>CM035145.1:115039692-115639692 GCA_020205605.1 Panax ginseng
TAATTTTTGAAGAACTAGATAAACATTCTTGCTTGTTATCGAATATATGGTCTCCGTTGTTTTATATAACATATGTTTTAGTTTTAAAGCATGATTATAATTTCCATTGCCGACTCTGTCACTAAGTTAATTGCTCGATGTAAGTTTTATGTTAAATTTTATTGAAGGCTTAGACTTTTTTGTTGTTTCAATTAGTTTTGGAACCGAAACCGCACCAATTAAAACCGCACTGCATAATTTAAAACCGCACCACACCAATCACAAACGGTTTCGGGTGCGGTTTTGAATTTTTCAAACCGCACCTAAGCGGTTTCGGGTGCGGTTTGGACTTTAAACCGCACCAAACCGCACCATGCTCACCCCATTTGTCCCAAATTTGTTCCAAATTATTCAACCGAGCCCTAACCCAACCCAACCCAACCCTTCAAAAGTGATCGATGAATTGAAAAACTCAGGAAAAAATGAGTAGTTGTTCGATCGATCAATTTGAAAAGCTAACAAAATCGATTATTTGGTGAATCTTGGTGTGATTCACGTTGGTTAGAAGTCGTTTGAAATTCGACATCAAGTAACGGTCGATAGGTATGTCCCATATGATGGTCCCCTCTTGTCCCCTTTTTTGATTTTGTTGATTTCTTTTTTGGGTTTGTTGTCGTATTGTCCTTTTACTTCTAAACCCTAGAATTAAAATGTATTATTCAATGTTCAACTTTGTCTTTTTCTTTTTCTTTACTGATTCTTGTTTTAAGATTTACAAAATTATTATTTACTAAATTTTGGTCCTCTTTTGTCCCCACATGTATGCTGTGTAAATTAGAACATTCCTTCAAAAGTTTATTTCTTATGCTCTATTTTGCATATGGTTTCATTTGTTATAAATGAATACTATTGATCAATTTAATGTACACCATGGTGGGAAATTCATATATGCTCCTTTATGTGACTATGTGGGAGGTACAGTTTATCATATGCCACATTGGAACGCTGATTATATCTGTATGGGTGCTATTAATGAGTTAGCTAATGAACTTAGTTATCATCCTCAATCAACTGTTTATTTTAAAATTGATGGAGTAGATGTAAATAATGGAGTTAGACTTGTATATGATGATGCTAGTATAAGAGATATGGTTAATATTTGTTTTCCGCATTGTGTAATTGATGTATATGTAGACCATGTATTACCATATAATCTTGATTAAACCTCTATATGGATGAGCATAATAGTAACCATGTGACTGATAATGTATGTGATAATGTGGTTTTCATTGTTGATGAAATTGTGGTTGATAATGTGGCTGGTGGTGAGGGTGAGGCTAAGGGTCAAGGTGAAGGTGAGGCTGAGGCAGAGGTTGAGGGTTAGGGTAAGGGGGATGCTTTGTTGGATAATAATGGGGATAATGAAGACAATGTGACAGTTGACAATGTTAGAGATCGAAAAATATCTAAACAAAATGAGAGTGTGAAAAGGAGAGGTAAGAGGAGGTCTAAAAGTGTAGTTGAGGATGATAGTTCTGAAGAAGAGAATAGTACTGATGATGACATCAATCATGAAGAGTGTAGTGATGATGAATTGGTAGAGGCTAGGAGGAAAGCTAGGGAATTTAAGATGGATATGAGAAAGAATGTGGATGAGGAAGGAGGTAATGATATAGAGAAAGGAGGAAATCAAGAAGACAATATGGAAGATAAAATTGCAGATGCAGAGGATGTGGGAACAGATACTGCTAGAGGCAATGAAAGGCAGGTGCAGAGTGAGGGTGATGGCAACCAACCTACTAGTGAAAGAACCAATCCAGACAGTGAAGAAGATGAGAAAGAATGGCATAGTGATTATGACAATAGTGTTGTCCTCAGGTCACTTTCTGAGATCAGTGAAGAAGAAGAAGATATGTGCTATATAGGGCCTCTTCGTAGTAAGAAAAAGAGAAAATAGTTGAGACTTACAACCCTAAGATAAAAAAGAAGTTGATTAAGTTCAAATAGTACATGACATTTTGCAGCATTAGGGAGTTTAAAGATGCCATAAGAGATTACTCTATTGCTAATGGCAGGAAGTTGTGGTATCTAGTTAATGACTCCATAAGATGTCAAGTGAGGTGTGAGAAAGGATGTCCTTGGAGGTTGGGGGCTAGTTATATGTAAGGGACTGATACATGGCAAGTGAAGTCTATTTTGGACACTCACTGTGAGACCCCGAATTTTATGAAATAAAATTATTCAATTTTTCTATTTTGGTAAATAGTTAAATTGATAATAGTTTAAAGTTAAGGGTGATATCTAAAAAATTTTCAAAGTAGACAAGTTGTCATAAAATACCTGATTACTATTCACTATAGTATTGTTCACTCGAGTATTTGGGGCACTTTTTGTGTCGGATTACTATTCACAAGTTACTATTCACGGGTTACTATTCATATAAATTACTATTCATCCAAATATTATTCACTCGGGTATTTGGGGTATTTTTCGTGTCAGAGTACTATTCACGAATTACTATTCACGGGTTACTATTCACCCGATTACTATTCACTATAGTATTGTTCACTTGGGTATTTGGGACACTTTTTGTGTCGGGGTACTATTCACATGGTACTATTCCTGAAGTACTATTCACGGGGTACTATTCACCCAAAAAATATATTTCTTTTCGGTTCAAATCATTTTTGAGTACAATATTATTCCATGAAGAGATGTGCTAATTTTTCAGACCGTTAGTTGAAATTATAATAAAGGTGATAAGTTTTGTTTTATTAGTATTATTAATGTAATAAAAGCAGAAAAACTTTTTATATAAAATGTAATACTTTTATAAAGTTATTCTATAAATAAAATATATTGTATTCTATTATGTATAGTATTTTGCATAGTAAAATCTTTTTATATAAAATAGAATACTTTTATAAAGTTATTCTATAAATAGAATATATTATATTTTATTATGCATAGTGTTTTGTATAGTAAAATCTTTTTATATAAAACAGAATACTTTTATAAAGTTATTCGTTTTATTAGATTATAAATAGAATATATTATATTTTATTTAAAAGATTTTGCTTTAAATATGGACCGTCCGATTAAAAGTAAATCAATCTGGACCGTTCATGAATTAGTTACTATGCAGTCCATTCTTCTATAAATAGAAGCTCATTCCTTCATTATTTCTTACGAATTCACTGAAACTCTAGAGAGAGAAACTATAGAGAGAGTTCTTCTTCTATAATCTTGAGCGTATTTTTTTTAGAGTTTAAGAAAGCTTTGAGCGTAGTGAAAGTTTTCTTCGAGTATATCCTCGCCCTACCAGTCGGAATACTCTTCTTTCAAAAGTAAGGGATATTATTTGTTGTACTCGTAAGGAGTATTATTTCTTTCATCTTCATGAAGAGAACTTCTATTATTCCATTCTTTATTATTATGTTGGAATAACCTATTTATGCGAAGTACCGCATACATGGTGAAATTCTTCTAATATTCCGTTCTTTATTATTCAGCCGAATATCGTATGTATGCGCGTTACGGGAATTGGTTCCATTATTTATTATTCGTCGAATAATATCACATCGCAATGCGTTTACAGGACTGATTCCATTATTTATTATTTTGTTGGAATATCCTGTCTATACGATTACGCATGACCTGGTTCCATTATTTATTATTCTGTTTGAATAACCTGTCTATGTGGATTACGCACGCATGGTGAAATTCTTCTATTATTCCATTCTTTATTATTATGTTAGAATAACCTGTCTATGCGAAGTACTGCATACATGGTGAAATTCTTTTACTATTCCATTCTTTATTATACTGTTGGTTATTGGTTTTACAGTTGTATGTCTTTGGCCTGTAGTGCAAAGATGATATGTTGTTGAATATCTTTGGCCTATAGTGCAAAGATGATCTGTTGTTTGATAGCTTTGACCCTTAGTGCGAAGATGAACAGGTGTATGACATGATCATTACCACTAGTGATACTAACGAATATCCTTGGCCGTAGTGCATGGATAATTCAATGATGTGATTGACATGATCATAACCATTAGATAACAGTTGAATGTCTTTGGCCGTAGTGCACTGACAGGCAATTGATTGGTATGATCATGACCATTGGTTTTATAGTTGAATATCTTTGGCCCGTAGTGCAAAGATAGACAACTGATTGGTATGATCATTGTTATTACATTTGAATATCTTCAGCCTTTGGGGTAAGGATATTGAGTAAACATTCTATTAAGCCTTTGTGGCAAGAAAGAACTGTTAATTCACATTATTATAAATATGAATTGTGAATTTAACTAACATCTTTGGTGGTTCAGGTGAAGACAAGTGATGAAAGTTCTATTTGTCTTGAGTATAACAAAGAACTGTTGATGAGTGTTACAGGAATAAAATATCAACGATGGACTTTTGATCTAGAGGAGATAGTAGACATTATGTTCTACCTGACTCTTCTAATGGATTGCTTGTTCCGCTGCAGTTAAACTTGATGTTTGTTATATTGTATCAGTTTAACACTGTTGAAGGCTAACGATAATTCATGAGAACGTAGCTGGGACTAGTCGGGGAACAGAATGATGGTCCTAGATGGTGCATTAGTAGTCCTCACTATTCTGTGAAATAGTATAATAATAAATGTAATGAGGACTCCATTGAGTGTGGATATTGTCTAAATGACAATATTTGTATTAAAACTCACAGCATATGTTTTGTCGTATTTTACATTTGTTGTATAATTGGTTTGTATTTGTATTTATGTACCATGTATTTGGCGACTCAAGATGGGTGATGTATACCTATTTTGGGGGCGCGTCGGTTGGTATCAACGCTTGGGATATGATCCCTGGTCGAGATGTGAGACAAGAACTAGGAGAGGAGAGGCGGGAATTCCTTCGCTAGTATGACCTACTAAGTTTATTTGTTATTTAATTGGTCGATCAGGGATATAGGGGTATTATGTGGTATGTCAATTAACCCTTATTTTGAAACTATATTCTAGAATGATATTTGAAATATAGGAGATGAGAAATGGAAAATCATGATATAGGAAATAACAGGAAGGTACAATCAAAAAGAAAGCAAGGTATTCTCATCTCTTGAATATCAAATACGTCACGTAAATTTTCGAGGGCGAAATTTCATAAGGAGGGGAGATTGTGAGACCCCAAATTTTATGAAATAAAAGTATTCAATTTTTCTATTTTGGTAAATAGTTAAATTGATAAAAGTTTAAAGTTAAGGGTGATATGTGAAAAATTTTCAAAGTAGACAAGTTGTCATAAAATACCCAGTTACTATTCACTCTAGTATTGTTCACTCGAGTATTTGGGACACTTTTTGTGTCGGAGTACTATGCACGAGTTACTATTCACGGGTTACTATTTACCTAAATTAATATTCACCCGAATATTATTCACTAGGGTATTTGGGATATTTTTCGTGTTGAGAAATTACTATTCATGAGTTCTTATTCATGGGTTACTATTCACCCGAATTACTATTCACTCTAGTATTGTTCACTCCTGTATTTGGGATACTTTTTTGTGTGGGGTACTATTCATAGGGTACTATTCTCAAGTACTATTCATTTAAAGTACTATTCACCAAAGAAAAATATATTTCTTTTCAATCCAAATCATTTTTGAGTACAATATTATTCCATGAAGAGATGTTTAATTTTTCGAATCAGTTGGTTGAAATTATAATAAAGGTGATAAGTTTTGTTTTATTAGTATTATTAATGTAATAAAATAGAAAAGCTTTTATATAAAATGAGAATACTTTTATATAAAGTTATTCTATAAATAGAATATATTATATTCTATTATGCATAGTATTTTGCATAGTAAAATCTTTTTATATAAAATAGAATACTTTTATAAAGTTATTCTATAAATAGAATATATTATATTTTATTATGCATAGTGTTTATAGTTACTGCATAGTGTTTTGCATAGTAAAATCTTTTTATATAAAAGCAGAATACTTTTATAAAGTTATTCGTTTTATTAGATTATAAATAGAATATATTATATTTAATTTTAAAGATTTTGCTTTAAATATGGACCGTCCGATTAAAAGTAAATCAATCTGGACCATTCATGAATTAGTTCTTATGCGGTCCATTCTTACATAAATAGAAGCTTATTCCTTCATTATTTTTACTGAATTCTTTGAAACTAGAGAGAGAAACTATAGAGAGAGTTCTTCTTCTATAATCTTGAGCGTATTTCTTTAGAGTTTAAGAAAGCTTTGAGCGTAGTACAAGTTTTCTTCGAGTATATCCTTGCCTTACCTATCGGAATACTCTTCTTTCAAAAGTAAGGGATATTATTTGTTGTACTCATAGGGGGTATTATTTCTTTCGTCTTCATGAAGAGAACTTCTATTATTTCATTTTTTTATTATTATGTTGGAATAACCTATTTATGCGAAGTACCGCATACATGGTGAAATTCTTCTAATATTCCATTCTTTATTATTCAGCCGAAATATCTTATGCAATGCGTTTCGCCTGGGACTGGTTCCATTATTTATTATTCGTCGAATATCCTGCATACATGCGTTTACACGGACTGATTCCATTATTTATTATTTTGTTGGAATATCACATGCGTGCGATTACGCATGATTTGGTTCCATTATTTATTATTCATTTGAATAACTTTTATGCGTGTGGATTACGCACGCATGGTAAAATTCTTCTATTATTCCATTCTTTATTATTATGTTAGAATAACGCATCATGCTGCAATCTTGCATACATGGTGAAATTCTTTTATTATTCCATTCTTTATTATACTGTTGGTTATTGGTTTTATAGTTGTATGTCTTTGGCCTGTAGTGAAAAGATGATATGTTATTGAATATCTTTGGCCTATAGTGCAAAGATGATCTGTTGTTTGATAGCTTTGACCCGTAGTGCGAAGATGAATAGGTGTATGACATGATCATTACCACTAGTGATACTAACGAATATCCTTGGCTGTAGTGCATGGATAATTCAATGATGTGATTGGCATGAGCATGACCATTAGATAACAGTTGAATGTCTTTGGCCGTAGTGCACTGACAGGCAATTGATTGGTATGATCATGACCATTGGTTTTATAGTTGAATATCTTTGGCCCGTAGTGCAAAAGATAGACAAGCTGATTAGTATGATCATTGTTATTACATTTGAATATCTTGACCTTTGGGGTAAGGATATTGAGTAAGCGTTCTATTAAGCCTTTGTGGCAAGAAAAGAACCATTAATTCACATTATTATAAATATGAATTGTGAATTTAACTAACATCTTTGGTGGTTCAGGTGAAGACAAGTGATGAAAGTTCTATTTGTCTTGAGTATAACAAAGAACTGTTGATGAGTATTACAGGAATAAAATATCAACGATGGACTTTTGATCTAGAGGAGATAGTAGACATTATGTTCTACTTGACTCTTCTAATGGATTGCTTGTTCCGCTGCAGTTAAACTTGATGTTTGTTATATTGTATCACTTTAACACTGTTGAAGGCTAACGATAATTTATTCTACATTATCTTAGTCATAATATTTCTTACTGGCTAGTTGAGCTCACCCTTTCTTTCATTGTTCTCTTCAATGAAATGAGGCGTAGAAGTTGGGACTAGTCGAGAGCTTGAGTGATGGTCCTAGATGGTGCATTAGTAGTCCTCACTATTCTGTGAAATAGTGTAATAATAAATGTAATGAGGACCCCATTGAGTTTGGATATTGTCTAAATAAAAATATTTGTATTAAAACTCACAGCATATGTTTTGTCGTATTTTACACGACTGTTATATAATTAGTTTGTATTTGTATTCTGTACCATATATTTGGCGACTCAAGATGGGTGATGTATACCTATTTTGGGGGCGTCACACTCACAATTACTACAAGAACTTCAAAAACAAGCTGACTACAATTAAGTACTTGGCAGAGTACTATGATAGTAGAATTAGGAGGAATCCCAGCTGGAAACTAAGGGAAATCCAAGAAGAAATAAAACTTAAACTAAAGTTGGATGTAACAAAGGTTAAGTGTATGAGGGTTAGACAGTTGGCATTGCAAGGGATTCAACAGGTGATGAATGACCATTATGCAAGGGTGTGGGACTTTGGTTGTGAGATAATAAAGAGTAACAAAAATAATACAGTTGATATCAAGACAACTCGATTGAATCCAGAAGATGTACCTAGATTTAAAAGGTTTTATGTGTGTTATGATGCATTGAAAATGGCTTGGAAAGAAGGATGTAGACCTGTTCTTGGATTGGATGGTTGCTTTCTGAAAACAGTTTGTGGTGGTCACCTTTTGTCTGCCGTTGGTAGGGATGAAAACTGATAGGTATAATTTTTTTATATATATTGATGATAACAATTATGTTTTAAATAAATATTTAATTATTTATTTATTTTATAATTTTCTATTTTTTACTTGAATTAATTTGTTATTAACCTTGATAAAATATGTCAAGTGTTAAATAAATTAATTCATATATTATTCAAGGCAAGGATACCCTATTTCTTTTTCCAAAAATTAAATTTGGGCAAAATATTTTTAAAACACTTAATAATATATATATATATATATATATATATATATATATATATATATATATATATATTATACCGTATACTTATATATATACTACATATAAGTGTGTGTGCATGTGCTGTGAAACCGTGTGTGTATACTAGCTTAACAAATGACTTTCATTTTTGGACAAGAAACCGTGTAAGGCTTAATGATTGGCTTGCATATGATGGTCAAAGCAATAAATGATAAGTAGAAAGAAAATGGCCTAGGCGGTTTTTGTTCAACTTCCGCATGACATTATTTGTTGATCTGGTCCGTTAATTTCAAATTACTTGATCATAACCGCACATTCAAAAATTCAGTTTTTGAAATTAAAATTTTGCCCCAACTTTAAAATTTCTATAAATAGGGAGTATTTCATTCATTTGGTTTTTACCAATTAAGTGAAAAGAAAATCATACTCTCCTTGGTTACATTCTCTTTAAAATTTATATCTCTTCCTAACAAAGGTTCTGATCTTTTTGAAGAGAAAAATTGGTCCAATTATTGAGATAAGTTTAATTTTTGTTGAATTATTTCTTACTTGCATTATATCTATAGATATACAAATACATATTGTTCTACAAAATTTTATATATTCATATTTCATCTATTTGTCAAATAAAAGAATATTTGGGCGCCGCAAGGCTACGGAGATACACCTCTACGGAGAGGAATTTGAACCGTACGATTCCTTAAAGTCTTCAGTAACTTTTTATCAACATTATTTATATAAATATCCTAAAATAGACACGACACTTGATAGCTCAAAACAACAACGAGAGATCTTTGCTCAAAAAGAGTAGTCATCCGAATCGGATTTAAGAATCGTAGTGGTCTATTGAAAATATTTATATAAATATCAATTGTGAAAATTATAAATTTTGTCATACAAAGACGCCGCAAGGCTACGGAGATATTCCTCTACCAAGAGGAATTCGAACCATACGATTCCTTATAGTACTAAGTGACATTATTTATAAAAGTTCACATAATAGATAAAATATTCTTATATATTATTTGAGTTAAAGAAATATTATTTGCTATATCAAATGGTGCTTAACTGACATTAAATTCACTGTTTGATTTGATAAAATATTTGGTTAAGTTTAATTAAGAAACAATTCTATATTATTCATAGAAAAACACTCTTTATTTTCTAGAATTGTTAATTCTTTATAAAGTGCTCTAACATCACATATTTGCTTAATCAGAAGTATAAGTGGTTCTAAACAAATATTCTATTTCGCTTATTCAAAAAGCACTTTTCACACTAAATATAAAAATTATTTAAAATTTTATAACATAGCTAATTTTCATATTTGATCAAAGCATAATTTACTATCTGTATAAAAGTTTCTGAACTTTTATAAATACGTTTGGTCTTTAATCTATATCTGCTTATTTGAAAAGCATCAATCTGTACTAAATTGTATCTGCTTATTTGAAGAAGCATATTGTTGTAAAATTATTTGTTAAAGAAGAAAAGATTAGAGTTAGTTTATTTTATGTAACTGTGAGAAAGACGAGTAATTCTTCGACCAAGACCAGAGTCTTAGAGAGGTCAGCAGGAAGTTGAGTCTCTAGTGTACTTGTGAGGTGAGGAAGACGCTGTTGTTTCAAGACCAGATCATAGAATAGAACTAAACTCAAAATAAGTACAACTAAGCTTGAGGAGGGAGCGGGGAGCTTGTTGTCCAAGATAGATTAGTTGGGAACAGTTGAAAGTTTGTCTATAAAACTTTGTAAAGGCTTCTCCGCCTGTTGAAGGAGTTGTTATTACTGATAGTAATAGGATCTCAAGTTCCAAGTAGGGACTTGAGACTGGACGTAGCAACATACCAAGGGATGTATGTTGTGAACCAGATAAATCTCTGTGCATTGTGTGATTGAATTTTTATTATCTTGCATAATAATTTCTCACACTGTAAATTAATTAAAAAATTTAAAAAGGTCTTAGATAATTTTAAACCTATAATAATCTATTCAACCCCCTCTTCTAGATTATTATTTTACTTTCAATTGGTATCAAAGCAGTTCTCTTTAACTTGTTTGTTGAGTATATACAAGCATACCTAAGAGTAGATCTATGGCCTATAATGCTACTGGTTGCGGAGAAGGACTATCTATGACCAGACCTCCACTATTCGATGGTACCAATTTTGCCATCTAGAAAAATAGATTCAAAATCTATGCCAAATCCCAAGGAATCAAAATTTGGTATGCCATCGAACGAGGTGTACAAATTCCAACCAAAATTGAAGGAGAAAAGACTGTCGAGAAAGATGTATATGAATTCACCACTAAAGAAGAAGAAATCATGCATATTGCATCTCGAGCGGAACAAGTGCTAACCAGTGCTTTGATTGAAAAAAAAATACAAAAGAGTTAGTCATTGTAAAAATGCAAAAGAAATTTTGGAAAAACTGATTGTAACCTATGAAGGTACCAATCACATCAAAGAAACCAGAAAAGATTCTCTAATTCAAGAATATGAATGTTTCAAGCTGGAAGAAGGTGAAAAGATCATTGATATAGAAACTCAATTTTCCAGAATAATTGATGAGCTAGAGCAATTGGGAAAAATATATACTACAAACGAGAAAAAATAGAAGAATTCTCAAAGCCCTTCCATCCATTTGGAAAATGAAGGTTACAACAATCAAAGAAATGCAAGATCTAACCACATATCCTATGGAGAATCTCATTGGAAATCTTCGTGCTCATGAAGTCGATATGTTCGTTGAAAATTTTGGATCAGACACAGATCTCAAAAAGAAAGGAATCGCCTTCAAAGCTCTCCTAGTGGATCAAGAAAGTGACGATGAAGAATTAAATGAAGAACTTCTCAATCTAGATAACAATGAAGTTGCTCTACTATCCAGACAACTCAGAAGAGTAATTTAAAGGAAAGCAACAAAATATGGCAAAGGCTTCATGAAAATAAACAACAACTTCAACAACTTTAAAGGCAAACAATTCTTCAAACCAAATACGCAATGATGAAATTTCAAAAAAAATAACAACAACTTCAGAAGTACCAATCCAAATGAAAGTTCAAACACATGTTTCGAATGTAAGCAACCTGGACACTTCAAGAAGGACTGTCCAAAACTAGTCAACAACAAAGTTTTTGTAGCTGAAGAAGGATGTGATCTAAGTGATGAGGAAGAAACTGCTGAACAAATCAAAGAAGCTGCAAATCTCTGCCTAATGGCAGATAATGACTCATCACCAAGATCTGAGGTAAATTCTGAACATCAACTACCTAGCACTTCATTTTCTTCATACACGCTAGAAAATATAAATAAAGAACACTATGAATTACAAGAAACTTATAGTCATTTATATAAAAATAATGAACTGTTAAAAGAAGAATTAGAAAGATTAAGAAAAATAAATACAAGTCTAGAAATTGAAAATGCAAATTTAATTATCACTAATGAAAGTTTAAATGAAATAAATTTAGAACATAAAGAAGAATTATTACAACTTAAGAAAATTAATAAGAATCTTGAAATAGAGAATTCCTCACTTATCGTTTCAATTGAAAATCTTGAAATTGAAAATTCAACACTTGCGGTAATCAATGAAGATAATCAATTGCAAGATCAAGCTGTTATTGAAGAAATTAAAAATGAAAATTTGAGGTTAAAGACAGATATAGAAAATCATAATTGCATAATTAAAAAATTAACCAAAGAACGTGAAGACTTAAATAACATAATTTATAAATTTACAAAAGGAAAGAAAAATCTTGATGTCATGTTAAATTAACAAAAATGTAGCTTTAATAAAGAAGGTTTAGGATACACTGGTGAAACAAGTGAATCAAAAGATAAAAGACTATATCATGTTAAAATTAAGGAAAATAAAAGTCATATATCCCCTTTCACAAAATGTTCATATTGTAACAGAAATGGTCACTCTTTTTATACGTGCAATGCTAGAAATGGAAATTATAAAGGAAAAATGATTTGGGTTCCCAAGGGAACATATACTGCACCAACCATAACAAGAAGAGAATTTCATAAATAGCAATATCATACTTCTCACAATCCAATTACTCATAGAATGCTTCTTTATGCTAAAGTTGATTATCCTATGCCCTGTTTTGTAAAGGAAACTTAAAATGCTCCTTATACAAAATGGAAAACTCACCCTAAGGAACCTTCAATTTAAAGGGTACCAACCTATAAAACTAGTACATATATTGCAGGTATGTCTTGCAACTGATTTAAATAAAAGCAAATGGTATCTTGATAGTGGATGCTCAAGACATATGACTGGAGACAAGACCAAATTAAAAAATCTGCAGGCTACAGACTTTGGTGAGGTAACTTTTGGTGATAACAATAAAGGTAAAATAATTGGAGTTGGATGTGTTGGTAATGAACACATAACCATTTCCAACGTCCAATTAGTTACTGGACTCAGGTATAATCTTCTATCTATCAGTCAACTATGTGATAGTGGTTTTAAAATATCCTTTAGTAAACATAATTGCTCTATTTTTGATCAATCTGGTAAACTAACTTTAGTTTGTCCTAGATATCAAAATGTATATACCTATGACTTAGATGCTTACTCTCATTTAGATAACATATGTCTTGTATCTACAAATGAAGATCCTTGGCTATGGCATCGCAGACTAGGACATATAAATATGAAACTCATAAATAACATTTCCTCTAAAGAACATGTCCGTGGTCTTCCTAAATTAAAATTTTTCAAAGGCCATATCTGTGAAGCTTGTGAATTAGGAAAACAAATTCATGCATCACATAAACCTAAGTTTACTGTATCTACCTCTCGACCCTTAGAATTATTACACATGGACCTTATTGGACCAATCCCCAAACACAGCATGGGTGGTGCTGTATATATTCTAGTTTTGGTTGACGACTATTCACGATTTACATGGGTAGATTTTCTAAAATTTAAAAATGAGGCTATTAACTCTTTTTCTACTCTGTGTAAAAATATTCAAAATCAACAGGGAAGTTCTATTGTTTATATTCGATCTGATCACGAAAAAGAATTTGACAATTCTGATTTCATTATGTTCTGTGATGAGAATGGTATAAGTCATAACTTCTCTGCTCCCTATACACCTCAGTCAAATGGTGTTGTTGAAAGGAAAAATCGTTCTTTACAAGAAATGGCTAATATAATGATAAATGAATATCGTCTTCCAAAGTATTTCTGGGCTGAAGTAGTGGCAACATCATGTTATATTTTAAACAGAGTTTTATTAAGACCCGTTTTACTCAAAACTCCCTATAAGCTCTACTTTAAAAGAATTCCAAATATAAATTATTTTCGTGTTTTTGGGAGCAAATGTTTTATTCTAAACACCAAAGGATACTTATTGAAATTTGATCCTAAATCTAATGAAGGAATTTTTCTTGGATACTCTCTTAATAGTAAAGCATACAGAGTCTTCAACAAAAGAAGTCTAGTTGTGGAAGAATCAATGAATGTAACTTTTGATGAAACTCTGCCTCCTCCAAAATACAAAGAACTGACTGATAATGATGTTGTCATTGAAGATATTCTCAGAAATATAAAAGAACCAAAACTCAATAATACATCTCCACCTATTAATGAGAACCCCCTTGAAAATCCAAACCCTCAGTTAAATGAATTGCCTAAAGAGTATCATTTTATTAAAAACCATCCTATAGAAAATGTTATTGGAAATATTGAAAAAGGAGTTATCACTAGATCACAAGTGCATAATCTAGCCGGTCATTTGTCTCTCTTGTCTAAAATTGAACCTAAATTGTTAAAAGACGCTTTACTAGATGAAGACTGGATAATGGCTATGCAAGAAGAACTTGAATAATTCACTAGAAATAAAATATGGGAATTAGTCCCACAACCTAAGGATGTCTCAATCATTGAAACTCGATGGGTATTTCGTAATAAACTTGATGAAAATGGAATTGTTATTCGTAATAAAGCAAGATTAGTTGCACAAGGATATAATCAAATGGAAGGAATTGACTATGATGAAACTTATGCTCCTGTCGCTAGAATTGAATCTATTCGTATGTTGTTAGCATTCGCATGCCATAAGAATTTTAAACTATTTCAAATGGATGTGAAATCTGCATTTTTAAATGGTGTTATAGAAGAGGAAGTTTATGTTAAACAACCTCCTGGATTTGAAGATTTTAGTCATCCTGAATATGTTTATAAATTATACAAAGCTCTATATGGTTTAAAACAGGCTCCGAGAGCTTGGTATGAAAGATTGAGTAAATTTTTGCTGAAAAATGGCTTTAAACGAGGAACTGTTGATACTACATTGTTTACTAAAAATAAAAATAATGATATTTTGGTAATTCAAATATATATTGATGATATTATTTTTTGCTCTACTAACATTACTATGTGTTATGAGTTTTATGAAAATAAGAGTATTGAATTTGAAATGAGCATGATGGGAGAATTAAATTTTTTCCTTGGACTGCAAATCAAACAAGGAGAAAAAGGTATTCATATATCTCAATCTAAATACTGTAAAGAAATGTTCAAAAAATTTGGACTAAAATCAGTAAAACCTCTTAACACTCCTATGTCAACAACGGATAAATTAATTATTGACAAAAATGGAAAATCTGTTGACTCTAATAAATATAGAGGAATGATCGGAAGTCTATTATATATAACTACCAGTAGACCTGACATCGTGTTTAGTGTTTGTAAATGTGCCAAGTTTCAAGCTGATCCCAAAGAATCTCATCTGACCGCAGTAAAAAGAATTTTTCGATATCTTAAAGGAACCACTGAGTTAGGTCTATGGTATCCTAAGGATCAATCATTTAATCTTGTATGTTTTTCAGACTCTGACTATGCAGATCATCATGTTGATCGAAAAAGCACTAGCAGTACCTGTCAATTCCTAAGAGGATGTTTGGTTTCTTGGTTTTCTAAAAAGCATAACTCTATCTCTATTTCAACCACCGAAGCAGAATACGTTGCAGCCGCACGATGCTGTGCTCAAATCTTGTGGATGAAACAGACCCTTGCTGATTATAATTTAAAATTTGATTGTGTTTCAATTTTATGTGATAATACCAGTACAATAAATCTCTGCAAAAATACAGTCTTGCATGCTAGGTCAAAACATATAGACATTAGGCACCATTTTTTACGTGATCATGTTAATAACGGAAACATTAAATTAGAACATATTGACACTGAATTAAATATAGTTGATATATTTACTAAACCACTAAGTTCAGAAAGATTTTGTAAATTAAGAATTGAGCTAGGAATGCTAGACAACTGTCCTTAATTATTTCAACTTTAATTTATTTTCTACTACATTTCTTATATATACATATTTCGATATTTTATATGTATAATTATCATTAATATATTTTTATCACTTTGTTTTGTTAAAATAAGGTGTATATATATATATATATATTTAAAATCCTCACCGTCAATTGTACACATCCAATGGTCAAATTTAGTTAAGCCATGTCCCTCTAATCCAACAAATGACATCTCAACATCTTCTGCACACTAATCAAGCTCTCAAACCATCCGATCAAACCTAGACACTCATCTCAGCCATTGGATTAGTCCTTTGAAAGAAACGCAACTCAGATCGAACTCTGGCCTTTGATCAAGGTTTGGTCTATCTTCTCCACCGTTGGATCATCTAGTAAATCAAACTATATATATGTATTTTTTATTTTTATTTCATTTTCTTCAATCTCTTTTCTCTCTCTTCTCTCAAGCGTCTTCTCCCCTTCGTCTCTCTCTCTGTCGTCCTTTATCATCTCCGATCTCCTCTATCTCTTTCTGATCTACTTTTTCGATGATGATCAATCCTCTTCCTCTCTGAATCTTGATACACAAATTTTTAAAGTCTCTTGTATGTTAAATCGATCCATTTTTTAGTTATTAACCATTTAGGGTTTGTTCATTGAACTTAACTGCAATTTGTTTTCGGTCAACATTTTCACACTTTTTTTGGGTTCTAATTTTTTAAGGATCTGAGAATGCCTGTTCAAATTTTTTTACCACTTGTATGTTTAGGGTTTAGGTCAATTTCTGGTATACTCAAACTAATTTTTCTCAGTTTTTTAATCTATTTCATCCTTGTTCTACTTTGAAAATAAAATTTTTTGGTAAAATCCGTCTTAATCCGAGATTCTCGAACTTTTGCATATGGTAATCAACAATATAAATTTTTTTTGGGTTTCTTCGTTCACCTTTTTGTTTTAAAAGGGGATGTCCTAGGATATGAAAATACCTACTCACATTTTTGCTCATCCTTTTCTGTTCCTAATCTTATAAAGTATTCTTTGCATATATTTAATTTTTTGTTTCTCATTACTACTACATTTTGGTAAGATCTGTTCACATTTATTTTTGAACATCTTTCAACTCTTATTATATATAATTTTTTTATATCTACATATTTTTATCTAAAATATTTTATATATATACATATATAAAATATATAAATACATATATATATATATATATATACATATATATAAATATCTATATATTTATATATCTGCATTTCAGTTGAGCTTTATGCTGCTTTCACTAAGAACGACGAAATGCTGAGCATACTAGAACTAGTATATGCTAAATACCACCTCAGGTATAACCTTTCTATCTCTCCATATTTTTAGTTGTGTGGATACTGATGTCCACTGGATTACTTTCTGCATATTATATAATGTGTATTCACAGGGTTATTTATTGCATTTACTGCTATATCTTCATCTAAGATGTGCTATAAATGTTGTAATCTTGCATTTTTACCTTCTTTGAAAAATTGATGCCTAAACTTATAATTTCTTGCCGTGTTCAATTTTTTTTTGTAATCATTCGTATTTAATTGAGATAGTTTTACTTTTTTGTGTTCCTCAAACGACATGTGGATTTTTTTACCAATCAACATTTTCTTTTTACCATTTTTTAACAAAGCAGCGTTCATCTTACTATTTCACTTAAATATTGGTACTGTTTTAAAACTCCTTTCACCACAGATTATTAAATGCCTCTTTTCTTTGGTTATATTACCTGCCGCACTTCTTATATGCGATTACTTCAGTGTATATTACCTGCAAAACTTTATATTTCTACGTCTATATATATATATATATATATATATATATATATATATATATAGACACACCTTTTAAAAAGGTTCCATGTTTCTCTATCCTCACTCTTCCACTTCATATTTTCACCTATCTTCCCTGCATCTATACTTATCATGTCTAACTTAGTGTCTTCAAAAAGGAAAGCTTTGTCTCTTAACTCTGAATTCAAATTTTGAAATGATGTTCCAACTCTCACCACTTCATCTGCCCAGTCCAAATACCGGTCCATGAGACATAATCTATGTCCTGGAAATGTAATCACATTTCATAGTTTTCCAAAACTGTTTGAAATTTTTAAAAATGTTGGGTGGGATTATCTGATTTCCTTTAATGATAAGTCTACATTTTTCCGGAGCCTTGTGGCCGAATTTTATTCTCACATGGAATTCTTACATGACTCTTCTGGCCTGTTAAAAACTATCACTACATGTATTCAAGGACAACCTTATGTCATAGATGAATTGTTTCTTGTTAATGCTCTTCAGTTGCATCCATCTACACTTGAGTTACCTCGCATTAATTCTTATCTTCATCCCTTCGGCATCTCTGTCGAAGAATGTATGCTTTTTAAGTTTAATCTATCTGTTGTCACTGACCAAATAGTACCAGTTCTGTTATTTGATTTCCCATGCAAAGTCGGTCTAGAGTTTTTAACTGCTGAGTGTCAATTTCTTGGAAAAACCTTAAGGAAAAATGTTATGCCCGCTCGCGATGACAGAAAATTATTGCCTTTTTATTTAGAACTCATCAAAGGATTGTTAAATGCATGTCTGCCATATAATCTTGCTTATTTCTTATTGTCTTCATTCAAATACTATTTTCACAATAATTGTCTTGGATTCGGTCTCCTTCTTACCTGCATCTTCCACCATTTAAATCTTCCTCTGTCCACTCTTCACTCTTAGTTAGTTCATACCAGCAATATAGTAGCTCATCTAAACTTGCCACCACTGCCTCTCAGCATCTTTAAACCCTTTAATCATGAAACTTATGAAGAAAACATCGTTCTAACAACCAAAATCAATTCTCTCAATAGCATGAATCAACTCTTATTGCACAATCAGTCTCTTATGTTAGCTAAACTGGAAGATGTTCAATTATCTTTGCATGCAATTCAATCTGTGGTTTTCTTACTCCTGGGCACAACAACATGTTCATGGATCCTTTCAACGTTAGTACCGCTCCTGACTTCACCGTTCCACCGCTAGTTGATCCTGTTCATGTTCTCTCATCAGATGATTCTGCAGAAAATATTAATGATCTGTTGCATTTTTCTCCTCTCAATCTTGAAGAAATCTAACTTCACATACTAACAATTCGATTACTGTAATCCCTAATCCCTATCCTCCACTAACTATTCGGCTATTGTAATCCTTAATCCCTGTCCCTTATATTACTACTACTACTACTACTAATACTCGGCATATATATTTTATCTAACTCTCTTTGCAGGATCTCTAACAATCTTTAATGCAGGATATTTTCTTTACCCCATCATTTTCCTTATATACTGCTATATATAAGAACTGCCATGATTGGACTTTAACTACCATGCTATGATTAATTGTGATTGATTGAAATTTATTATAAAGGGGTTCACAATTTAAGGTGGAGTCTTTCTAAATCTAAACCAAAAATATTTTTATAATTGTCATCATCAAAAAGGGGGAGATTGATAGGTATAATTATATATATATATATATATACTGATGATAACAATTATGTTTTAAATAAATATTTAATTACTTATTTATTTTATAATTTTCTATTTTTTAGTTGAATTAATTTGTTATTAACCTTGATAAAATATGTCAAGTGTTAAATAAATTAATTCATATATTATTCAAGGCAAGGATACCCTATTTCTTTTTCCAAAAAATAAAGTTGGGCAAAATATTTTTAAAACACTTAATAATATATATATATATATATATAATATATATATATATTATACCGTATACTTATATATATATACTAAATATAAGTGTGTGTGCATGTGCTGTGAAACCGTGTGTGTATACTAGCTTAACAAGTGACTTTCATTTTTGGACAAGAAACCGTGTAAGGCTTAATGATTGGCTTGCATATGATGGTCAAAGCAATAAATGATAAGTAGAAAGAAAATGGCCTAGGCAGTTTTTGTTAAACTTCTGCGTGAGATTATTTGTTGATCTGGTCCGTTAATTTCAAATTACTTGATCATAACCGCACATTCAAAAATTCATTTTTTGAAATTACAATTTTGCCCCAATTCAAAATTTCTATTAATAGGGAGGATTTCATTCATTTGGTTTTTACCAATTAAGTGAAAAGAAAATCATACTCTCCTTTCTTACATTCTCTCTAAATTTTATATCTCTTCCTAACAAAGGTTTTGATCTTTTTGAAGAGAAAAATTGGTCCAAGTATTGAGATAAGTTTAATTTTTGTTGAATTATTTCTTACTTGCATTATATCTATAGATATACAAATACATATTGTTCTACACAATTTTATATATTCATATTTCATCTATTTGTCAAATAAAAGAATATTTGGGTGCAAGTGAATCTCTGGAGATACACCTCTACGGAGAGGAATTTGAACCGTACGATTCCTTAAAGTCTTCAGTAACTTTTTATCAACATTATTTATATAAATATCCTAAAATAGACACGACACTTGATAGCTCAAAACAACACTGAGATACTGCTCCAAAAAGAGTAGTCATCCGAATCGGATTTAAGAATCGTAGTGGTCTATTGAAAATATTTATATAAATATCAATTGTGAAAATTATAAATTTTGTCATACATAGACGTCGCAAGGCTACGGAGATACACCTCTACCAAGAGGAATTCAAATCGTACGATTCCTTATAGTACTAAGTGACATTATTTATAAAAGTTCACATAATAGATAAAATATTCTTATATATTATTTGAGTTAAACAAATATTATTTGCTATATCAAATGGTGCTTAACTGACATTAAATTCACTGTTTGATTTGATAAAATAATTGGTTAAGTTTAATTAAGAGTCAATTCTATATTATTCATAGAAAAATACTCTTTATTTTCTAGAATTGTTAATTCTTTATAAAGTGCTCTAACATCACATATTTGCTTAATCAGAAGTATAAGTGGTTCTAAACAAATATTCTATTTTGCTTATTCAAAAAGCACTTTTCACACTAAATATAACATAGCAAAATTTTCATATTTTATCAAAGCATAATTTACTATCTGTATAAAAGTTTCTGAACTTTTATAAATACGTTTGGTCTTTAATTTATATCTGTTTATTTGAGAAGCATCAATCTGTACTAAATTGTATCTGCTTATTTGAAGAAGCATATTGTTGTAAAATTATTTGTTAAAGAAGAAAAGGTTAGAGTTAGTTTATTTTATGTACCTATGAGAAAGACGAGTAATTCTTCGACCAAGACCAGAGTCTTAGAGAGGCCAGCAGGAAGTTGGGTCTCTAGTGTACTTGTGAGGTGACGAAGAGGCTATTGTTTCAAGACCAGATCATAGAATAGAACTAAACTCAAAAGAAGTACAACTAAGCTTGAGGAGGGAGCGGGGAGCTTGTTGTCCAATATAGATTAGTTGGGAACAGTTGAAAGTTTGTCTATAAAACTTTGTAAAGGCTTCTCCGCCTGTTGAAGGAGTTGTTATTACTGATAGTAATAGGATCTCAAGTTCCAAGTAGGGACTTGAGACTGGACGTAGCAACATACCAAGGGATGTATGTTGTGAACCAGATAAATCTCTGTGCATTGTGTGATTGAATTTTTATTATCTTGCATTATAATTTCTCACACTGCAAATTAATTAAAAAATTTAAAAAGGTCTTAGATAATTTTAAACCTATAATAATCTATTCAACCCCCCCCCCCCTTCTAGATTATTATTTAACTTTCAATTGGTATCAAAGCAGTTCTCTTTAACTTGTTTGTTGAGTATATACAAGCATACCTAAGAGTAGATCTATGGCCTACAATGCTACTCTTTGGTTCATGAGAAGGACTATCTATGACTGGACCTCCACTATTCGATGGTACCAATTTTGCCATCCGGAAAAAGCAGATTCAAAATCTATGCTAAATCCCAAGGAATCACACTATTTCTACTAACTAATTCAAGGAAGATATAAACATAAATTGTTTATACATGGGGAAAAATTTACACACTATTCAATCCCAAAAATCAAGTAACCTTAACTTTGGAAAACACAATTCATAAACTTTCTAACATATAACACATTTATCAAACTATACTATTACAAAATATACACTATTTCGCACATTTTATCACTGAGTAACCTTGAACTTGGCCTTAACCTTTTCCTATATCCACATTTTATCACAAACCTGAACGCATTTAACGCATTTGTTTTATCTCGCAATGTTTATCATGATATAGCAAGGGTGAGCATGAAAGTTGCCCAAACAAGTTTAAATACAATTTGAGGATATATCATGATTGAAAGAGTATGAATAATAAGTTGGCTATAATTCATCAATATAATTGAGAACTAGCACGAACAAATTTTTGGTGAACAAGTTTTAAACATGAACAAACATTTCGAACCAACTGGTAATGATGGTGATCGACCTTTCATACACGACTTATACATGCAAGATGTACAAAGTACAATTTTCGTGGCAACCAACAATGATTAACCATAAGCTTGAATAAAACACTCTTAGTAGAGTTAAGTAAAATGAAACTTGCTCAAGCAGTTGATTTACGTAACGCAATTTATAACGCTTTATCCAGAAGACCTAATATTAGTAATATAGATCTCCAATATTAGAATAATATCATCACAATATAAAATAACCTAAACACATTACCACACATAACATATACTACCTATCTAAAGACACAAGACCTAATATTAAGTCAAACTATTTAAGTCTCGAGTTGAAACCGAGCTTAATTCTATCATCCCGATGGTCTAGTGGGATCAACACTCGAGTTTAAGTTCAATTAAAACTCTTCTAAACCCTTAACAATTATCACCAGATAATTTCTTATTGAGATAAAACAATTTTCATTGACTTGAAATAAATTTTCGGATAATTAATATCATTTATCAACATTTTTCAATCCTTAAAACCGTATTTAAATAAATTAAATACCACATAATTCCTTAATCATTAATATTCATTTAATATAAAATATTAATGAAAATCATAACATAATATTATAATATAATTATAATATATCAAAGTATTTTAATACCTTAAAATCATAATTATATGATTTTTAAACAATTAAATCCATTATCGAGATAATTTATATTAATATTAAAATGTTAATATATTCATGGCAAAATATCAAAAGTTATATTTTATAACTTATAATATTTTTCTAACACTTAAATCATTTTTATATGATTTTTAAATCATTAATACTATTTTTCCATAATTCATTTAATATATATTCATCAAATAAATTAACTACCATTAATAATAAATTATTAATGAATTCATCACAAAATATCAAAAGTCATCAAAAATAACTTAAAATATTTTCTAACACCATAATATAATTTTTCATGATTTTTCATGAATTAAAACCATTTTTCAATAATCTATCTAATATTGAATTAAATAAATTAAATACCAATTATATTCCAAAAATATTAAATATATTCAAAATATACTCAAAATAGTTAAAAAAACTATTTTTCAAGCTTTAAAATGATTTTTAAAACCATTTTTGGTAATTTTAGAATTTAATTTTATTTTTAAATAATTTTCGAGAAAATCGTAAATTTAAAATATTAATAACCGTCAGCTAAAGGACCTATATAGGCAGAGTAACCGTCATTATAGTGTGTTCTTGAGCCTCAAGCCCGTAAAACCGTCATCGCGAGGGTGCATGGTTTGACCGGATTTTACTCAATGTTCTTGCTACTTTACGGGAGATAATGGTGTTGGGATTGTAGTATTGATGTAGTACTACAACCACAAACCGAATTCATGGTCATACTACAACAGATCAGAGAGATCTAAGCTCTCAAAAATCATGTCGGAACGTTTCTTCATCATTCTGGGTTTAACAGATTTGAGTGGCCTACTTTGAGTCCTTATATCTTTCATTCCAGGTTTGATTTGTGTGATCTAATGGTCCATACTTGTAGTCAAGATGCCAAAGAGAAACTCTAATGCATCAGATTATCTTATCAACATCACATGTGCAAGATCTAGCCGGTCAAACGGCATGCCAGCAACTGTTCTTCAAAAATCTGGGAATTTCCCAGAATTCGTCAAAACAGTCGGTCAATGCTAGTTTGACCTCGATTTCCTGCTAGTCCAGTTATGATCTAAGTGATCTAAAGGCTTTAATGTGTAGTCTACATACCAGACTACAACTAATCAACAACAACTTGGCCAAACAATCAAACTAAAGCAAGATCAAAAGCTTCAAAAACGTTGTCAGAAATCTGGGTTTCTGGGTTTGCCCGAAACTCCATTGGTCATGGTCCGATCAACGATCTTTGACCATTAATATCTTTTAATCTACACAAGATCTGGACTGGATTAAAGTTGCAGAGTAAATACCTCATGGCATAGAACAGATCTAAAACATAAAACAACACTAACCCTTAATGAGACCACGGATTTAAAGGCCACGACATTCATTATCGAGATCACTTTTTTTGAAAAATTTCGATTTGCAAAATTGCTAGATTCGAGCACTTTGATGTTATGGATATGGGATTTTACAACCCCAGATCACTAATAGACACCTTAATACACAACTTTAACTAACAAATTATAACATCTAACACAAGATCACTATGATTTTCAAAATTTAAGGGTTCTTTACCTTTTATGCTTTGATTTCCGATTTCGATCTTGAATTACATTCTTGGGTGATCTAAAAGTGAATAAGTGGTGATCTACTATAATATTTTCGTGGCTAAGAGGTTGAGAGAGTTTTGTTAATGGTTGTTGACCAAATGAGCAACTTTTTAGACTTTTCTCTCTCTCATTCTATTATATAATGCTTGATTCATTGTATGATGCTGATTTGCTAGCAAGGTAGGCTGATTTGCTGGATATATAGACCATGCTAAGTCAAAAGTGGGTTAACCACTCCATATTTGGAAAGATATGCAAGTTAGCTATATAAAAAAAATATGACATAAGGGTATTTTTGACATTTCCATTTATTTCTAGAATTTGCCATTGGTTGCAAACGCTTAGGGTTTAGGTTTTGACCCTTAAATATTTAGCAACTTGGATTTTAAAAATTTTCTAATTAGAATAGAAAATTTTGATTTAAAAATTACAATTAGGGATTCCTAATTAGTATAATTTTTCTAATTACATTAGGTCTTAAACCAATTAGGATTAATATTTTCCCAATTAATATTGCTATTTTAGCAATTAAATCCACCCCTGTACAATTAGGGTTTCTGACGGAATAATTAGGGTTCAAAAATCAAGAATTAGGGTTTGCTAATTAATTAAGCTTTGCCCTAATTAGTAGTATAATTAATACCACATAAGCATTATAATTATCCTTTCTATTCCCAGATTAGGGTTTCAAATTATCGGAAATCTAAAATTAGGGTTTCCACATCGGGTATTAGGGTTTTCTAATAAACAATTAAGGTTTCAGGTAATTCATTAGGGTTTTCCCTAATTAATTTATAATTAATAGCGTTAAACCTTGTACATAGCATTGCATTCCCAATCTAAGGTTTTTAATATCCGAATTAGGGTTTCGGATTCCCGAAACTGAAATTAGGGTTACTAGAACCAGTTTCTAGGGTTTCTTATCAGACGTTAAGGTTTTCTAACTGAACGTTGGCGTTCTTAATATCGATTAGGGTTTGACATATATAATTTATATCGGTCAACCCATGACCCTTAACCACATTACGTATACTTACATAACCATAAACACAACACATATTCACATAAATCCTTAATCTGAATAATTCACCTAAATCCTTCACCGAATTTTGAAATCCTCAAAATTCAAATCCCAATAACATCAAACGCATACACTTATTTTACTCTAGGTCTATTATTTGATCTTAAATCAATCATTTAAGATTTTAATAAATTGTCCAAATTCTCGGGTTGTCACATTCCCCTCCTTATAAAATTTCGCCCCTAAATTCACCCTAAATTCACCTTACACCTTACATCGTGCACCTTACACCATTCACACATATCACATGCTACCCAATACACCACTCACAAGAGTAAAATGTTTCAAATTGTCTTTGAGGGGTCATATAGACCATGAACACATAGATTTATTCAGTATTGATCATACCAAAAACAATACATTACTTGGTCTGTTTACAATCACAAAGAAGTTAAACTACCGTTGTTAGTACTTTAGGTGATCAGCCTATCGTACTCGTACGTCATGCATAACGTATTAATCATTTTTAGCGAATATTTACGCTACTAGATTGGATTATTTATCCAAACATCATTGTTCACCTCAGTCTTATCATAAGATTCCGCACCAAAACAATTTGGTTCGGGAATTTTTTTTTTTCAATGAACACTTAGAGTTTTCATAACATTAGTCTAGCAAAATCAAATAGCATAGACTCATATTGATAATTCAATTCAATCGAATTATTTAGGTGTAGCCAAACCCCGTTGGCAAATTAAAATTTTTAAAAACATTTTTGAGAATGACGCCATGATGCCGTACTGTATTAACAGTCCGTTTGAGGATGCCGTCATTGTATGACTTTGTCATAACACATCATACAATAGAGGAACAACGACTTTAGGTCAAATTCACTCTAAGTATTCCTGTATTTACAACTCCATCATATTTTTATCATCTCGCCTTTGCACCAAGTTACATGGTACATGAGCGATAATTAAAATACATTTTGATATTTCAAATCATTTGAGTCTAGCTGAAATAAGTAGCATAGACTGTATTTTAAACCGTTTCAAAAATGGTTACGAGTCTACATATTTTTTTTTAAAAAAAAAGGGCATAGTGCGTATTTAGCTTGATGTCAAAATTTCAAGTTTAGCATAGCTAGGAGTTTAGGAAAACCTAAGTCTCCACTAATGATCATTTGCTTAACAATCTATCTATTCCTATAATCCTTAACACTCCATTCACACACCAACTATACCAGTTCATAAAACCACACTTATGAGTCCATAAATTGCCACAATCATATGAGTTTAAGAACTTATCCTAGTCTGACGTTTAGCGTCCGTTCACTGAGGGGTTCATAAACGTTTCATATAACTATGAATCAAGTATGTCACATAAGTATGAGTTTTAAGAACTCGTACTTAATCCTATATTCTCTACCTATGACCTATCTATTTGTTATACACATGAGAAAGGAATCACCCTCTTAACCTGCATATAGCAAATAGCGCGACACAAACATTTCAATGATTATCAATGCCAGAAACTAAGTGGTTGTCAAACCAAACTCGGCCACTAATCAATATAGGAAGCTAAGTGAACAATTCCCCGCCCATACAAAGAATTGGTCAACCTAACCACTACATCGACCAGGAAGCTAAGTGACTCTAAAACCAAGTACAAATTCCCCGCCCATACAAGGAATCATACAACTTAGCTGCCGACATGAGTCCTCAATTGAAATCCCCACCTAATCTTAACCCCCTTTTTCCATACGAATTTCATTTAATCCGTATCCATAATCCACAACTCTTTCATGAGTTTTTCATAGTACAATTTCATAGTACAACTGATACACAACATTTTGCTGTAGACTTTTCAATCATCAGATTGATTCTTTCTGGCTGTCATAACCTTATCAGATCACGGGGTGATCTCATCGTATATATTACGATTCAATTCTATGACTTGATCGTTTTTTTTACGATCTCCTATCATCGCACCTCACTTCACCACTTACATTCACCACTATTACCGTAGAGAGATAGGGAACTCTGTGTCTTTACACTCGCCGAGATTCATCTTTGAATCTTACCGACCAACTAACTCTATTTGAGTTAGTACTTAATCCTAATCACTGTGGTTATTGGTGTCATGTATTACTACCTAAGCTTCATAACCAATAAATTTTGATACCAACTCAGTAGCATCCCCGAATCCATGTCCCAAATCACCCGGATCCAAAGACACTATTTCTATTACTAATTGCGGAAGATATAAACATAAATTGTTTATACATTAAACTTTACACACTATTCCCCAAAATCGAGTAACCTTAACTTAAACACAATTCATAAACTTTCTAACATATAACACATTTATCAAACTATACTATTACAAAATAGCCGCACATTTTATCACAAACTGAACTTGGCCTTAACCTTTTCCTGTATCCGAACGCATTCGCCTTATCTGCAATGTTTATCATGATATAGCAAGGGTGAGCATGAAAGTTGCCCAGCAAGTTTAAATACAATTTGAGGATATATCATGATTGAAGAGTATGAATAATAAGCTGGCTATAATTCATCAATATAATTGAGAACTAGCACGAACAACTTTTGACTGAACAAGTTTTAAACATGAACAAACATTTCTGAACCAACTGGTAATGAAGGTGATCAGCCTTTCATACCTGACTTATACATGCAAGATGTACAAAGTACAATTTTCGTGGCAACCAACAATGATTAACCATAAGCTTGAATAAAACACTCTTAGTAGAGTTAAGTAAAATGAAACTTGCCTGAACCGTTGATTACCGCAACGCAATTTATAACGCTTTATCCGAAGACCTAATATTAGTAATATAGATCTCCAATATTAGAATAATATCATCACAATATAAAATAACCTAAACACATTACCACATAACCCTATCAGTCTATACAGCACACAAGACCTAATATTAAGTCAAACTATTTAAGTCTGAGTTGAAACCGACACAATTCTATCATCCCGACGGTCTAGTCGGTCAACACTCGAGTTTAAGTTCAATTAAACTCTGCCTAAACCCTTAACAATTATCACCGATAATTTCTTAGCAGATAAAACAATTTTCATTGACTTGCAATAAATTTTCAGATAATTAATATCATTTATCAACATTTTTCAATCCTTAAAACCGTATTTAAATAAATTAAATACCACATAATTCCTTAATCATTAATATTCATTTAATATAAAATATTAATGAAAATCATAACATAATATTATAATATAATTATAATATATCAAAGTATTTTTAATACCTTAAAATCATAATTATATGATTTTTAAACAATTAAATCCATTATCCGATAATTGATATTAATATTAAAATGTTAATATATTCATGGCAAAATATCAAAAGTTATATTTTATAACTTATAATATTTTTCTAACACTTAAATCATTTTTATATGATTTTTAAATCATTAATACTATTTTTCCATAATTCATTTAATATATATTCATTAAATAAATTAACTACCATTAATAATAAATTATTAATGAATTCATCACAAAATATCAAAAGTCATCAAAAATAACTTAAAATATTTTTTAACACCATAATATAATTTTTCATGAATTAAAACCATTTTTCAATAATCTATCTAATATTGAATTAAATAAATTAAATACCAATTATATTCCAAAAATATTAAATATATTCAAAATATACTCAAAATAGTTAAAAACTATTTTTCAAGCTTTAAAATGATTTTTAAAACCATTTTTGGTAATTTTTAGAATTTAATTTTATTTTTAAATAATTTCCAGAAAATCAGAAATTAAAAATATTAATAACCGTCGCTAAAGGACCCTATAGCGATAGAACCGTCGCTATAGGTGTTCTTGAGCCTCAAGCCCAGAAAACTGTCAGTCGCGAGGGTGCATGGTTTGACCGGATTTTACTCACTGTTCTTGCTACTTTCTGGGGAGATAATGGTGTTGGGATTGTAGTATTGATGTAGTACTACAACCACAAACCGAATTCATGGTCATACTACAACAGATCAGAGAGATCTAAGCTCTCAAAAATCTTGTCAGGACTATTCTTCATCATTCTGGGTTTAACAGATTTGAGTGGCCTACTTTGAGTCCTTATATCTTTCATTCCAGGTTTGATTTGTGTGATCTAATGGTCCATACTTGTAGTCAAGATGCCAAAGAGAAACTCTAATGCATCAGATTATCTTATCAACATCACATGTGCAAGATCTAGCGAAATTCAAACGGCATGCCAAAGAATCGTTTCTTCAAAAATCGGGAATTTCCCAAAAATTCATCAAAACAATTCGGTCAATGCTAGTTTGACCTCGATTTCCTGCTAGTCCAGTTATGATCTAAGTGCTCTAAAGGCTTTAATGTGTAGTCTACATACCAGACTACAACTAATCAACAACAACTTGGCCAAACAATCAAACTAAAGCAAGATCAAAAGCTTCAAAAACGTTGTCAGAAATCTGGGTTTCTGGGTTTGCCCAGAAACTCAGTTGGTCATGGTCGGTCAACGATCTTTGACCATTAATATCTTTTAATCTACACAAGATCTGGACTGGATTAAAGTTGCAGAGTAAATACCTCATGGCATAGAACAGATCTAAAACATAAAACAACACTAACCCTTAACAGACACGGATTTAAAGGCCACGACATTCAATCGTCGAACCACTTTTTTGAAAAATTTCGAGATTTGCAAAATTGCTAGATTCGAGCACTTTGATGTTATGGATATGAGATTTTACAACCCAGATCACTAATAGACACCTTAATACACAACTTTAACTAACAAATTATAACATCTAACACAAGATCACTGATTTTCAAAATTTAAGGGTTCTTTACCTTTTATGCTTTGATTTTCGATTTCTGATCTTGAATTCTATTCTTGGGTGATCTAAAGCTGAATAAGTGACTGATCTACTATAATATTTCGTGGCTAAGAGGTTGAGAGAGTTTTGTTAATGGTTGTTGACCAAATGAGCAACTTTTTAGACTTTTCTCTCTCTCATTCTATTATATAATGCTTGATTCATTGTATGATGCTGAATTGCTAGCAAGGTAGGCTGATTTGCTGGATATATAGACCATGCTAAGTCAAAAGTGGGTTAACCACTCCATATTTGGAAAGATATGCAAGTTAGCTATATAAAAAAAATGTGACATAAGGGTATTTTTGACATTTCCATTTATTTCTAGAATTTGCCATTGGTTGCAAACCCTTAGGGTTTAGGTTTTGAGCAATCTAGGGTTTAGGGTTTGGAGCAGTTTTAGGTTTAGGGTTTAGGTTTAACCCTTAAATATTTAGCAACTTGGATTTTAAAAATTTTCTAATTAGAATAGAAAATTTTGATTTAAAAATTACAATTAGGGATTCCTAATTAGTATAATTTTTCTAATTACATTAGGTCTTAAACCAATTAGGATTAATATTTTCCCAATTAATATTGCTATTTTAGCAATTAAATCCACCCCTCTCGCACAATTAGGGTTTCGGCGAATAATTAGGGTTCAAAAATCAAGAATTAGGGTTTGCTAATTAATTAAGCTTTTGCTTAATTAGTAGTATAATTAATACCACATAAGCATTATAATTATCCTTTCTATTCCTGATTAGGGTTTCAAATTATCGGAAATCTAAAATTAGGGTTTCCACATCGGTATTAGGGTTTTCTAATAAACAATTAAGGTTTGTGTAATTCATTAGGGTTTTCCTAATTAATTTATAATTAATAGCGTTAAACCTTGTACATAGCATTGCATTCCCAATCTAAGGTTTTTAATATCCAATTAGGGTTTGGATTCCTAAAGCTGAAATTAGGGTTACTAGAACCGATTTTTGGGGTTTCTTATCGACATTAAGGTTTTCTAACTGAACGTTGATGTTCTTAATATATACCTATTAGGTTTGACACATATATAATTTATCGGTCAACCCATGACCCTTAAACCACATTCTGTACACTTACATATCCATAAACACAACACATATTCACATAAATCCTTAATCCTGAATAATTCACCTAAATCCTTCACCGAATTTTGAAATCCTCAAAATTTAATCCCAATAACATCAAACGCATACACTTATTTTCTGTCTAGGTCTATTATTTGATCTTAAATCAATCATTTAAGATTTTAATAAATTGTCCAAATTCTCGGGTTAAAGTCCGGATATAGAAAACCATAATTGCATAATTGAAAACTTAACCAAATAACGTGAAGACTTAAATAATATAATTTATAAATTTACAAAAGGAAAGAAAAATCTTGATGTCATGTTAAATCAACAAAAATGTAGCTTTAATAAAGAAGGTTTAGGATACATTGGTGAAACAAGTGAATCAAAAGATAAAAAGACTATATCATGTTAAAATTAAGGAAAATAAAAGTCATATATCCCCTTTCACAAAATGTTCATATTATAAATGAAATGGTCACTCTTTTTTATCGTGCAATGCTAGAAATGGAAATTATAAAGGAAAAATGATTTGGGTTCCCAAGGGAACATATACTGCACCAACCATAACAAGAAGAGAATTTCATAAACAACATTATCATACTTCTCACAATCCAATTACTCATACAATGCTTCTTTCTGCTAAAGTTGATTATCCTATTCCAAGTTTTGTAAAGGAAACTTCAAATGCTCCTTATACAAAATGGAAAACTCACCCTAAGAACCCTTCAATTTAAAGGGTACCAATGTGACGACCCCAAAATAGGTCCATTCCATCCAACCCATTCTGAGTCGCCAAATACATGGTATAAAAATAAATACAACTTCAGTAATACAATTGTCGTGCAAAATACGACAACACATATACTGTGAGTTTGAATACAACTATTGTCTAATAGACAGTATAAAAACTTAGAAGGGGTCCTCATTACAATTATTGATATGCTATTTCACAGAATAGTGAGGACTACTAATGCAACCATCTGGACCGTCAATTCATTCCCCGACTAGTCCCGCTATATTCTCATTTCAAGAGAATAAAGTGAAAGAAAGGTGAGCTCAACTAGCCCAAGAAGAAAATATTATGACTAAGATAATATACAACAAATTATCATTAGTCTTCAACAGGGAAAAATCTGATTAAATATAATAGGCAACAAGTTTTAGATCAACAACTGCAGTGGAATAAGCAATCCATTAGAAGAGTCAAGTAGAGAAAGAATTCTACTATCTTCTAAGATTTAAAAGTTCATCATCAATATTTTATCCCTGTAACAACAATCAATATACATCTTTAATCAAATATTCATCTTTGCACTACAGGCCAAAGATATTCATTTGTATCACCAGTTGGTCATGCTCATCTCAACACCTGTTCATCTTTGCACTACGGGCCAAAGATATTCATTAGGTAATCATTCATCTTTGCACTACAGGCTAAAGATATTCAGTAATATCATCATTTAGGACTGAGGATGATGAAAAATATTTTAAAGAAAACGAATCCAGTGAGACAGAAGGACAAATAATAGGGATTCGTATAACAGTTTATCCAAGATCAATAATACTTCATAAATATCAATTTTGAAGTAGAATTCAAAAATAAAGACCAAAACATGGATACAATCAAAGATAGTAACCATAATAGACATCTTGGATAAAAAGAAAAAAAATTTCATTTTTCGGTTAATAGTGCCATATTCGTGAATAGTGCCGTATACGTGAATAGTAACTCCGACATAAAAAGTTCCAAATTTGATAAAAAGTTCCAACCAATATTTCGGCATAATGATATTGAAGAAATAATATCACTTACGAATAAAATAACATCCCTTACGAATATTAAACAAAAATAATATTCCTTTCGAATATTGAACGAATATAATATTCCTTACGAATATTAAATGAAAATAATATTTCTTGCGAATATTGAACGAAATAATATTCATACGAATATGAAAAATAATATCTCTTCAGAATATGAAATAAATAATACCCCTTACAGGTACAACAAATAATATCCTTACTCAAAAATATCAAGATTGCCGATTTGGAATATCGGATATAGTCTTTGAAGGAACTTGCACCGTATAACAACACTCAAAGTATCAAAATACTGACAAGAATACGCTCGATAATATATAGAGAGAAAGAGAGAAAGCTTATGTTTCTAATGTGATTTTCAATTCTAACTTAGCCCTCTATTTATAGGAAAATGTTAGCACGCCGAAGCAGACTTGACCTGCAACCTGATGGCTTTACCTGCTACTATTCCCACCCACCACATTGAAATAAAATTCAGCACATTTCTTCACCAACCAATTCTAGAATTTTTCAAAATGTTTTATCATTTAAACAATAATCAGAAACTTTAATAATTCATAGAAAATAACCCGTTTATTAGAAAAATACGAATTTTATGTCCATTCCACACGAAATCGAATTCTATACAACTTTGTAGCTTTGAGTTTTTCCAAATTCCAAACAGAAAATACCCGAAATCCACAAACGGATGATTTTTAAATACTTCCAATCCGACAAAATACTGATAAAACATCTCAGCATTAATTCCTTCATTAATAACCACATAAATAAATCCATCATTTATATCCACATAAAATAAATATTTCCTTATCATATGAATCAATAATTAATTATTCACAAATAATATTACAGAATCACATTTATGATAACCAGGCTGTTCCCAGGAAAGAGGAGGCTTTCCGATAAGGATTTCTCCTTCTTGCTAGCGCAATTAGGTGACCAAACCTCTACTTGATGTAACTTTCTAGACATTGCCAATAATGCTATCTAATAATATTATTCAAATAATATGAATTATTGATCCGATAATTGAGATATCGTTTGTGCGGTGACAATTATTGAACAACAATAATATAAAATATCAACGCAAACAATTATTGAATCAATAAAATAAAATATTGAGCGACAACTCTCATCGTGACAATTATTGAGTAGTGCCTTTCACGTAAGGATCAATAATTCAACAATATCAGGCAATACAGGTAATTGCTCTCGTGCAACCACACGACATCGTATTTTAACCACAAGATATTCCAACGGTAAAGTTAATAAAAGAATAACTACGTCGTTATTTATAACAACCCAAACTTTGTCGCTTTTCTTCATCCGATGCTTATCCGTTATGGGGCCCACAAATGGTCTTGGCGTTGTCATCACGAATATTCCCGACGTAAAGAATATTCCACGACCAAACGAATATTCCCCGACACAATGAATATTTTTTTACCACTTGCTTATTTTGCAAAATTTGCACATTTCACCCATAACCAAAGTATTATATCAAATTAACTCCATATTATTTCAAGATAATAAATAGAGAAAATTCAATTTAATTTATAATAAGTTGGGGTCTTACAACCAACCTATAAAACTAGTACATATATTGCAGGTATGTCTTGCAGCTGATTTAAATAAAAGCAAATGGTATCTTGATAGTGGATGCTAAAGACATATGACTGGAGACAAGACCAAATTAAAAAATCTGCAAGTTACAGACTTTGGTGAGGTAACTTTTGGTGATAACAATAAAGGTAAAATAATTGGAGTTGGATGTGTTGGTAATGAACACATAACCATTTCCAACATCCAATTAGTTACTGGACTTAGGTATAATCTTCTATCTATCAGTCAACTATGTGATAGTGGTTTTAAAATATCCTTTAGTACACATAATTGCTCTATTTTTGATCAATCTGGTAAACTAACTTTAGTTTGTCCTAGATATCAAAATGTATATACCCGTGACTTAGATGCTTACTCTCATTTAGATAACATATGTCTTGTATCTACAAATGAAGATCCTTGGCTATGGCATCGCAGACTAGGACATATAAATATGAAACTCATAAATAACATTTCCTCTAAAGAACATGTCTGTGGTCTTCCTAAATTAAAATTTTTCAAAGGCCATATCTGTGAAGCTTGTGAATTAGGAAAACAAATTCATGCATCACATAAACCTAAGTTTACTGTATCTACCTCTCAACCCTTAGAATTATTACACATGGACCTTGTTGGACCAATCCCCAAACACACGGCATGGGTGGTCTTGTATATATTCTAGTTTTTTGGTTGGTGACTATTCACGATTTACATGGGTAGATTTTCTAAAATTTAAAATGAGGCTATTAACTCTTTTTCTACTCTGTGTAAAAAGATTCAAAATCAACAGAGAAGTTCTATTGTTTATATTCGATCTGATCACGAAAAAGAATTTGACAATTCTGATTTCATTATGTTTACGTGATGAGAATGGTATAAGTCATAACTTCTCTCGCTCCCTATACACCCTCACCAAATGGTGTTGTTGAAAGGAAAAATCGTTCTTTACAAGAAATGGCTAATATAATGATAAATGAATATCGTCTTCCAAAGTATTTCTGGGCTGAAGCAGTGGCAACATCATGTTATATTTTAAACAGAGTTTTATTAAGACCCGTTTTACTCAAAACTCCCTATAAGCTCTACTTTAAAAGAATTCCAAATATAAATTATTTTCGTGTTTTTGGGAGCAAATGTTTTATTCTAAACACCAAAGGACACTTATTGAAATTTGATCCTAAATTTGATGAAGGAATTTTTCTTGGATACTCTCTTAATAGTAAAGCATACAGAGTCTTCAACAAAAGAAGTCTAGTTGTGGAAGAATCAATGAATGTAACTTTTGATGAAACTCTGCCTCCTCCAAAATACAAAGAACTGACTGATAATGATGTTGTCATTGAAGATATTCTCAGAAATATAAAAGAACTAAAACTCTATAATACATCTCCACCTATTAATGAGAATCCCCTTGAAAATCCAAACCCTCAGTTAAATGAATTGCCTAAAGAGTATCATGTTATTAAAAACCATCCTATAGAAAATGTTATTGGAAATATTGAAAAAGGAGTTATCACTAGATCACAAGTGCATAATCTAGCCGGTCATCTGTCTTTCTTGTCTCAAATTGAACCTAAATTGTTAAAAGAAGCTTTACTAGATGAAGACTGGATAATGGCTATGCAAGAAGAACTTGAACAATTCACTAGAAATAAAGTATGGGAATTAGTCCCACAACCTAAGGATGTCTCAATCATTGGAACTCGATGGGTATTTCGTAATAAACTTGATAAAAATGGAATTGTTATTCGTAATAAAGCAAGATTAGTTGCACAAAGATATAATCAAATGGAAGGAATTGACTATGATGAAACTTATGCTCCTGTCGCTAGAATTGAATCTATTCGTATGTTGTTAGCATTCACATGCCATAAGAATTTTAAAATATTTCAAATGGATGTGAAATCTGCATTTTTAAATGGTGTTATAGAAGAGGAAGTTTATTTTAAACAACCTCCTGGATTTGAAGATTTTAGTCATCCTGAATATGTTTATAAATTACACAAAGCTCTATATGGTTTAAAACAGGCTCCGAGAGCTTGGTATGAAAGATTGAGTAATTTTTTGCTGAAAAATGGCTTTAAATGAGGAACTGTTGATACTACATTGTTTACTAAAAATAAAAATAATGATATTTTGGTAATTCAAATATATATTGATGATATTATTTTTGGCTCTACTAACATTACTATGTGCAATGAGTTTTCTAAAAATATGAGTATTGAATTTGAAATGAGCATGATGGGAGAATTAAATTTTTTCCTCGGACTGCAAATCAAACAAGGAGAAAAAGGTATTCATATATCTCAATCTAAATACTCTAAAGAAATGTTCAAAAAATTTGGACTAGAATCAGTAAAACCTCTTAACACTCCTATGTCAACAACGGATAAATTAATCATTGACGAAAATGGAAAATCTGTTGACTCAAAGAAATATAGAGGAATGATCGGAAGTCTATTATATATAACTGCCAATAGACCTGACATCGTGTTTAGTGTTTATAAATGTGCCAGGTTTCAAGCTGATCCCAAAGAATCTCATCTGACCGTAGTAAAAAGAATTTTTCGATATCTTAAAGGAACCACTGAGTTAGGTCTATGGTATCCTAAGGATCAACCATTTAATCTTGTATGTTTTTCAGACTTTGACTATGCAGATCATCATGTCAATCAAAAAAGCACTAGCGGTACCTGTCAATTCCTAAGAGGATGTTTGGTTTCTTGGTTTTCTAAAAAGCAAAACTCTATCTCTATTTCAACCACCGAAGCAGAATACGTTGCGTACGCAAGACGATGTCAGGCTCAAATCTTGTGGATAAAATGGACTTCTTGCCGATTATAATTTAAAATTTGATTGTGTTTCAATTTTATGTGATAATACCAAAGATAATAAATCTCCAAAAAAATACGATTCTTGCATGCTAGGTCAAAACATATAGACATTAGGCACCATTTTTTACGTGATCATGTTAATAACGGAAACATTAAATTAGAACATATTGACACTGAATTAAATATAGCTGATATATACTAAACCACCAAGTTCAGAAAGATTTTGTAAATTAAGAATTGAGCTAGGAATGCTAGACAACTGTCCTTAATTATTTCAACTTTAATTTATTTTCTACTACATTTCTTATATATACATATTTTGATATTTTATATGTATAATTATCATTAATATATTTTATCACTTTGTTTTGTTAAAATAAGGTATATATATATATATTTAAAATCCTCACCGTCAATTGTACACATCCAATGGTCAAATTTAGTCAAGCCATCTCCCTCTAATCCAACAAATGACATCTCAGCATCTTCTGCACACTGATCAAGCTCTCAAACCATCAGATCAAACCTACGCACTCATCTCAGCCATTGGATCAGTCCTTTGAAAGAAACACAACTCAGATCGAACTCTGGCCTTTGATCAAGGTTTGGTTTATCTTCTCCACCGTTGGATCATCCGGTAAATCAAACTATATATATGTATTTTTTATTTTTATTTCATTTTCTTCAATCTATTTTCTCTCTCTTCTCTCAAGCGTCTTCTCCCCTTCGTCTCTCTCTCTGTCGTCCTTTATCATCTCCGATCTCCTTTATCTCTTTCTGATCTACTTTTCGATGATGATCAATCCTCTTCCTCTCTTAATCTTGGTACACAAATTTTTAAAGTCTTTGGTATGTTAAATCGATCCATTTTTTTAGTCATTAACCATTTAGGGTTTGTTCGTTGAACTTAACTGCAATTTGTTTTCGGTCAACATTTTCACAATTTTTTTGGGTTCTGATTTTTTAAGGATCTGAGAATGCCTGTTCAAATTTTTTTACCACTTGTATGTTTAGGGTTTAGGTCAATTTCTGGTATACTCAAACTAATTTTCCTCAGTTTTTTTTAATCTATTTCATCCTTGTTCTACTTTGAAAACAAAATTTTTTGGTAAAATCCGTGTTAATCCGAGATTCTCGAACTTTTGCATATGATAATCAACCATATAAATTTTCTTAGGGTTTCTTCGTTCACCTTTTTGTTTTAAAAGGGGATGTCCTAGGATCTGAAAATACCTACTCACATTTTTGCTCATCCTTTTCTGTTCCTAATCTTATAAAGTATTCTTTGCATATATTTAATTTTTTGTTTCTATTACTACTACATTTTGGTAAGATCTGTTCACATTTATTTTTGAACATCTTTCAACTCTTATTATATATAATTTTTTTATATCTACATATTTTTATCTAAAATATTTTATATACATACATATATAAAATATATAAATACATATATATATATATACATATATATATAAATATCTATATATTTATATCTCTGCATTTTGGTTGAGCTTTATGTTGCTTTCACTAAAAACGACGAAATGCTGAGCATACTGGAACTAGTATATGCTAAATACCACCTCAGGTATAACCTTTCTATCTCTCCATATTTTTAGTTGTGTGGATACTGATGTCCACTGGATTACTTTCTGCATATTATATAATGTGTATTCACAGGGTTATTTATTGCATTTACTGCTATATCTTCATCTAAGATGTGCTATAAATGTTGTAATCTTGCATTTTACCTGCTTCTTTGAAAAATTGATGCCTAAACTTATAATTTCTTGCCGTGTTCAATTTTTTTGTAATCATTCCTGTATTTAATTGAGATAGTTTTACTTTTTGTGTTCCTCAAACGACATGTGGATTTTTTTTACCAATCACTGTTTTCTTTTTACCATTTTTTAACAAACAGCGTTCATCTTACTATTTCACTTAAATATTGGTACTATTTTAAAACTCCTTTCACCACAGATTATTAAATGCCTCTTTTCTTTGGTTATATTACCTGCCGCACTTCTTATATGCGATTACTTCAGTGTATATTACCCGCCAAACTTCATATTTCTACTTCTATATATATATATATATATATATATATATATATATATATATATATATATATATATGACACACCTTTTAAAAAGGTTCCATGTTTCTCTATCCTCACTCTTCCACTTCATATTTTCACCTATCTTCCCTGCATCTATACTTATCATGACTAACTTAGTGTCTTCAAAAAGGAAAGCTTTGTCTCTTAACTCTGAATTCAAATTTTGAAATGATGTTCCACCTCTCACCACTTCATCTGCCCAGTCCAAATACCGGTCCATGAGACATAATCTATGTCCTGGAAATGTAATCACATTTCATAGTTTTCCAAAACTATTTGAAATTTTTAAAAATGTTGGGTGGGATTATCTGATTTCCTTTAATGATAAGTCTGTTTTTCCAGGCCTTGTGGCCGAATTTTATTCTCACATGGAATTCTTACATGACTCTTCTGGCCTGTTAAAAACTATCACTACATGTATTCAAGGACAACCTTATGTCATAGATGAATTGTTTCTTGTTAATGCTCTTCAGTTGCATCCATCTACAGTTGAGTTACCTCACATTAATTCTTATCTTCATCCATTCGGCATCTCTGTCGAAGAATGTATGCTTTTTAAGTTTAATCTATTTGTTGTCACTGACCAAACAGTACCAGTTCTGTTATTTGACTTCCCATGCAAAGTCGGTCTAGAGTTTTTAACTACTGAGTGTCAATTTCTTGGAAAAATCTTAAGGAAAAATGCTATGCCCACTCGCGATGACAGAAAATTATTGCCTTTTGATTTAGAACTCATCAAAGGATTGTTAAATGCATGTCAGCCATATAATCTTGCTTATTTCTTATTGTCTTCATTCGAATACTGTTTTCACAATAATTGTCTTGGATTCGGTCTCCTTCTTACCTGTATCTTCCACCATTTAAATCTTCCTCTGTCCACTCTTCACTCTTAGTTAGTTCATACCAGCAATATAATAGCTCATCTAAACTTGCCACCACTGCCTCTCAGCATCTTTAAACCCTTTGATCATGAAACTTATGAAGAAAACATCGTTCTGACTACCAAAATCAATTCTCTCAATAGCATGAATCAACTCTTATTGCACAATCAGTCTCTTATGTTAGCTAAACTGGAAGATGTTCAATTATCTTTGCATGCAATTCAATATGTGGTTTGCTTACTCCTGGAGCACAACAACATGTTCATGGATCCTTTCAACGTTAGTACCGCTCCTGACTTCACCGTTCCACCGCTAATTGATCCTGTTCATGTTCTTTCATCAGATGATTCTGCAGGAAATATTAATGATCTATTGCATTTTTCTCTTCTCAATCTTGAAGAAATCTAACTTCACATACTAACAATTCGATTACTGTAATCCCTAATCCCTATCCTCCACTAACTATTCGGCTATTGTAATCCTTAATCCTTGTCCCTTATATTACTACTACTACTACTAATACTCGACATATATATTTTATCTAACTCTCTTTGTAGGATCTCTAACAATCTTTAATGCATGATATTTTCTTTACCCCATCATTTTTTTATGATGCCAAAGGGGGAGAAGAAAAATATATATATATATATAACTGCTATATATATGAACTGCCATGAATGGACTTTAACTACCATGCTATGATTAATTGTGATTGATTGAAATTTATTATAAAGGGGTTCACAATTTAAGGTGGAGTCTTTCTAAATCTAAACCAAAAATATTTTTATAATTGTCATCATCAAAAAGGGGGAGATTGATAAGTATAATTTTTTTTATATATATATTGATGATAACAATTATGTTTTAAATAAATATTTAATTATTTATTTATTTTATAATTTTCTATTTTTACTTGAATTAATTTGTTATTAACCTTGATAAAATATGTCAAGTGTTAAATAAATTAATTCATATATTATTCAAGGCAAGGATACCCTATTTCTTTTTCCAAAAATTAAAGTTGGGCAAAATATTTTTAAAACACTTAATAATATATATATATATATATATATATATAATATTATACCGTATACTTATATATACATACTACATATAAGTGTGTGTGCATGTGCTGTAAAACCGTGTGTGTATACTAGCTTAACAAGTGACTTTCATTTTTGGACAAGAAACCGTGTAAGGCTTAATGATTGGCTTGCATATGATGGTCAAAGCAATTAATGATAAGTAGAAAGAAAATGGCCTAGGCAGTTTTTGTTCAACTTCCGCGTGACATTATTTGTTGATCTGGTCCGTTAATTTCAAATTACTTGATCATAACCGCACATTCAAAAATTCATTTTTTGAAATTACAATTTTTCCCCAACTTCAAAATTTCTATAAATAGGGAGGATTTCATTTATTTGGTTTTTACCAATTAAGTGAAAAGAAAATCATACTCTCCTTTCTTACATTCTCTCTAAATTTTATATCTCTTCCTAACAAAGGTTTTGATCTTTTTGAAGAGAAAAATTGGTCCAAGTATTGAGATAAGTTTAATTTTTGTTGAATTATTTCTTACTTGCATTATATCTATAGATATACAAATACATATTGTTCTACACAATTTTATATATTCATATTTCATCTATTTGTCAAATAAAATGATACTTGGGCACCGCAAGGCTAAGGAGATACACCTCTACGGAGAGGAATTTGAACCGTACGATTCCTTAAAGTCTTCAGTAACCTTTTATTGACATTATTTATATAAATATCCTAAAATAGACACGACACTTGATAGCTCAAAACAACACTGAGATACTGCTCCAAAAAGAGTAGTCATCCGAATCGGATTTGAGAATCGTAGTGGTCTATTGAAAATATTTATATAAATATCAATTGTGAAAATTATAAATTTTGTCATACATAGATGTCGCAAGGCTACGGAGATACACCTCTACCAAGAGGAATTCAAACCGTACGATTCCTTATAGTACTAAGTGACATTATTTATAAAAGTTCACATAATAGATAAAATATTCTTATATATTATTTGAGTTAAACAAATATTATTTGCTATATCAAATGGTGCTTAACTGACATTAAATTCACTGTTTGATTTGATAAAATATTTGGTTAAGTTTAATTAAGAATCAATTCTATATTATTCATAGAAAAACACTCTTTATTTTCTAGAATTGTTAATTCTTTATAAAGTGCTCTAACATCACATATTTGCTTAATCAGAAGTATAAGTGGTTCTAAACAAATATTCTATTTTGCTTATTCAAAAATCACTTTTCACACTAAATATAAAAGTTATTTAAACTTTTATAACATAGAAAAATTTTCATATTTGATCAAAGCATAATTTACTATCTGTATAAAAGTTTCTGAACTTTTATAAATACGTTTGGTCTTTAATTTATATCTGCTTATTTGAGAAGCATCAATCTGTAGTAAATTGTATCTGCTTATTTGAAGAAGCATATTGTTGTAAAATTATTTGTTAAAGAAGAAAAGGTTAGAGTTAGTTTATTTTATGTACCTGTGAGAAAGACGAGTAATTCTTCGACCAAGACCAGAGTCTTAGAGAGGTCAGCAAGAAGTTGAGTCTCAAGTGTACTTGTGAGGTGAGGAAGAGGCTGTTGTTTCAAGATCAGATCATAGAATTGAACTAAACTCAAAAGAAGTACAACTAAGCTTGAGGAGGAAGCGGAGAGCTTGCTGTCCAAGATAGATTAGTTGGGAACAGTTGAAAGTTTGTCTATAAAACTTGGTAAAGGCTTCTCCGCCTGTTGAAGGAGTTGTTATTACTGATAGTAATAAGATCTCAAGTTCCAAGTAGGGACTTGAGACTGGATGTAGCAACATACCAAGGGATGTATGTTGTGAACTAGATAAATCTCTGTGCATTGTGTGATTGAATTTTTATTATCTTGCATTATAATTTCTCACACTGTAAAATTAATTAAAAAATTTAAAAAGGTCTTAGATAATTTTAAACCTATAATAATCTATTCAACCCCCCCCCCTTCTAGATTATTATTTGACTTTCAGAAATAATTAAATATTTCCAATAGCTATGGGGTGGTAGAAAGTGAAAATTTGGATAGCTGGAATTGGTTCTTCCAATTGTTGGTGACTGACTTGGATTTGGGGGATGGGTATGGAATCACTCTCATATCTGATCAACAAAAGGTGACTGTTAACATTTTTTAATTGCATTCATTTTTTGTTTTAACAAGTTAGCATTTTTTAACAATCTCATATGATGGTATTGCGAGGACCTTGAAATCCATTATTCGGGACCTTCTTCTTCTCATGCAGAGCATAGAAAGCTCGCAAGGCACATCTATGTAAATGGAGGAAAAAATATCCCTCACAAGCATTAAAACAAACATTCTGGGAGGCATCCATGGATACACACCCTGAAACTTTTAAAAGGTCAATGAAGGAGGTAAAAATATTGTATACTCCTGCACATGACAAGCTAGCTGAGCAAGATCCAAAGGTATGGTCCAAAGTATTTTTTTGAGACTCATTCAAAAACTGACAGTGTAGAGAACAATATGAATGAGTGCTTTAATGCATGGATAAATAAGGCAAGATATATGATAGTTCTTCAAATGATAACGGAAATTTATGACCAATTATGGTGAGGTTGCACCAAAAGAGAGATCCAATGCTAAATACCGAGGAGTTAATTTGCCCAAGAATTAAAAAGAAACTAGATGCTAACATTTTAGAATTTGCATACTGTAATGCTCTATGGGATGGACAATCCAAGTTCCAAGTGAAGGAGAGAGGAAAATGAGGGTTGTTGGGTAAAATCTATATACGCTCACACGCAAGTGTATGTGGTCAACAAGTAATATAATGATAAGTCAAGTATCGTTCCCACAAAGACTAGTATGAAATTAATCCTAACAATTACCAGCTTTATATTAATCCAAATTTTATTAAACTATCCAATTCAATGATTATAACTATTAAAAACTAAAAACATAAAAATACTAAGCAATCAACAAGTTCACAACTGTAATTTCAAGCAAATAATGGAGAATTAGGCTTACAACTTCACTTTAAGTATCACTCCAATTACTACACCCTATTTCATTTCCATTCACTATCCCAGTTAATTATTAATCAAGAATACTCAAGTAGAACTAGCCATCTCTTGATGCACTAATACCATATTAACTTAAATCCACAAATTAGATAGAATTAAGCTAAACACCTTAATCAACTAATTCTCTATATTTCTATATGAATTACAATCAAAGAAGATTGAATTTCAAGTTATCTATCTGATTACATGCGATGTTAAGCATATCTCTATCCTAACATTCATCAAGATTCCATTCAATCACAAAATTCAAGAACACATGCTAAAGTGACTAATTCTAGATTTGTATTTCATCTCTCGAGTCCATACAACTCCACACAAAATTGGTGATCAAGCAATTCATAAATTAAAGCACAAATCACTATAGATAAACTGAAAGATAGGTTATTAAACTAAAATTAAAGGTTACATAATCATCGTTCAACCATAAGATCCGTCATAAGCCTAATAAGTAAATTAGTTCATCATAAACGAATTAAAAACTGAAATCATCAAAGTAATCATCATCCCAATTACAATTATTGAATTAAAGAAAAAGAATGAATCAAGAACCACCCTTCTCCTTAGCTCCAACTTGTAATTATCGTGACTCAAACCTTCAATCCTTCTTCCAATGTTATATCTCCAAAACTAGGGCTTAGAATTATTAATTGATTGTATGATGTTATCTCCCCTTGTTGTTTCTTGTTCATATCCAGCCTAAGACACGTCTTCAGATCATAACTCACCGCCAATTACAGTTCCAAACCATGCCAACCTCATTCCTTCACGCCACTGCAGCAACACAATCGAAACAGGACTCTGACCTTTTCCTGTACCCCTGCCTCGACGGGGGTTTTTCTCTTTTAAGTGCCCGCCCTGGCGGGGGGTGTTATTATCTTTGGTCAAGTACCCCTGCCCAGGCGGGGGTTTTATATGTAAAATGTCCGCCCCGGCGGGGGTCTATTCTGCTGCAGTCCAGTTTTAGCTCTTTTTCTTGCCAAGTTTCGCCAAGAAATCACCTTTTAAGTCCAAATGCTATGCCACCATACCTAAACATAAAAATCACACTAAACAAGTAAAACGAATCTCAAACATGAAGAATTAACACGGTTTAAGCTCGAATTAGAGGTCGATTCGTAGGTATAAAACCTACTCATCAAACTCCCCCAAACTTAAACTTGTGCTAGTCCTCGAGCACAAAAAAAAAACAAAAGTATTATGCAATGAATGCAATGGAATGTAATGCAACTAATCTATATGCCTATGAATCCAACAGTCATGATAGAAACAAGTCTTGTTCAACCGGCCTCATAGACATCAAGCAACATGACAATACTACATATCAAAACCAATCAACAATTTCTATCAATCATCAAATCTTAAAATGTAATTACTGGTATAGTGCGTGTGTGCTCAACATCCATGCTCACTGATGCCAATTCAAATTTAATACAGAACAAGTCTCTTAGAAGGAGTCATACAGTGTAAACTCAAGAATTTCAAAAAAAGACAAGATCCAACTAAAATTAAACAATCACCAATATCAAGGGTCCAAATAGGGTATTTATGCTTTCTTATTCATTTACGAGGACTTTTTGCTCTTATTTCCCGTTTTATATATATATATATATATATATATATATATATATATTTATACACATGTATGGCTATGTAATGTCTTATTCCCTTAGGCTTTTCAGTGCTACCTTAACGAGCTTTCGACCAACGACTCCCAGACCATTAAGACCTTAGAGCGCTAGGTGTAAAGACAATCCCATCGGGCTTACTTACTCAAGTAATAAAGGCCACAAAACTAGATAAGCATGCCATGGTGTTTATATATATATATATGTATATTAGATGAAGCTTATATACCCCAAATTTTCTCCCAAACTTAGGGTCTTTCCTAATTTTTTCCTTCATTGTATATCCTTGTCATTCTTTCATTTAACTAGCATTATCCTTTAGAGGTCTCTTATGAATCAATTTGAACTAAATCAATCCACATAGGTTTTATTATTGTGCTATCCTTATTATACCAGTTTCAAACAGGCAAGGATCCAATTCAAAATAGAAAATCACGTCAAAGTTCTAATAATTGATACTATATTTGTCTACTCAATCCCAATCTCATCATTGGCCATAATAAACTGAACTATATCAAACCGCTGGACTCATGCAAACACAATGCTTAACTAATTTATATATATATATATATGGAATAAACATAACAAAATTACAAACTAAATAAAAACTATTTACCAAACTATTATACTATGAAACTATTACACCACATAAATGCAAACATATAATGAACTTAAAACTAAACACGAAACTAACATAGGCAAAACTAACTAACTAAATTAAACATAAAAACATAAAAATAACTCCCCCAAACTAAACAATTACTATGTCCTCATTGTAAAGATAAATCACTCAGTTTACGAGTACTTCCCTGTAATCGTCTAAGCTGGAGGTGGTGGTGGTTGCTGCTCTTCATTGTCTGAATCAGACGGTGGAAACCTTGGCATTGGGGCAGGCTGCTGGTATAGAAACTATGCATTTGGATTGAAACTTTGAAGTTTCGCGTTCAAGGAGGCGAAGGACATGTTCATGGCCTCGAACATGTGGTCTTGTCTGGCCGCGAGTCTCCTCATTTATTTGGTAGCATCTTTGTTGTACCCATCCACTTATCTCTATAGGCTCTGAAATTGAGGGCTAAACATATCTCTGCCGGACTGCGGCATCTCTTCAGTCGTCTGCTCTCCCGTAGTCTCATCCACGTAGAACTCGTCTTCATCAGAGGTGTCCTTAGCATCAGCCTCATCCTCCGAGGCTGGTGGAAATATGAACCCGACTCCTCTTGGGTGCGACTTGCCCCCGGGCCACACTGTATATCATGTGATCATCATGGTGTCCAAATTCTGAAGCGGAATCTGTGTAGTCCCATCACCGGACCACCTAACTCCCGCCAACCTGCACAGCCCACATATGAGGTATGGGTGTGGTAGGCCGCCGAAAAATGGCCCGCGTAGGCATCTTCGTATAGAGAAATTGATGATGGCACCTACGTCGATGAGAAAGTCCTGCATAATTGCATACAAAAGAAGTACCTACTCCTTTGTCACTTCTGTCATATATGTGGACGGGAATAGCTTGGCGCACATGAACACGTACCATATTTTACCATAACAGCTTAGGTCCTTGCTGTGGAAGATGGTGCCCCCTTTTCGGCCCTTTACATGTGGTTCTCGGCTTTGTTATTTCAGTCAAAATGGCCTTATAGTCGGGATCGTGGTCATGCAAATAGGCATACTGTCATTCCATAGGAACTCGCATATGGTAGTACTCGTTAATGGTGTCAACACTGAAAGGTACTTGCTTACCCCTCACGAATGCTATGAAAGGAGCCTTATCCATCGCATTGGCATAGAATTCCTTCACTACATTGACGATTACTGGCTCTGGCTCGTCAGTGAACTTATCCCACCCTTTTTCATATACTTGTCTTTTTCATTTCTCCATCTACGTTGTCGGGTGCTAAGCCGCGCTCTAGTTTAGTGCCTTAGTCACTAGATAGTCATAGCGGTCGGCGGCGTTGGCACTGATGAACTTTTTCCTGTCAAAGGCCTGAGTGGGTGGTGTAGATCCAGAACTCTCGCTTCACTGTCTCTTCGATGCTAGTTTTGGCACCATGGTACTAGAATGGATGAACTCAAGCCAATAATCCCCCCCAAACTTCACTTAAATAATTCGTCGAACACTTGGTGTGCACGACTGACAATACCCCCCAAATTTGTAATAGCACTTCAAGTATGGTGATAAGTGTTTAGGAATTGTAAGAACTAACCGCTTACTCTCAGTGTATTGACAAGTTGGTTGAATCTCCCCTCTCTTTTTGCTGTCAAAAGTTGCACTATAGGAACCCTAACTTTTGTATGCTTGAACTTGTATGAATGGAGATGAAGTTATGGTATAATTAGGGGTTTAATTTATAGGGGGAGATATAGTGTAGAGATGTAGTGGGTAAGTGGGGATAATATGAGATAATGGGCTAATTGGGGTATGGGAGTCATGGTTTGTAGTTATGCTTCAAGGAATTGGAAGTGGAGAAGATGGTATGAATGTTGTAACTGCTGATTTTTGAATACCTTCACTTTCCCGTACCCCCGTCCCGGTAGGGGGTAATAAGCTACAAAAACATGCCCGCCCCGGTCTTGGGGTCTACTACTTTTGGTTCATGACCCCACTTACGTGACTTGTCTTTTGTTAATTACCATTCTAGCGAGGGGTTTCTTTATTCCATTTCAAGTACCCCGCCCAACAACGGGGTTTCTTCATGTAATGTAATGCGCCCGTGGGGTACACCGCTTGATTGCACTTGATTTTTCTAATTCTTTGCATCCAACACTTATCCATGAGCTTTTTAAGTACCTAAAACACCATAAAATGATAAATTTAAGATAACAACATAAACATTGAACATTGAAGGTTGAATTCACTTCAATTCCTGACTCACTAACTACCTAAGAAATCAAAATAAACCAACTCAATTCTAAACTTATACTCTAAACTACAAATTAATTAGCATGCTTAAAAATACTGAAGTGAAAGTAAAAATTAAGTTGCCTCCCAATTAGCGCTTGATTTTTAGTCTTTCAACCTGACTACTCCCTGTTCATGGCGCGTTGGCAAGTGTAATTGTGGTTCCTTCATTGTCAATGTCGCCACCCCAATAGTGCTTCAACCGATGCCCGTTGACTTTAAATGTTTCCAATGGGTTCCTACTGTATAACTCAACGACGCCATATGGGAAAATCCTCTTGATTGTGAATGGCCTCGACCATCTCGATTTAAGCTTTCCTGGGAACAACCGCAGTCGTGAATTAAACAGTAATACTGATTGTTCCGTTTCAAACTTTTTTTGCATTATCTTTTGGTCGTGCCACTTCTTAACCTTTTCCTTGTACAACTTTGAATGCTCGTATGCTTGCAGTCGAAACTCATCTAGTTCGTTTAGTTGGAGCAATATTTTCTCTCCTGCAGCTGCTTGGTCAAAATTAAGTTTCTGAATGGCCCAATAAGCTTTATGTTGTAATTCTACTGGGAGGTGACACACTTTCCCGTAGACCAACTAGAATGGAGACATCCTAATTGGTGTTTTGTATGCTGTCCTATAAGCCCATAGTGCGTCGTCCAATTTTAGAGACCAATCTTTTTCGGTTTGGGTTCACTACTTTCTCTAAATTCTTCTTCACCTCTCTGTTCGAAACCTCAGCTTGACCACTCGTTTGGGGGTGATATGTTAAAGCCACTCTATTATTGACCCCATATTTTGCCAAAAGAGTTGTGAACGATCTGTTGCAAAAGTGACTACCCTTATCACTGATAATAGCTCTTGGCATGCCAAATCTTGTAAATATATTCTTATGTAAGAACTTAAGAACCACTTTGGCATCGTTTGTGGGGAGTGCTACGGCTTTAACCCATTTTGACACATAATCGACAGCTAACAAGATGTGCAGGTTGTTAAAAGATGGAGGAAACAGTCCCATAAAATCTATTCCACATACATCAAAAATTTCCACTTCAATGATAGTTTGTAGTGGCATCGCATCCCGCTTTGATATGTTACTCACCCTTTGACATCTGTCGTATGTTTTCACAAACTGGTGGGCATCCTTGAACACCGTAGGCCAATAGAATCATGCTTGAAGAATCTTGGCCGCTGTCCGCTCACTACCATAATGTCCCCCATATATAGATGAATTACACTCGTGAAGAATATTCTTCACTTCACTGTATGGCACACACCTTCGAATCATCTTGTCGGTGCACTGTCTGAATAAATATGGCTCATCCCACATGTACCACTTGACGTCATGTAGGGATTTCTTTTTCTACTGTCGCGTCAAATTAGGGGGAAAGATATTGCTCACCAAATAGTTACCAAAATCTGCATACCATGGAAACTCAAAATTAACTCCAAATAGATGTTCATCCGGGAATGATTCATTGATCACACACTTATCCGCTTCATCTTTATTCGGATTTTCCAGCCTCGATAGATGGTCTGCTACTTGATTTTCTATCCCCTTCCTGTTCTATATTTCTAAGTCGAATTCCTGAAGGATAAGGATCCATCTGATAAGTCTAGGCTTAACATCCTTCTTCGAAATCAAATAGCGAATTGCCAAGTGATCTGTGTAAACCACCACCTTTGTCCCTATCAAATATGCCCGGAATTTGTCAAAGGCATATACTATTGCAAGTAACTCCTTCTCTATATTTGTGTAGTTCAATTGTGCATCTGTAAGAGTTTTACTTTTATAGTATATGGCGTGGAATATTTTATCTCAGCGTTGACCCAAAACAGCCCCTACTGCATAGTCGTTCGCATCGTACATCAGTTCAAAGGGTATAGTCCAATTTGGTGCGATGATCATTGACACTGTAGTTAACTTCTTCTTCAACTGCTCAAATGCTATTTTACACTCTTCGTTAAATCTGAATATCGCATCCTTCTCTAAAAGACTGCACAATGGCTTTGCAATCTTAGAGAAATCCTTTATAAACCTTCTGTAGAACCTGGAATGTCCAAGAAAACTGCGGATTCTCTTTACTGAATTCGGCGGTGGAAGATTCTTGATCGTGTCTAGCTTTGCCTTATCAACCTCTAAACCTTTAGCAGATACCTTGTGCCCTAGAATTATCCCTTCTTTAACCATAAAGTGGCACTTCTCCCAATTGAGTACCAAATTAGTTTCCACACACCGCTTTAAAACCATGACCAAGTTCTCGAGACACCTATCAAAAGTATTTCCATAAACTGAAAAGTCATCCATGAAAACTTCAACCTCTTTCTCTACCATATCCGAGAAGATAGCCATCATGCATCTTTGGAATGTAGCTGGTCCATTACATAATCCAAATGACATCCTTCTAAATGTGAAGGTGCCATATGGGCATGTAAAGGTGGTTTTCTCTTGATCCTCGGGAGCTATGACAATTTGGTTGTACCCCGAGTATCCATCCAGTAAACAATAGTACTCATGTCCAGCTAATCGGTCCAACATCTGATCAATGAAGGGTAGAAGAAAGTGATCCTTCCGGGTTGCCTTATTTAGCTTCTTATAATCCATGCACACCCTTCATCCGGTCACTGTCTTCGTCAGAATTAGCTTATTAGCTTCATTCTTAACCACTGTCATTCCACCCTTTTTCGGCATACACTGTACTGGACTGACCCATGCACTGTCTGAAATTGGGTAAATAATTCCCGCATCCAACCACTTCAATATTTCTTTCTTTACTACTTCTTTCATGATTGGGTTTAATCTTCTCTGCTGCTCCACTGTTGGCTTCACATCCTCTTCCATGAGAATCTTGTGCATGCTAAAGGAGGGGCTGATCCCCTTTATATCGGCTATGGTCCAGCCTATTGCAGACTGATATTCTCTCAAAATCCTCAGCAATTTACTTTCCTGCAATTCGTTAAGTGCAGATGCAATAATAACAGGTAAAGTATTTGAATCACCTAAATACGCATACCTGAGGTGTTTAGGAAGTGGTTTGAGCTCAAGAGTGGGTGGCTCCTCAAGTGAAAGTGTCATCCAAGCTGAAGCCTTTTCCTCCATGTGTAATGGCTCGAATGGAACTTTAAATCTACTAACTCTCGGCAAAGCATCCAGCATGTGTAAATAATCCACGAACTCTGGATTATCCAAATTCTCATCCCCCAGTAATGTAGTTTCCAATAGATCACTAACCAAACTTTTTACCATATCATCATTGACTATCCGGTTGATGACATCCACTTGGAAACACTCCTCTTCATCCTTAGGGAACTTCATGGCTTTAAATACGTTGAACGTAACTTCCTGATCTTGGACCCTCATGATTAGTTCACCTTTTTGCACATCGATGAGAGTCCTGCCCGTAGCCAAAAATGGTCTCCCTAGGCTGATTATGATGTTTTTATCTTCCCCATAATCCAAAACTATGAAATCAGCTAGAAATATGAATTTGTCCACCTTAACCAAAATATCCTCCACAATGCCTCTCAGATATGTTACCGATCTATCTGCTAACTGTAGCGATATATCCGTAGGCTTTGGAGCTGGTAGACCCAATTCGGTGTAAACGAATAATGGCATGAGGTTTACACTTGCTCCCAAGTCACATAAACACTTTTTGAAGGCTATATTACCGATCGTACATGGTATAGTAAAACTCCTTGGATCCTTCAACTTTGGAGGTAACTTTTGCTATAAAATTGCGCTGCATTCCTCCGTCAATGCCAAAGTTTCATAATCTTCTAACTTTTTCTTCCTAGATAGAATACCCTTCATGAATTTGGCATAACTAGACATCTGTTCTAGGGCTTCTGCAAATGGAATATTAATTTGAAGTTTCTTCAAAACTTCCAAAAATTTGGCGAATTGTTTATCTAATTTCTATTTTTGGACCCTCTACTAAAACGGCGGTGGAGGATACACAATTGGCTCGACATCTGACTTGGTCTTGTCCCCTTGCTTTTCCCCATCCCGTTTCTCTTCAACCACTTTGTTTTCATTCTCCTTGACATCCTGATGTGCTGAATTTTCTGAAATTTTCCCATCAAGATGTTTTCCACTCCTCAAAGTGATTGCCTAACACTGCTCATGATTCCCATTTAGATTCTTTTCTGTGTCACTTGGTAGAGTCCCTTGCGGCCTATTATTCAATTCTAAAGTAAGATGTTCCATCTGATTTTATAAAGTTTTGATGGCCACTGCTTGTGTTTTCATTGCCTCCTCGTTTCCCGATATGTATTCCATCAAAAGCTCTTCTAAGTCTGTTTTCTTTTCTTAATGCGGAGCTAGTTGTTGATGCTGATTTTGGAACCCCGGGGGATAAGAAGGTCATAGAGCCTGCTGATTTTGATTGTTGCTTCATGAAAAATTGGGATGGTTCCTATTCCCCGGGTTGTAGGCATTTTGATACATATTTTGCAGAATCCTATTATAGCTGCCACAAACTAAACCGATGCTGGGTTGATGGCACACTGCTCTGTAGGATGTTTTTCTGCACATAACTAGCAAATATATGCCACCTGCTGTGGTTGTGCACCCGTCAGAGTATCCGTTTTCTTTGATAAGGCAACAATCTGTGCCGCCAACGCTGTTACTCCGTTTACCTCTAATACCTCAACTACCTTAGGTTGTGTCATCCTTGCTGTAGGCCACTGGTAGTTATTAGCTGGCATAGTTTCAACTAACTCATATGCCTCCTCATAACTCTTGGAAATAAACGCTCCACCCGAAGCTGCATCTATACTCGTCCTGAGATTCCCATTTGATAAGTGGATTTCATATCCATGAATCGTTGTTCATTTCATGCTTATTTGTTGCTATTTTCTTGTTTTCATGTTCGTTTTTATTTGTTTTGTGTTCTTTTATGTGCAAGGTGGTTGGTGTGATGAATGGTGAAAAAAGGAAGTCATTTGGAGCGAAAATGGGAGCAAACTTGAAATGGCAAAAATTGGTTGATAGTGGCCATGCTCGTCAAGGTGCTCATTATCTTTCAGAACACCCCAAGGCGAAGTGGGAAATGAAATCTGGCATCCTTTGTTGCTTTGGACTCTGCTGGGATGTGGTTTCTAGCATTTGGATGGAAATTGAACTCTAATGAGTGGACGATTACTTAAAAAAACGTATGTTGGATGCTTATTAGTGAGAAAACAACGAATTAAACAAGACACAAGGCATATTACGAAGATCAATTCCAGTTTTTGATAGCAAGCTTTGGATAAGTATTTTGAAGAGATTTTCGTGATGATTGCAGATTAAGGCTACGTGAAGGGTGGTTTTGCATTATTCTTCATCTTAGTTCTATATTTGTAATTGAAAGAATGTTTCCTTTAAATTATTCAGTTTTTATTTCATTCATTATGAACTAATTCGCTTTTTAGGCTTATGATGGATCCTTAAGTGAAACGATGATTTTGTAAACTTTGATTTCCATTTCATAAAGCTATTTTCCAGTTTATCTTTATTAATTTGAGCTTGAATTTATGAATTGCCTGATCAACAATTTCGTGTGGATTTGGATGGAATCGAGAGAGGATATTTGAATCTAGACTTAGTTAATATCGCATGTGTTCATGAATTTTGTGAATAACAGAATCTTGATTAATGTTAAGGTAGAGATATGCTGGACATCGCATGTAATCGGATAGAGAACTTAATCTTAAACCTTCTTTAATTTCAGTTCACATAGAGATATAGTGAGTTAGTTGATTAATGTGTTTAACTTGTTTCTATCTAAATTGTGGATTTAAGTTAATACGGTATTAGTGCATCGAGAGGTGGCTAATACTACATTCGTGTTCTTGATTAATAAACTGGGATAGTGAATTGAATTGGAATAAAGGTGTAGAAATCAGAGTGAAGCTTAGGGTGAAATCAGAAGTCTAATTCTCTATTATTTGTTTGAAATTCCAGATTTTGATATTTGTGATTGTTTTGTGATAGTTTATTTATTTATTAATCTAGTTTCTATAATTTTAAATCATTGAATTGAATAGTTTAATAGAATTAGGACTAATCAAAAATTGGTAATTGTGAAGTTAAATTTCTTACTAATTTGTCTCCGTGGGAACAATACTCTATTCATTACTATATTACTTGTTGACCACGTATACTTACGTGTTTTGCATATATAGATTTTACCCAACAAGTTTTTGGCGCCGTTGCCGGAGACAATTTAGTCTAGATTTTAATATTTTTTACAATATCAGTTTAATTAGTCCAGTTTTACTTAAGCATTTTTATTTTGTTTATATTTATTTTCTTTGTTCTTCTTATTTCAGGTTTTTGACATTGGTTTATGCAAATACGATTCAAAAATCCAGACTTGCTTCCTTTTGAGGACAACATTGAAAGAATATTTCAGAGGTTAAGTAAGTGGATCAAGGAAACAAGGAACGAATTCAAAAACTCTGACATAGAAGAAGCAGTGGCAGCTGAAGATCAGAAAGCGTTAAGGAACTTCGCCACACCCAAGGTGACTGAACTGCAGTCGAGTATCACCAGGCCTACAATAGCTGCGAATACTTTCGAAATCAAGCCTGGGATAATTTAGATGATGCAGAATTCAGTTCAGTTTGGGGGAATGGCAAATGACGATCCTAACGAGCATTTAATCAGTTTTCTGGAAATCTACGACACTTTCAAGTACAATGGGGTATCGGATGAGGCAGTTAGACTTCACTTGTTCCCATTTACTCTACCGGACAAGGCGAAGAGTTGGTTATATTCTCTACCAGCAGGTTCGATAACGACATGGGAAGACCTGGCTCAGAAATTTTTAGCAAAATTCTTCCCGCCAACGAAAACTGCAAAGATGAGGAACGAGATTACCATGTTTGATTAGCAACATGGGGAGTCACTGTATGAGGCATGGGACAGATACAAAGAATTGCTCAGGAAATGCCTACATCATGGATTACCCAAGTGGTTGCAGATGAATACATTTTACAACGGACTATATGGGAATCTCAGGACGAGTATTGATGAAGCATCGGGGGGAGCGTTTATGGCAAAGACTTATGAGGAGGCATATCAGTTGATAGAAACCATGGCTGCTAACAACTACCAGTGGCCCACGGCAAGAATGACACAACCTACAGTCGCTAGGGTGTTAGAGGTAGATGGAGTGACGGCAATAATAACACAGATTTCAGCACTCTCTAAAAAGTTTGATGCTTGGTCAGGGGGAAAGATACAACAAGTTGCAGTAATTTGTGAATTGTGCGTGGGTGAACATTCGACGGATCAATGCGCAATCAACCCAGAGTTAGTACAATTTATGAGTAGCTACAATAGAATCCCACAGAGTATATACCATAATACATATAATCAGGGGAATAGAAATCATCCCAATCAGTCGTGGAATAATAATCAGAATCAGCAAGCTCCACGACCATCGTATCCCCCAGGATTTTAGAATCAACCGCTACCAGCTCAACATCAAGAGAGGAAATCAGACTTAGAGGAAATGTTCGCGAAATATATAACAAGTAATGAGGCAGCGATGAAAAACCAAGCAATGGCCATCAAGAATTTGGAAAATCAAATTGGACAAATTCCCTTAGCATTGAACAATAGACCACAAGGGTCTCTACCTAGTGACACCAAAAGGAATCCAAAGGGAAATCATGAACAGTGTAATGCAATCACGCTCAGGAGTGGTAAGGCGCTGGGTCCTAATTTTGACGAGAAAGCCAGTACAAGAGATGAATGTGAGGATGTAGGGAAGGACTTAAACACGAAATCTACAGCGAAAGCGATGGAAAAAGGAAAGAAAGACAACCAAATTAAAATTACACCACCTGTACCCTTTCCTTAAAGGCCAGAAAGTGCAAAGATGAAGAATCAGTTTTCGAGGTTCATGGATATATTCAAACAATTACATATCAATATTCCATTTGCCGAAGCACTGGAGCAGATGCCAAGTTACATTAAGTTCATGAAAGACATTCTGTTAAAGAAACACAAGCTCCAGGATTTCGAAACATTGGCATTAACCGAAGAATGCAGTGCAATACTACAGAGAAAGCTCCCTCCTAAATTAAAAGATCTGGGGAGTTTCACAATCTCGTGTACAATTGGAAATCAAGATGTGGGGAGAGCGCTATGTGATCTAGGAGCAAGTATCAGTCTTATGCCACTATCCATTTACCGAAAGTTGGGATTAAAGGAAGCAAAACTGACCAACATTAGTCTACAGCTTGCAGATAGATCATTAACATATCCACTCAGAATAGTCAAAGACGTATTGGTTAAGGTTGATTCATTGATTTTTCCAGCTGATTTTGTGGTACTAGACTTTGAAGAAGATAAGAGCATCCCTATTATTTTGGGACGACCATTTCTGGCGACAGGACGAACATTGATTGATGTACCTAACGGAGAACTGATAATGAAAGTGTTCGATCAAGTAGTAACAGTGAAGGTGTTTAAAGAAATCCCAATCCCGACTGACAAGGAAGAGTGCGAGTTGCTCGAAAAATCTACACGCGTCAAGTTCAGGGACTGCAAGGAGGATAATGGTCTAAAGGCGTTAATCGAGGATAAAATTTTAAATTCATCACCTAATATTCAAGTGCACGGACACACATTGCAATAGTGTTGGTGTTATGCAAAAAATACAAATCATGTCGCGGATAGCCCAACTGATCCTGGATGAAACAGGAAGTAGTCAGGATGAATGACTTAAAATAAAGCGCTAATTGGGAGGCAACCCAATCATTTCTTTTTAGTTATTTTATTTTTATTTTCATTTTAATTTTTTCCGTATTAGTTATATTATAGCTTATGATTTTAGTTTATCGATTTTTTTATTGAGTCGTTCTATGATTCAAAGAAATCTCTCAATCATGCTCAATTCGATCAACAATCTACTAATATATGCGTGTTATGGTTTGCAGGTGGTGTCAAAAGTGAGTAATAGCAACAACATGCAAGAAAAGAAGAAAATAGAACTAATTTTGAATTGCCCAATTCGAAGCCACAAGGTTGAAGTCAGGGGACTAGCTCAAAATGAGCTATTTTTTTAACTACTTACCCGCCTCGTGGGTCCTTGAATCTGGGATCTAATAGTTGGCAGTTACATGCACTTCTCCTTATTCTTCCCAAATACTCGCCTTCCCATACACCTAAACTACCCATTCCCACCACTCCTACTGCTCATCCACGATTGTGCCACCATCAAATACTCATCCCCACAACTCTAACCCACGACTCCACTACCTCACTCCATCACCCCTCTATTACTAAGCCTCTACATCACATCTCCTCTATATAAACTCACCCTCACAACCCAAGTGCTTCATCACATACTTGCAATTTCACCTCTATAAGCCACGAATTCAGATTCATTTAGAGGTACGTGTAGAGCAAAGGACAACCTTGCACCTTATCTTCAAACCCCTACCTTGTTAGCACCATAGTAGAACAAAAATCACCAAGTTTGGGGGAAAGAAACCACTATACACACCAAGTATTCGACAATTTGTGTGAACCATGTTTGGGGGGAATTATTGTGTCTAAAGCAATCAATGGCTTAGTAACCCACACCGAAACGCCAAAGGGGAGAGACTTCAAGGCCCGCACAACCGACCCGCATATTCGATCACCATTGAAGTTCAAAAGTGTCATGCATTACTTGACCGAATGACGATTACATGGTCACCAAGGCTCTTACACCGGAGCGGGGGTTGGCACCGGATACCCACGACGGTTAGATGATGCAACAAATTTATCAGCAAGGGTGGGTCAAGTTCACTGAGGAGCCCGAGCCCACCGCTGTGAATGTGGTCAAAGAGTTCTATGCGAACACCGAGGACAAGGCACTGTTCAATGCCTTTGTGTGGGGTCGCATGGTCCCGTTCAGTGCTGATGCCATCAATACATATTATCAGTTGCGGGTGCCTCGACAGTGTCAGTATTCCCATTTGAGGGATTTCGACCTTGACTTTGAGGAGGTTATCAAGAACATGACCAAGCCAGGTAAAACGTGGATAAAGGGTCGAAAGGGAGGCACGGTGTTTCATAGCAAGGATCTCAGTCGGTATGGGAAAATTTAGTATGCCTTCTTATGTGCAAAACTGTTGCCATCCACGCACACCTCGGACGTGACCAAGGAGAAGTCACTACTCATGTATGCCATTATACAAGACTTCATCATAGACGTCGGGACCATAATCAGTTTTTCTATTCGCTGATGTCTACGGGGCAACTTTTCGGGCGGCTTGCCACACCCATCTCTCATATGTGGGTTGTGTTGTCAAGCCGGAGTTCGATGGTCCGATGATGAACCCACTCAGATGCCGCTGTAGCTACTAGATAATAGAATGATAGCGCGGTATTCAGTGTGGGCCAGGGGCGAATCTCATCCTAAAGGTTTAGGATTTGTATTTCCATCAGCTTCGGAGGACGAAGCTGACGCTGAAGACACCTCGGATGATGAGGATGTTACTATAGGAGACGAAGGAACTGAGTCACACCCAAAGTAGAATTCTCATAGTAGCTTGCATTCCAACAACAAATGGAGGAACACGACAAAGCAGCACGTCAGGAGTTACGGAGACTCGCTGTGAGGTAAGACCATATCTTTGACGCTATGAACACGTCGTTTGCTTCTCTTAACTCGTCGCTTCAGAGTTTCAATCCAGCTGCGCAATTTCCATATCAGCAGTCGATGCCACTGCTGAGGTTTCCACCAAGTGATTCAGAAGAAGAAGATCAACCACTACCTCCCCAGACTTAGGCGATTGCAGGGAAGTCCTCACGTACTTAATTTTGATTATTCATCCAATGAGGGCATTGTATTACTTAAGTTTGGGGGATTTAAATTCTTGTTTGCATGCATATGTAGTAGTTAGGTTTAAATTTGTCATTGCATTCTAGTTTTACATCTTAATTAGGAATTATGATGTTGCATATAGGTTATTTTTGTTATTGCATCCTGTTATTTATCGCATTTTGTTATATTATAAAAAAAAGAAAAAAAGAAATTTTTTTAGTTAAATATTGTGTTTGCATATGTCCAACAGTGTTGCAGTTCATGTTATTTGTGGGCCAATGATGAGATTGAGAATAAGTTAACCAATACAGTATTGATTATTAGAACTGTGATATAATTTCTGTTATGAAGCGAATCTTGCACTTGTAGGTTAGCACGTTAATAACATATTTGTTGACTGGTCAGTTCAAATTGATACATAAATAATTTCTGAAGGATAATGCTAGTATAGATATGAGAATGACAAGAATAGGCCGTGAAGATAACAATTTAGGCAAGAACCTAAGTTTGGGGGGGAAAACGTAAGGTGTATAAGCTCCAAGAAAAGAAAAAAAAAAGAAACAAGTTGAGTCTTGTGGTGGGTTAAGGAGAAATACTCCCCATAAACACAAGCGTGAGATGGAGCGTAAAACGCACTCACCATCCATCTATCTAAAAAAAAGAGAAAAGAGAAAAATAAAGACAAGACGGGAAATAAGGGCAAAGAGCCCCCCGTCAATGAAAAAAAAAGAGAAGCGAGCATGAATACCCTATTCGGACCCTTAATCTTGGTAATTGTTTAATTTGAGTTGGAACTTGTTTGTTTTTGAAATTTTCGAGTTTATTCTGTATGAATTCTTCTAAGAAATTGATTATGTATTGAATTTGAGTCCGTATCAGTTATCATGGATGTTTAACACACACGCACACTATACTAGTGATGATGGCTTAAGATTTGAGAATTAATACGAAATATTGGATTGGTTTTGGTGATTCATATTGTAGAGATTGCTTGTTTTCTCTGAGGCCGATGGGATAATTTTGATTCTGCGATATTGTTGGATTAGAAGGCATATAGATTATATTCATTCCATCTCATTGTATTGCATTGCATGTAGTTTGTTTTGTGCTCGAGGACTAGCACGGTTTAAGTTTGGAGGATTTTGATAAGTGGATTTTATATCCATGAATTGTTGTCCATTTCACGCTTAATTGTTGCTATTTTCTTGTTTTCATGTTCGTTTTTATTTGTTTTGTGTTCTTTTATGTGCAATGTGGTTGGTGTGATGAATGGTTAAAAAAGGAGGTCATTTTGAGCGAAAATGGGAGTAAACTTGAAATGGCAAAATTGGTCGATATATTATACCAATTGTATGCTCATTATGTTTCAGACACCCATTCAAGGGGTGGGGGTAGCGAAATCTGGGCAGTCCTTTATTGCTTTGGACTCTGCTGGGATGTGGTTTCTAGCATTTGGATGGAAATTGAACTCTAATGAGTGGACGATTACTTAAAAAAACGTGTGTTGGATGCTTATTAGTGAGAAAACAACGAATTAAACAAGACACAAGGCATATTACGAAGATCAATTTCAGTTTTTGATAGCAAGCTTTGGATAAGTATTTTGAAGAGATTTTCGTGATGATTGCAGATTAAGGCTACGTGAAGGGTGGTTTTGCATTATTCTTCATCTTAGTTCTATATTTGTAATTGAAAGAATGTTTCCTTTAAATTATTCAGTTTTTATTTCATTCATTATGAACTAATTCACTTTTTAGGCTTATGATGGATCCTTAAGTGAAACGATTATTTTGTAAACTTTGATTTCCAGTTCATAAAGCTATTTTCCAGTTTATCTTTATTAATTTGAGCTTAAATTTATGAATTGCCTGATCAACAATTCTGTGTGGATTTGGATATAGAATCTAGAGAGGATATTTGAATCTAGACTTAGTTAATATCGCATGTGTTCATAAATTTTGTGAATAGCAGAATCTTGATTAATGTTAAAGTAGAGATATGTTGGACATCGCATGTAATCGGATAGATAACTTAATCTTAAACCTTCTTTAATTTCAGTTCACATAGAGATATAGTGAGTTGGTTGTTTAAGGTGTTTAACTTGTTTCTATCTAAATTGTGGATTTAAATTAATACGGTATTAGTGCATAGAGAGGTGGCTAATACTACATTCGTGTTCTTGATTAATAAACTGGGATAGTGAATTGAATTGGAATAAAGGTGTAAAAATCAGAGTGAAGCTTAGGGTGAAATCATAAGTCTAATTCTCCATTATTTGTTTGAAATTCCAGATTTTGATATTTGTGATTGTTTTGTGATAGTTTATTTATTTATTAATTTAGTTTCTATAATTTTAAATCATTGAATTGAATAGTTTAATAGAATTAGGACTAATCGAAAATTGGTAATTATGAAGTTAAATTTCTTACTAATTTGTCTCCGTGGGAACGATACTCTATTCATTACTATATTACTTGTTGACCACGTATACTTGCGTGTTTTGCGTATATAGATTTTACCCAGCACCATTCAACCCGTTGTAAAACGTATTCATCTGCAGCCATTTGGGTAGTCCATGATGAGGGCATTTTCTGAGTAATTCCTTGTACTGTTCCCATGCCTCATATAAAGACTCCCCATGCTACTGCTCAAACATGGTGATCTCGTTTCTCATCTTTGCAGTTTTGGCTGGTGGACAGAACTTAGCCAGGAACTTCTGGGCAAGGTCTTCCCAAGTAGTTATTGATCCCGATGGTAGAGAATGTAACCAACCCTTCGCCTTGTCCCGCAAGGTGAATGGGAACAAGCGAAGTCTGACTGCTTCATCCGACACCCCATTGTATCTGAAGGTGTCACATATCTCTAAACACTAACCAAGTGTTCATTCGGATCGTCGTTGGCTAGTCCCCCAAACTGAACTAAATTCTGAATCATCCGAATAGTCTCAGGCTTAATCTCAAATGTATTTGCAGCGATCGTCGGCCTGATGATACTCGACTGAAGTTCAGTCACCTTAGAGTAAGATAATCCTCGTAACTCGGTTTTCTTCAGACCATTATTTCTTCTGTCTCAGAATTCTTAAAGTTTTCCCTAGTGTCCTTTATCCACTTATTTAGCCTTTGAAATCATTTCTCGATATCGTCCTCAAAAGGAAGCAAGTATGGGTTTTTAGACCGAGTTTGCATAAACTGACTTCAAGAACCTAAAATAAGAAAGAACAAGATAAAAGAAAAAATGTTTAAGTAAAACTAGACTAATTAAACTGATATTGAAAAATATTAAAATCTGTACTAAAGTCCCCGGCAACGGCGCCAAAAACTTATTGGGTAAAATCTATATACGCTCACACGCAAGTGTACATGGTCAATAAGTAATATAATGATAAGTCAAGTATCGTTCCCACAGAGACTAGAATGAAATTAATCCTAACAATTACCAACTTTATATTAATCCAAATTTTATTAAGCTATCCAATTCAATGATTATAACTATTAAAAACTAAAAATATGAAAATACTAAGCAATCAACAAACTCATAACTGTAATTTCAAGAAAATAATGGAGAATTAGGCTTACAACTTCATTTTAAGTATCACTCTAATTACTACATCCTATTTTAGTTCCATTCATTATCCCAGTTTATTAATCAAGAATACTTAAGTAGAACTAGCCATCTCTCGATGCACTAATACCATCCACAAATTAGATAGAATTAAGCTAAACACCATAATCAACTAATTCACTATATTTCTATGTGAATTACAATCAAAGAAGATTTAATTTCAAGTTCTCTATCCGATTACATGCGGCGTTAAGCATATCTCTACCCTAACATTCATCAAGATTCAATTCAATCATAGAATTCAAGAACACATGTTAAAATGACTAAGTCTAGATTCGTATTTCATCTCTCGAGTCCATACAATTTCACACAAAATTGGTGATCAAGCAATTCATAAATTAAAGCACAAATCACTATAGATAAACTGAAAGATAGGTTATTAAACTGAAATTAAAGGTTACATAATCATCGTTCAACCATAAGATCCGTTATAAGCCTAATAAGTAAATTAGTTCATCATAAACGAATTAAAAACTAAAATCATCATCCCAATTACAATTATTAAATTAAAGAAAAAAAATGAATCAAGAACCACCCTTATCCTTAGGTCCAACTTGCAATTATCGTGACTCAGACCTTCAATCCTTCCTCCAATGTTATCTCTCTAAAACTAAGGCTTAAAATTGTTAATTGATTGTATGATGTTATCTCCCCTTGTTGTTTCTTGTTCATATCCAGCCTAAGACATGTCTTCAGACCATAACTCGATGCTAATTACAGTTCCAAACCATGTCAACCTCATTCCTTCACGCCACTTCAGCAACACAATCGAAATAGGACTTTGGCCTTTTCCTGTACCCCTGCCCCGGCGAGAGTTTTTCTCCTTTAAGTACCCACCTCGGCGGGGGGGTGCTACTGTCTTTGGTCGAGTACCCCTGCCCCGACAGGGGTCTATTCTGCTGCAGTCCAATTTTAGCTCTTTTTCTTGCCAAGTTTCGCCATTAAATCACCTTTTAAGTCCAAATGCTATGCCACCATACCTTAACATAAAAATCACACTAAACAAGTAAAACAAATCACAAAGATGACAAATTAACACGGTTTAAGCTCGAATTAGAGGCCAATTTGTAGGTATAAAACCTACTCATCAAGGGTACACTGTCAACCTATAGCAGAGAAGTTGTGTACGCAGGGTGTGGGATTTAACAGGAATCCCTTGTGCTCATGCAGTTAGAGCCATTCATTCTATATATGGAAACCCTATAGAATATGTTGCTTAGTGATACACTATGGATACATATATTAAGACTTATTCTCACACACTAAAAGTTCTAAATGGGGAAGAATTTTGGGATTTTACTGTGTGTGATATAATGCTGCCACCACCAATGAAGAAAATGTTGAAGGGAAGGCCATAAAGATTGAGAACGAAGGAACACTGAGAAGATGAGACTACTAGCAATAATGTGGCTAGGGTGTCAAGGAAAGGGAGGAAGATACATTGTAACTTGTGCAAGGAAGAGGGTCACAATCGAGTTAAATGTCCAAAACACCCAACTCTGCCTGGACACAGAAAGGAGAAGGAGGTAATTCACAATATATACCTATTATATGTTTCTATATTTCTAAATATATGCTTGCCATAATTAAATTTGATATACCTATTATATGTTGTTTTATAGGCTACTGCCATTGGAAAGGGAAAAGAGATAGTGGTCCAAAGCACTGCTCAAGGCAGGGAGGAAGATGCAAGTGGAAATGTAAGTTTTTAAAAATGTATGCATCAATGTCAAAATTTGATATATCTATTAACTCTGTTTTTGACATGTTTCTTTATATAGGCTAATAACAATGAAAAGGGAAAAGAGATGGTGGTTTACACTGCTAAGGGAAAGGAAAAGGTGGTTGACTCAAGAAAAAAAAGGAAAATTTATATTTGTAAGTAACATTTCATTCATTCAAAAAGTAATGTAAGTTTTTAAAAATGGGCCCATCAATGTCAGAATTTGATATAGCTATTAACTCTATTTTTGACATGTTACTTTATATAGATTACTAACATTGAAAAAGGAAAAGATATGGTGGTTGACTCAGGAAAAGAAAAGGAAAAATTTATATTTATAAGTACAATTTCATTCATTCAAAAAGTTGTATTAATTTCACTTAGGGTAACTAATAATGAGTTGTATTGTAGATGCCAACTCCTAGACTTGTAAGGAAGAAACAGACTTCGCAGAATTAAACTAGTAGGTCATTCAAGGCACCGAGGAAGAAGGGTGGAACCCCTACTAAATAGTTGTGTTTAAGTTATTTATAGCCCACTAGTAGTTCATGGCATGGTAGTTTAGTAGGTATTTGGTATAACTCTATTTTGGTATCGGTATCTTAACTTTTGTAATCTTTTGGTATAGCTTTTGATTTGGTGTACCTTGACTGCTGGAATATGGGGAGTACTTTTGGGGGATAAATTTGTATACTTTTGATATAATTATGGGCTACTTAATGTAGCAAGAAATACAGGGAGTTTGTAAAAAGCGCTTGATACTGATTGAAGTTATGTTATAATAAGAATGATTTACTTTTTGGGTAAAACAGTTCTACTATAATGTTTTATTGTTGTATGGTTGTGGTTGCAAAAACACTTGATATTATTTTTTGTCATTCTCTTTTCACTAGTTAAACTGGTACATGCTCCAATTTGGGTTTGTGAATACATTGATGCATGGTAAATGGTACCTGGTCTATTTTGGGTTTGTGAATATCAAGAGTTCCTTGCTGCTTCATTTAGTTCCATACATGAGTCTTGTTTCTAATAACAAAATAGATCTAAAAATGTGCCCATGTTTCATTTCCTTCAACACGTGATAATACAAGAACAATTACTCAATTAACAATAAATTGAGATGTTACCACCATTAAGTCAAAAATAACAACAATAACACAAAAAGAGCTAAATGCTTTGCTTCTTCATTTCCTTTAATCCATAAACACAACCATACATGATTTACAATCATCCACTCTTAGACATCTTTGAATTCAAAACAAAAATAACAAAATAAAAAGTGTTTCCCCAATGTTGTTCTACATTACCATTACTAAAACATACAGAAAAATGAACCATGAACAAATTAAAATGATCCACATTTTCTTAAGTTTTCCAGCTGATTGAACATTTTCAATAATCAAATCTTTTACCACTTTTAACTCACTTCCATCTTCAATCAAGCTACGTCATTGTACTTCTTTATTAGCAATTATGAGCTCAACCCTCAATTTTTTGATAACTTCCCTTGATCTTTCAGTGAATCATCACACCACTTGAAAAATCCACAATATCTATTTTTATCCTTGTCAACAAAATAATAAAATAAATTTTGTGAGGGAAAATTAGCTAAAACAAACGAATCTGGTGAGGGAAAATTAGCTACAATCAAGAGAAATTATATTGCTCATTGACTTACCTTGTATCTACTACAGCCAATGAATCTTCTACCTAGATCTAGGGATCCTTCTTTCCAAGCTTCCCAGATCGGTGCAATGATTCCACAACGACAAACGATTGGAGAAGAAAATGTGGAATCGCGTTCAAAATCTAAAGATTTACTCACCGTTTTCCTTTTGTATGAAGTGTCTACTCCACTGGAGGTAGTCATATCAAGAAATGCAACAACAGATTGTTAGTAGCAATTGGTTTTTTGTTCGACTGAATGCAAGAACAACCATGAACCCTTAATTTTGACCCCTTCTGAATCTAGTCATTATTTATTTGGAATGATTTATTGGGGTGGATCGGATCTTTATTGGGTGGATCGGATCTTTGTTGGGTAGGTTAGTTTTCCATGTGAAGGGTTTCGGCACATAAAACGCAGCGGAAATAAACCAATTTAAAGGCAATTCCGAAACCCTAAAATAGGATACATGCGAAAAATAAATTAACTCAATGGTTAGAAATTATACCGATTATGAAAATAGAATTGATACGCTCGAATCTCCAACGCAATCCAAACGAATCGTGCCTCTCTACAGATCCACATGAACGCCTCATGAATCATCTTACGATCCGCAAGTAAAAAGGAATCGCGATACTAGCCACAAGGATGAGGATTTTTCCTTTTCAAACTGCTTTCTCTAGTCTCTCTCTAAGAGCATCTAGGGTTTTGGTTATGATGATTATTCTAATATGGCTGCTACATATCATATATATAGCGGTTAAAAGGAATTAATCAAAACACTAAAATAAAATCCGAATATATATATATATATATATATATATATGTATCTTAATTAAGTCTTACTTAATTAATAAACCTAAAATAATTATCCTATTAATTTAAATTCATAATTTAAATACTATCAATCATATTGACATATTTAAATCTTTATAATTTAAATTAATTACCTTTTAATTACGTTCTATGTGTGTGACCTTGTAGGTTATTATTACGTTGGCAATAATTTTAAAATCATATTATAAAATTATAAACAGTGAGCGGCATCTAGTAATGCATCACTGCTACCCAAGTAATAATAAGATCGATGATTCGATGCAACCTTTTCGTGACCAATGTTTCAATGTAATTTAATCCTTTTAACCTTAATATCCTAGATTAAACTTGAGTCCTGGAATGTGTCATACTCTTCATAATTTAATCTGTATTTTCTTGATCAATGAGTAGACTATATGAAACAAATCACTATTTGAGCATGGCCATGCATTTTATAGTCCTACTCAATCAAGTGGCCTATGGATATCACCTCTAATACATAGGCGGGTTAAATTCCATCTAAATCACTCATATTCCTCACACGATTCATGATGTACCCAATAATCATTTTTATAGTCCACCCTATTAAAGGTGACCTTTGATGATATCAAAGTACATAAATTCCCATGTAGTAATATAATGATTTCAGGTCGGAGGATCATTACATCATTGTCACTATGAAAATCACTAATGACACTTCGCATAATGCTCCACATAGAATTCTCATGGTGGGTATTGTAAGACCCCGAATTTTATGAAATAAAAGTATTCAATTTTTCTTATAATTACTATTCAGTAAATGATTAAATTGATAAGAGTTAAAGTTAAGGGTGATATATGAAATTTTTTCAAATACACAAGTGGTTATAAAATATTCATTGTTGTCGGGGAATATTCGTTTGGTAGTGGAATATTCTTTCCGCTTGGGAATATTCATGCATTTGATCGCCAAGCGACCATTTGTGGGCCCCATATGTAATAATAAGCCGCTCGGATGAAGAAAATGACAAAATTAGGTTTTTATAAATAGCGGCGTAATCAATATCATTCTATTAATCGTTGGAATACGGTTGGTAAAATAAAGTAATACGTTGTTGTTTTAAAAGAAGTACACAAGATTACATGATTTTTGAATTATTGATTCTTACGTAAAGAAAGCACTACTCAATAATTGTTACAGTAATTCATTGCTCAATATTTTATTTTATTGATTCAATAATTGCTACGTTGAAATTTTATATTAATGTTGTTCAATAATTGTCACGCACAAGATTTCCCATTATCGATCAATAATTCATATTATTCAATAATATTATTAGATAGCATTATTGGCAATGTCTAGAAAGTTACACAAGGAGAGGTTTAGTCACCTAATTGCGCGCCAAGAAGGAGAAAATCCTTACCTAAAGCCCCTCTTTCAAGCGAATCGCCTGGTCATCATTATTGTAATTCTGTAATATTATTTGTGAATAATTAATTATTGATTTATATGATAAGAAAATATTTATTTGATGTGGATATAAATAATGGATTTATTTATGTGGTTATAAATGAAGGAATTAATGTTGAGGTATTTTATCAGTATTTTTGTCGGAATGAATGTATTAAAAATTAAACCAGTGTTTTTGAGATATATTGCGTGAATTATAATTTTTAATCCGACCGTTGGATCGTTGTAAGTTTTGGATATGTTATACATATATAAGTTGAGTATATGTCCACAAATTTTGAACCGTTAAGAATGAACGTATGATTTGTTATGAAGTTTAAGAGGTGAATGGTTCAGAAATTGTTGAAGTACCCGAATTTAGCATTTTGGTAGAAAATTCTAGAATTGAGTGGGCCCCACTTGTGGTTGGTGAAAAAATGTGCTAAATTTTATTTCAAATGTGGTGGGTGGGAATAGTAGCAGGTAAAGCCACCAGGTTGCAGGTCAAGTCTGCTAAAATTTTCCTATAAATAGAGGGCTAAGTTTGAATTGAAAATCACACCAGAAACAAATTTTCTTTCTCTCTATATTATCAAACATATTTTGAGAGTATTTAGATACTTTGAGAGTTTCTATTTAGTAGAAGTTTCCTTCGGTTTTTCATCCGATATTCCAGTCAGAAGTACTGCTCTTTTGAGGTAAGGGATTTTAAGGGTTATTATGTTTTTCATTGCATTTCTTCTTCGACCTTGTAAAATTTTCGAAACATTTGAAATGATATGTTGATGAGTTTTATTGATTGTGTCCAAAAATTGTGATTTTTGGATGTATAGATTAAGAGTTATGAATTTTATGAGAAAAGACTATTTTAAAAGTAGCGCTTATAACTCCTTGTGGTTAACTCCAAAATTGATGAAATTTTTATTGGGAGTACATCTATATAATATCGATTGTACTGTGAATTTCGGAATTTTTAGATAAAAGTATAATTTATGATAAATGTCTAAATATTCACGGTTTTGGCCATATGAAAAATAGTAAATGAATTTTGAAAATTCGAGAAAAATATATGTTCAATATGGGACTATATTACGCTAAATCCCTTAAAAGAAATATTTTTGGAACCGATTTGGTATTTTTCATGAAAATGGACTAGTTATGAATAAATGAGTTAAATATGTTATGAGAAGGAAGAAAATTGGAAAATATGATTTTATGGCTTGAAAATCATATATGTGGTATATGCAGATTTTTGATGAGGGTTTTAGTTATTGGTGATGAAATCTTATAAGTTTGGCATTTTATGATGATTAAATGTATTATTTAGTAAAGTGTAAACAATTAAAATAAATTGTTTATAAGTTTAAAAAATGTTATTCTTTCAATATCATTATACCGAAATATTGGTATGGATTTTATTGTGAAATTTCTACCTTTTTGTGTCAGGGTTACTATTCATGAGTTACTATTCATGAGTTACTATTCACTACAAAATTGGTTTCTTTTTCTAACCAAATTATAGTTGATTTATGAATATTACTCTAGAGATTAAAACTATATATTGATTATATTGATTTTATTATCATATATAACATTTTTATAACCCTGATGTTGAAATTCTCTTTCACTGGAGTGTAAAGATGAGTAGATTATTGATATGATCATGACTAGTGTAACGACCCCAAAATAGGTCCATTCCATCTAACCCATTCTGAGTCGCCAAATACATGGATACGAAAAAAACTACAACTTTATTACAACGGTTGTCGTGCAAAATACAACAACACATATCTTTGTGAGTTTGGATACAAATATATATCAATCATGACTCATGTCCCCAATAGTGGGACAAAGACACCTCATAATGACACCTTACATAAAGGTATAGTCGAAAACTATTTTAGAAATTAGAATCTTTGGGAAGTGCTCAAGGAAACCTTCGTACATGGGAGACCATGCGTCTAGGTTATGATAGATATCATATGGCCACAGAATTATCCTTGGTTGACCCAATAGACCCCAAAGAAAAATGAGAAGATTACTATCATATTCTTCCCAATGGTGAGTCTTCTCTTGACATATCATTATCTCCACTGTCTCTAATTGAGAGTTATATTTCAAATAGACTCCAAGATCATATAGGTAGTGCTGGTAGATATACTCAGCAAGTGGATGAGCACAACCCTGTCTTATGATGACACGAGGTTGAATCTCATTAGACAACTTGTATGATAGTGGCAAAACACCCTTCCAACGTTGGGTTCGCCTCACCCCAGTTGATTCACCAAATATAACTACTAAATGATGACCACCGTTTTATTCCCTTGTTATCCCCCGCTCGACCCAGCTACACTTTTATTACCTGAAAGGAATTATAAAGTAAAAGGGTGAGCACAACTAGCTCAGTAAAGAATATCATGACTAAAGATTTTCAATAGCCTTCATCAATAATAAATCAGAGATTTAGAACATATGGTAGATGATAAAAAAAAAATTCAACCATAGTTGCAGCGGAACGAGCAATCCATTAGAAGAGTTAAATAAACCATAAAGTCTATTATCTTCTCCATGTTAAAAGTCCACCAACAATGTTTTATCCCTGTAACATCAATCAACAATTCTTGTCCACAATCACATATATAACTCATAATCATAATTGTAGTTCTAAATTCCTTTCCTCATCCAGGACAAAGATAATTTTCATCACCTGAAACATCAAAGATCATGGTTATACCAAATCACAGTTCCTGTTCATAATCATACTGATAAATTCATCTTTGCACTACGGGCCAAAGATATACATCAACAAGTCATCTTTGCACTATAGGCCAAAGATATTCATCAACAAGTCATCTTTGCACTACAGGCTAAAGATATTCATCAGTTAGTCATGTTCATCTAAACACCTATTCATCTTTGCACTACGGGCCAAAGATATTCATCAGAAATCATTCATCTTTGCACTACAGGCCAAAGATATTCCGTTATATCATCATTTAGGACTGAGGATGATGAAAAATATTTTAAAAAAACGAATCCAGTGAAGCAAAAGGACAAATATTAAGGATTCGTACTTTAAACAATTCTCATTCAAAAATACTTCATAAATAACAGAGGAGTAAAATTCAAGAATGAAGGCCAAAATATAGATCCAATCAAAGATAGTATCCGAATAGATATTTTGGACAAAAGAAGAAATTTCATTTTTTAAATTGAATAGTGCCAGATTCGTGAATGAAAGGCCGTATACGTAAATAGTAACTCCGACACCAAAAGATAGAAATTTCACAAAAAACATCATCACGTTTCGTGAATAGTACTCGTGAATAGTAACTCGTGAATAGTAACTTATGAATAGTAATTCATGAATAGTAACTCGTGAATAGTAACCCCGACATGAAAAAGTTCCAAATTTGATAAAAATTTCCAACCAACATTCTGGCATAATGATATTGAAGAAATAATATCATTTTAGAAGAAAATAACCTCCCTTACAATCCTTTACCTAAAAAAGAATAGTACTTCTGACTGGAATACTAGATATAGTGCTGAAAGAACTTACACCGTATAGCAATACTCAAAGTACTAAAATACTCATAAAATACGCTCGATATAATAGAGAGAGAAAGAGAGAAATCTTTAGTTTCTGGTGTGATTTTCAATTCTAACCTAAGCACCCTATTTATAGGAAATTGCTTAGAACACCAAAGCAGAAAATTTAATAAATTAATAATATATATTTATTAAATTCTCACGCACACCTAATCTGATTCAAATCAGCCACCACACCTCACCTAAATCAAAAAAAACGTTTTTCTTGATAAAAATAATTAAAACTTCCAAAAATTAATTATTTCGGAACTTCGGAACTTCAATAATTCATAATAAATAGCCCTTTTATCAGAAAATTCGAATCTCGTGACTTTTTATAGGAAATTCAATTCTCTAAAACTTTGCAGAAGAAAGTTTTTCCAAATTCCAAACAAGAATTTGACCGAAATCCACATACGGACGATTTTACAGCTATAATCAAATTTCAGTCAAAAATGGGGTCCACCGACACACAAAACATGTGTTAATCATTTAATGCAACAAAAATACTCTTCCTCCTCATATACTCATATATCCCACATTCATTGTAAAAATATCATCATTATTATATTATAATAATATAATAAAATATTATTTTATCAGAAAAGATAAAATATCGATTTTCAACAATTGTCACTTTAAAATTTTTCTCCATCTATATCCACATAAAATGAATATTTTCCTTATTATATAAATCAATAATTAATTATTCACAAATAATATTACAGAATCACAATAATGACAACCAGCAGCAGTTCCCAGGAAAGAGGGGGCTTTCCAATAAGAATTTCTCTCTTACTGGCGTAATTAGGTGACCAAACCTCTCCTTAGACAGAACTTTCTAGACATTTCCAATAATGTTATCTAATAATATTATTCAGATAATATGAATTATTGCTTTGATAATGGAAAATACTATGTAGTGACAATTATTGAAACAACAGTAATATAAAATATCAACGCAGCAATTATTGAATTAATAAAATAAAATAATCGAATAAGAATTATCGTAACAATTATTGAGTAGTGCCTTCTTACGTAAGAATCAATAATTCAAAAATATCGTGTAATACCTGGTATATACTCTTGTGCAACAACGCGTACTTTACTTTACCCAATTTAGTATTCCAACAAAGTGTTAAGCTGGTGAACCACTACACCCTTATTCATAAAAACTTTAATTTGTCTTTTTTTTCATCCGACAGTTATTCTGTTATGGGGCCCACAAATAGTCGTGTTGCCGCATTTAATATTCTCTAATGTAAAGAATATTCCACGACCAAACGAATATTCCCAAACAAAAATGAATACTTTTATAACCACTTGTGTATTTTGAAAAAAATTCATATATCACCCTTAACTTTAACCTTTTATCAATTTAACCATTTACTGAATAGTAATTATAAGAAAAATTGAATACTTTTATTTCATAAAATTCGGGTTCTTACAACTAGGGTTCTCTTTGGCCAATAGTGAAAAGTTGAATTGTGACTGATATGATCATGACCATTGAATTTATAATTGAATATCTTTAGCTTAAGTGTAAAGGTGAATTGATCAACATGGTTATAATTATTGTTTATATAAATTCTGAAGTGATTATATATTTCTTTGAGATATTAATATCTTTGTCCTGTTGTGCAAAGATGAATTGTTGATGAATATCTTTGGCCAGTAGTTCAAAGATGAACTATTAATGAATGTCTTTGGCCCGTAGTGCAAAGATGACCTGTTGTTGAATATCTTTGGCCAGTGGTGCGAAGATGAACTGTGGATGAATATCTTTGGCCCGTAGTGCAAAGATGAATTTATTAGTATGATTATGAACAGGAACTGTGATTTGGTATAACCATGATCTTTGATGTTTCAGGTAAAGACATGTGATGAAAATTATATTCGTCCTGGGTACGAAGAGGAATTTAGAATCACAATTATGATTATGAGATATTCATATGATTGTGGAAAGGAACTGTTGATTGATGTTATAGGGATAAAACATTGTTGGTGGACTTTTAACATGGAGAAGTTTATTGAGTAGTGCCTTCTTACGTAAGAATCAATAATTCAAAAATATTTTATGTAATATCAGCGCTGTCATTTGCAACAACGCCAGACGCGTTTTACTTTACCCACTGGGTATTCCAACAGTGTTAACGGTAACCACTACACCATTATTCATAAAAACTTTAATTTGTCTTTTTTTCCATCCGACAGTTATTCTGTTATGGGGCCCATAAATAGCTGCGCCGTCGTACGAATATTCCCCAACAGAAAGAATATTCCACGACCAAACGAATATTCCCCGACAAAAATGAATACTTTTATAACCACTTGTGTATTTTGAAAAAAAATTCATATATCACCCTTAACTTTAACCTTTTATCAATTTAACCATTTATTGAATAGTAATTATAAGAAAAATTGAATACTTTTATTTCATAAAATTCGGGGTCTTACAACTAGGGTTCTCTTTGGCCAGTAGTGAAAAGTTGAATTGTGACTGATATGATCATGACCATTGAATTTATAATTGAATATCTTTAGCTTAAGTGTAAAGGTGAATTGATCAACATGGTTATAATTATTGTTTATATAAATTCTGAAGTGATTATATATATCTTTGAGATATTAATATCTTTGGCCTGTAGTGCAAAGATGAATTGTTGATGAATATCTTTGGCCAGTAGTGCAAAGATGAACTATTAATGAATATCTTTGGCCCGTAGTGTAAAGATGACTTGTTGTTGAATATCTTTGGCCAGTGGTGCGAAGATGAACTGTGGATGAATATCTTTGGCCCGTAGTGCAAAGATGAATTTATTAGTATGATTATGAACATGAACTGTGATTTGGTATAACCATAATCTTTGATGTTTCAGGTAAAGACATGTGATGAAAATTATATTCGTCCTGGGTACGAAGAGGAATTTAGAATCACAATTATGATTATGAGATATTCATATGATTGTGGAAAGGAACTGTTGATTGATGTTATAGGGATAAAACATTGTTGGTGGACTTTTAACATGGAGAAGATAATTGACTGTATTGTCTATTTGACTCTTCTAATGGATTGCTCGTTCCGCTACAACTATGGTTGAAATTTTTATCATCTACCATATGTTCTAAATCTCTGATTTGTTATTGATGAAGGCTATTGATAATTTAATTATCTTTAGTCATGATATTCTTTCTCGAAGCTAGTTGTGCTCACCCTTTTGCTTCACAATTCCTTCGTGTAATAAAAGTGTAGTAAATTTGGAGTCGGGGTAACAAGGGAATAGAACGGTGGTCTCTAGCTGTGGAGTTCTTCCTAAAAAGTATAGACAAGTGTGTTGTATACATCTTTTAGTAGTTATATTTGGTGAATCATATAGGGAGAGGCGAACCCAACGTTGAAAGGGTGTTTTGCCACTATCATACAAGATGTCTAATGACATACAACCTCGTGTCATCATAAGACAAGGTTGTGCTCATTCACTTGCTGAGTATATTTACGAGCACTACCTATATAATCTTGGTGTTTGTTTGAAGTATAATTCTCAATTTGAGATAGTGGAGATAATGATAAGTCAAGAGAAGACTCACCATTAGAAAGAATATGATAGTAATCTTCTCAATTTTCTTTGGGGTCTATTGGGTCAACCAAGTATAATTCTGTGGCCATATGATATCTATTATAACCTAGAAGCATGGCCTCCCATGTACGAAGATTTCCTTGAGCACTTCCCAAAGATTCTAATTTCTAAAACAGTTTTTGACTATACCTTTATGTAAGCTGTCATTGTGACGTGCTATCCAAGGTTGGGATGAGAGTCACAGTTGGTATCAGAGCCATAAGTAAAGAGCCCCGAGCCTCTATCTGGTGACTTCCTATTGATGAGGGATGCACCAAAGCGGACTCTCGTAGTAGGGGACGCTTGATTCTGTGGTGGTGGTCGATATGTACCCTGGTGAGGTGCTGACACAAGTTGGTGTCCAAAGTCACATTTGGTATCAGAGCTTAGGGATATGGTCTTTGGTGGAGATCGAGAAATATAACTAGGAGGGGAGAGATGAGTAAATCCTTCGCTAGTGTGTCCTACCTAAGCTTATTTGTTAGTTAGACATAATATCGGGATATTATATGATATGTTAATTTGTTTAAATTAACCCTTGTTTTATGGCAGTATTTGAGAATGGCTGCTGAGAATGTTAACAATGGAGTGAATGAGACCATGGGGATACCTCTAATCACCAACCAGGATAATGTGATATCAGGCGAAGAAGGAATTAGAGAAATCCATGTGGTGAGTGAAGAATTTATAGTTGCACCCGAGATAGTCGCAGAGGTAACAGCTGAGAGTGAGGAAGAAGAGGAAGAAGAGGTACCTGAGGAGAGTTTATTAGAGGTATTATATGATCAAAATATAGAATTTCAAAATCGTATTCATGAGTTAGAAGAGCAGGCTGAAGAACGACAGGTGGTCGTGGAACAAAAGGATGCAACAATTCAAGCTTGTGTTACCCGATATGTGATGCTTGAACAGAAGCATTCTTTGGCAGAGTATAAGATGATAAAGATGGAATCTGAGCTGAAAGAAAAAAAAAACTAAACGAGTAAGAATGAGTGATGCATGGGTAAAAGCCACACGACACGTGGATATTGTAGAAAGAGATGTCCGATCTAAGAAGGCTAAAATAGATTACATGAATTTCTCTTTTTGGAAAGTAATTGGGAGAACCCAAAATCGAGTTTTGAATTACCCTGTACAGAGCGGTCAACCTAGATTTGATATGGATCGAAGATTGATGATTCAAATCATGAATCAGGAGTACGACGAGGCAGTTGAGGGAGGAATATGCCCTATAGAAAAGTATATTCCAACGGTAGTGATGACGCCAAATGCTGCCCCAGACAAGTCAAAGCCGGGTAGTTCGAGGGATGGCGGTTGTCATGACTTCCCAACAAATGAGGAACCCAAATGAAGTTATCACGGGAGATGAGCAATGGAGAAATCATGATGACCGGGGAGATAGAATCTGAAATGAAAGCAAGGTATTCTCAACTTTTTGAAATACCAGGTACATAAATTTCGGGGACGAAATTTCATAAGGAGGGGAGATTGTAAGACCCCGAATTTTATGAAATAAAAGTATTCAATTTTTCTTATAATTACTATTCAGCAAATGATTAAATTGATAAGAGTTAAAGTTAAGGGTGATATATGAAATTTTTTCAAAAATACACAAGTGGTTATAAAATATTCATTGTTGTGGGGAATATTCGTTTGGTCGTGGAATATTCTTTTCCGCTTGGGAATATTAAATTTACCACGCGCATGACCATTTGTGGGCCCCATAACAGAATAACTGTCGGATGAAGAAAACGACAAAATTAAGTTTTTATAAATAACGGCGTAATCATTACCGATTAAAACTGTTGGAATACCGGTTGGTAAAATAAAGTAATACGCGTTGTTGCAGCAAAAGTTATTACCAGTATTACACGATATTTTTGAATTATTGATTCTTACGTGAAGAAGGCACTACTCAATAATTGTTACAGTAATTACTATTCAATATTTTATTTTATTGATTCAATAATTGCTACGTTGAAATTTTATATTATTGTTGTTCAATAATTGTCATTTGACAAGATTTCCCATTATCAGATCAATAATTCATATTATTCAAAAAAATATTATTAGATAGCATTATTGGCAATGTCTAGAAAGTTCATCAAGGAGAGGTTTAGTCACCTAATTGCGGCCAAGAAGGAGAAATCCTTATCTAAAGCCCCTCTTTCCTGTAGAACCGCCTGGTTGTCATTATTGTGATTCTGTAATATTATTTGTGAATAATTAATTATTGATTTATATGATAATGAAATATTTATTTGATGTGGATATACATGATGGATTTATTTATGTGGATATAAATGAAGGAATTAATGTTGAGGTATTTTATCAGTATTTTTGTCGGAATGAAGGTATTAAAAATTAAACGAAGATTTTTGAGATATATTATGTGAGTTATAATTTTAATCCACCTGTTAGATCGTTGTAATTTTGGATATGTTATACATATATAAGTTGAGTATATGTCCACAAATTTTGAACCGTTAAAAATGAACGTATGATTTGTTATGAATTTTAAGAGGTGGATGGTTCAGAAATTGTTGAAATATCCGAATTTAGCATTTTGGTGGAAAATTCTAGAATTGAGTGGGCCCCACTTGTGGTTGGTGAAGAAATGTACTGAATTTTATTTCAAATGTGGTGGGTGGGAATAGTAGCAGGTAAAGCCATCAGGTTGCAGGTCAAGTCTGCTAAAATTTTCCTATAAATAGAGGGCTAAGTTAGAATTGAAAATCACACCAGAAACAAGTTTTCTTTCTCTCTATATTATCAAGCATATTGTGAGAGTATTTAGATACTTTGAGAGTTGCTATTTAGTAGAAGTTTCCTTCGGTTTTCATCCGATATTCCAAATGTAAATCTTGCGCTTTTTGAGGTAAAGGGATTTTAAGGGTTATTATGTTTTTCAGTTCGTACTTCTTCCCGACCTTCAGAAAATTCTGGAAAAATTTGAAATGATATGTTGATGAGTTTTATTGATTGTGTCCAAAATTGTGATTTTTGGATGTATAGATTAAGAGTTATGAATTTTATGAGAAAAGACTATTTTAAAAGTAACCGCTTATAACTCCTTGTGGTTAACTCCAAAATTGATGAAATTTTTATTGGGAGTACATCTATATAATATCGATTGTACTGTGAATTTCGAATTTTTAGATAAAAGTATAATTTATGATAAATGTCTAAATATTCGGCGGTTTTGGCCATATGAAAAATAGTAAATGAATTTTGAAAATTCTGAGAAAAATATGTGTTCAATATGGGACTATATTCTGCTAAATCCCAAAAAAGAAATATTTTTGGAACTGATTTGGTATTTTTCATGAAAATAGGCTAGTTATGAATAAATGAGTTAAATATGTTATGAGAAGGAAGAAAATTGGAAAATATGATTTTATGGCTTGAGAATCATATATGTGATATATGCAGATTTTTGATGAGGGTTTTAGTTATTGGTGATGAAATCTTATAAGTTTGGCATTTTATGATGATTAAATGTATTATTTGGTAAAGTGTAAACAATTAAAATAAATTGTTTATAAATTTAAAAAATGTTATTCTTTCAATATCATTATACCGAAATATTGGTATGGATTTTATTGTGGAATTTCTATCTTTTTGTGTCAGGGTTACTATTCATGAGTTACTATTCATGAGTTACTATTCATGAGTTACTATTTACTACAAAATTGGTTTTTTTTCTAACTAAATTATAGTTGATTTATGAATATTACTCTGGAGATTAAAACTATATATTGATTATATTGATTTTATTATCATATATAACATTTTTATAACCCTGATGTTGAAATTCTCTTTCACTGGAGTGTAAAGATGAGTAGATTATTGGTACGATCATGACTAGGGTTCTCTTTGGCCGAGAGTGAAAAGTTGAATTGTGGATGGTATGATCATGACCATTGAATTTATAATTGAATATCTTTAGCTTAATTGTAAAGGTGAATTGATCAACATGGTTATAATTATTGTTTATATAAATTACGAAGTGATTATATATTTCTTTGAGATAATAATATCTTTGGCCCGTAGTGCAAAGTTGAATTGTTGATGAATATCTTTGGCGAAGAGTGCAAAGATGAGGCATTAATGAATATCTTTGGCTCATAGTGCAAAGATGACCTGTTGTTGAATATCTTTGGCCAGGTGCGAAGATGAACTGTGGATGAATATCTTTGGCCCGTAGTGCAAAGATGAATTTATTAGTATGATTATGAATAGGAACTGTGATTTGGTATAACCATGATCTTTGATGTTTCAGGTAAAGACATGTGATGAAAATTATATTCGTCCTGGGTACGAAGAGGAATTTAAAATCACAATTATGATTATGAGATATTCATATGATTATGGAAAGGAACTGTTGATTGATGTTATAGGGATAAAACATTATTGGTGGACTTTTAACATGGAGAAGATAATAGACTGTATTGTCTATTTGACTCTTCTAATGGATTGCTCGTTCTGCTGCAACTATGGTTGAAATTTTTATCATCTACCATATGTTCTAAATCTCTGATTTGTTATTGATGAAGGCTATTGATAATTTAATTATCTTTAGTCATGATATTCTTTACTGAGCTAGTTGTGCTCACCCTTTTGCTTCACAATTCCTTTCGTGTAATAAAAGTGTAAATGGTCGAGCTGGGGTAACAAGGGAATAGAACGGTGGTCTCTAGTGTGGAGTTCTCCCTAAACAAACAAGATAGACAAGTGTGTTGTATACATATTTTAGTAGTTATATTTGGTGAATCATATAAGGAGAGGCGAACCCAACGTTGGAAGGGTGTTTTGCCACTATCATACAAGATGTCTAATGACATACAACCTCGTGTCATCATAAGATGTGGTTGTGCTCATTCACTTTGAGTATATTTCTGAGCACTACCTATATAATCTTGGTGTTTGTTTGAAGTATAATTCTCAATTTGAGGCGGTGGAGATAATGATAAGTCAAGAGAGGACTCACCATTGGGAAGAATATGATAGTAATCTTCTCGATTTTTTCTTTGGGGGTCTATTGGGTCAACCAATGATAATTCTGTGGCCATATGATATCTATCATAACCTAGAAGCATGGCCTCCCATGTAATAAGGTTTCTTGAGCACTTCCCAAAGATTCTAATTTCTAAAACAGGTTTTTGACTATACCTTTATGTAAGGTGTCATTGTGACGTCTTATCCAAGGTTGGGATGAGAGTCACGGTTGTATATATATATTTGTATCCAAACTAACAATATATGTGTTGTTGTATTTTGCACGACAATTGTTGTAATAAAGTTGTAGTTGTTTTCTGTACAATGTATTTGGCGACTCATAATGGGTTGGATGGAATGGACCTATTTTGGGGTTGTCACAGGTATGTCCAGTACATTGTTCTCTAACACGTACCTATGCATTGACCTAATATCTCATATATTTATAACCAATGAGATTTGATCATCAGTCAATCCATATACTAGTCTCAATGCATCATTGTTGTCCCATCAACAATTATACTCGACTAGGGACATTTAAGAACAATGATACTCATTGTAATTATATAATCTCATTTTCAAGTCAAATACTTGAAACTATATAATTGTATCACTATTCTAAGGAATTTTATTATGTTAACATTTATATAACGCAGTAAATAAAACCATAATAAAATCATTCATTTATTCAATCAGATATAATATCAAAATATTAAGCAATTATATCAAATAATTGGCTTCTAGGACATAAACTCTAACACCATGGGTGGGTTATATCTTAGGTGTTAAAATCTATTACAGGTAGGTTCTAACTAGGATTAAATGGGACCCTTTATTTTACACGTCATTTTTTCGTTCAATTAATTAATGTCTGTTACAAAAATTCAAATTTTTGTTAGTAAAAAGTAGTTCAATGAGTTGACTATAAGGAAAAAATTTAGTGACCCATTTGTAAGTTGACATAAAGTATAGTGACTTAGAAAGTATTTAACCCTTTATAAGTGATAATAAAAAGATAATGACAAATTAAGACTATCATATCACTTTATTATTCTAAAATAAGAATATATCTCTAATTTAATTTGGGCAGATTAAAATAAATAAATATTTTTCCGTCGTTTTAGAGAAGTATTTTTGTCCCTTAATATAAGTCGTTTGAAAATTTCGAGTAAGCATTAATTACTTAGTTTTCAATATCACCCCAAATATTAAATTAATTTTGGTTATCTCACTATTTTTTGCTAATAAATAACACTCTTCTTTTCCAATATAAAGATAATATAGACAATTGATATTATATTTATGGCTTAAATATAAATTACTACCCTAAACTATAGGTCATATTCCACTTCGGTGATCCACCTTTTAATTTTGTCAATTAGATGATTGAACAATTGGTTTTTTCCAATTCCATTCAATTGAGCTTGACACGTCAGAAATTACTGACGTGGCTCGTTGACTAGACAAATTTGTGTTGATGAGTACTAAAAAATTGTGTTTTCAAATAAAATTTCAAAATTTTTATTATATTGGAGGGCAAAAATGTAAATCAATAAATATCATTAACAAATACTCCAGCCATACTCTAACATTAACAATCAGAGAAAGAACTGACAAGATAGATCTAATTTTCATAGCTCCTCCGATCTAATTAACTTTCTTTCTCATTTTCTTTTCAAAAAGTTTCACCAATCCCCCTAAAAAGCTAAAAGCTTTAGTCTTTGCCAACCCAAATTCATACACATCCTTTTATTTCATTACATTCGTATTTGGTTCCAATAAATTAAACAGATCAGTGAATCTAAATTGACCCAGCCCTAATGGGTGCCTCTGAAATCGTACAAGTAGCCAAAGACGAAGAAGAATCGTGTCCTGTTCCAGCCCAGATCGGCCAATTTCTATGGCATGGCAAGCGCTTTCGGCATTTTAAACTGGTTCCCATGTGCCCGCATATGATTGTTTTGTGTTTTTAGGGTTTTGTTGATTTCGATTTGATTAAAATTTGTAGGTGAGAAAGGAAGGAGGATGATATGGTGGCGATAGAGGATTTTATGCTCTTTTTTTCATGAATAATTTATATTGATCTGATTGTTTTGTGTTTTTTTGGGTTTTGTTGATTTAGATTTGATTGAAATTTGTAGGTGAGAAAGGAAGGAGGATCTGCTTCATTTTGAGCCCTTGTCGGTTTTGTTAGTGATGGGGTGCAAAAGAAATCGTTTGTTGCTGATTTTGCTGGTATGGTGGATGTAGGGACAGAGGATTTACTCCGAATCTTTGAAAACTTTCCATGGATTCTTGAGACCCATCAAAAGCAAATGGAAATAGGCTGGAAGATGAGGTAGATGGAGTTGGAAAAGGTACAGATGCTGTATTATAAGAGACATGGGAGGAGAGATTGAAATTTGTAGGTGAATTAAGATTCTTGGTGTGATGAATTAAATTTTTGGGTTTTGTAATTTGATTTGTTAAAAAGATTTTTGGATTTGGTAATTTGTTTTAATAAAAGGATTTTTGGATTTTTGATTTTATGATTCAATTTGAATAAATGAGTAGTTAAGTGGTATTGATATTAGTGTTAGATGTAATATTTATGTATATACATGATTATCCCTTATTTACTCAAAAATATATCAAAAAATTGTTTAATAATATTTTTTTATTACACCTGTGTAGTAATTGACCACGTCAACAATTTTTGACCTGGCAGATCCAATTGAATGGAAGTGGAAAAATTAATAGTTCAATCATCTAATTGACAAAATTAAAAGGTAGATCACTGAAGTGGAATATGACCTATAGTTTAAGGTAATAAATTATATTTAAGCCTATATTTAATATTATACAATTATTTTCTTAGTACTTGTGCACAACTTTAAAATGACGTATATCAAGGGAGGGATGTTGTATTGTTTAATGAGCCTTGATTCAAGTTTAACACCAATAACATGTTATTTCATATCATTTTCAAATACTAATTTATTAAATGTGTTGAGCTTAATTAATTAATTTTTGAATTAATAAAATATAAAAAAAGATGATTGTTTCAAAACTTTTGGTCTATTTCGTTTATTTCAATTATGGTAGCAATCTGGAGTGGTGTTTAATAGACCAACACAATACTTAACTACTGATATGAGAATATTGTGATTTGAAAGGAAAAAGAAAGAAAAGGGAGTATTACTTCTATGTAATAGAAGAAGAAAAAAGAATAGAAAAAACAAGTAGGGAAGAATCTATCTCTGTGTCGGCTTATTAAGATAAGGAAGCAGATCCTACGCGTAAAAGCTAAGTTGCTTATCTCTTTCCATTATATATATATATATATATATTTAGATTTATCTGATTATGTATTGCATGTGGTACTTATTGTATTGTTCATGCAAATAGTTCTTGAACTAGTGGCTTCAGTTTGCAATAGTATGTTTGATTTTCAATTATAATCATTTTTCCATGTTCTTACATATGCAAGATGTGTCTATCAAGTAAAGGACATATTTTATTCAAAGAAGGATTCACCTCATATGTCCACTAACATTCAGTAATCCATGCATGTGCGTGAAATTATTACTTCCTCCATTTCAGGATAAAAGTCCTTATTACTATTTTGGGTAGTCCCATATTAAATGTCCACTTTCCTTTAATAACCAAATTTTTACATATTTTTTCCTATTATGCTCGTAACATTAAATATCTCATACTTTTCTTATTCTAATTCTCTCTCCATATTTAATGACATTATTATGGATACTTTTGTCATTTTATTTCTCCTCTTAATATGCGTGAAAAATCCACCAGGACTTTTATCCTGAGGACGGAGAGAGTATAATATAATTGTAATACCCATGTAATATATATATGTCTATTCACTTTGAAAAGGAAAAAATGCATTATTATTTGAGTAGTCTGTATAACCGTGCTTCTTACTTTTATTTACGCTACACAACCAAAGAAGCTAGAATAAAGAAAACTGATTGCGGTCATCCACACACTTCTGTTAATTTTTGCACCAACTCAATTTATACTAGTAGTTTTTGTTTTTGTTGTTGTTCCGAGGTGAAATAGAGAGAAAATACACTCATACACTACAGAGTATGAGCGAGGCACTGAAGAAAGACTACTATGTTTGCAAAGAGATCGGATGGGGACTGTTCGGTCATGATACTTTTTGTATTGGGTCGAACTGGTTGGGCTCTTCCCTTGAGTTTTATTTATTGTGTCTTGAGTGGTTGGGCCGAATCTTTGGGCTGATCCATTGGACAAATAGTATCTACTTTTTGGGTTTTGACCGGTAATGATGAAAGAATATGACAGTTGACTATCTTATCTGCAAAACATTAATATGGATTGTATGATAATTCACGGCCGTGATGAAAACAAAGGCCAAAGGTAGTGGGTGGGTGCATGCAGTCAGCTGAGATGACCATGAGTGGGGGTCCGTACGTCAGAGAGGAGTGGGTGGCATGGTAAACCGGGCTTGGAGTATATGGGGCAAGGATCACATAATCTAAAGGTAACAACACTTAACCAAATTATTATCTCTCTCAAGCACTAGATATTTTATCCTCCATTGTTAACCTTGTGATCACCAGATCGACTCTCACGCTCGAAGCTATCCCCTCACTGGTCAAGCCGTTAAACTTTTGGTGTTGATCGTGTTTATTGTGCAGGATCAGAACATCTTACGTGATTGGGATGTGGCAGAAGATCTTGGCATTAACATTGGCGCTAGAAGGAGGGATGTTTTCTAGTGTCCTTGATATTTTTCAACCATAAACTCTAGTTGTTCTATGTCAGAATCCATGGGGAAGAGAATAACACCTATACCCGAAGGACAGTCGATGGTTGTTAGTTCGACTACACCACGAGTGTCTGCCAAGGACCGGTTGGGTCCTGCTAACAGTGCTTATGCCAGCACGGCTTCCAAACGTGTATCCAAAGGATCCCACCCGAAGGCCGTTGGCAATGTTAAGAGAAGATTAGTTTTCACTACCGAAAAAGGACCGGATCATGGTTGGAAAATGGGTAGAAGGCACACCGCCTAGAACCCGACACCGAGATGATCAAGATGATAAAGCCTCCAAGTTAGCCAAGATGGCAGACGAAGCAGACAGGGCCATAGAGGTACTTCTGAAACAAAGACAGGATATAGCCGAACAGATGCTTCGGATGGCGGAGTTGAACGACGCAGCGTCTAGCTATGTTCAGTCCGAAGTGCATGGGCACAGAAGGGGAAAGGAACCTGCCCATTCAGGTCATGAATCTCGAGGCCAACCTCGGGAACGAAGGAGATCCATAAAGCCCTACTCCTCAAAAATCGAAGAGGGTACACCACCCCGTCGGTTCTGAGGAGTAGGGTCGAAGCAGACAGAGGGGCAGATCCAGAGAGTACACGCCCGAGAATAAAAAGAAGGCACCCCGCCTTGAGTATTCTCGCCACAGTGACAGAGCCCCTAACGAAGCAGATCCAGGGGTCGTACACCAGAGAGTCCACTGAGGGTACACCACCCTGTGGACGCTCATCATCAGAAAAGTCCCTCGAAGGTTGGGGGTTCTATTGTTAAAGGTCGGTCTACTCAAAAAAAGGGAGAGTCACCGGAAAAAGAGGCCTCATCTCAACCAGAAGGAGTGGAATATCTGGTTAAAGAATTGAAGGAACTTCGGAAACAGCTTGCCGAAGTCCAACAAATAAAGGATACTTCGGGAAAGAAGGCATCTCCTTTTTCCGCGGAGATTCTTAAAGAAAAAGCTGACCCCACCAAGAAGTTTCCCCACATGGAAAGCTATGATGGATCTGGAGATCCTTATGACCACAGTCAGGCATTTGACAGACTGATGGATTATTATGACTTTAGCGATGCTACTAAGTGTCATACCTTTGTGACAACACTCCGAAAAGACGCTAGACAGTGGATGGGGACGTTGCCTTTATATTCGATCTCATCATGGGCAGATTTGTGCAGTAAGTTCCATGCTCGTTTTGGGAGCAACAACAGGAGGGGAAAACCAACCAACTCATTGGCTCAGGTTCGACAGTATTCGAATGAGTCTTTGGGCCAATATGTGAAACGATTCTAGAAAGTAGTAGGCCAAGTGACCAACCTGAATGACTTTCAAGCCGTTGGACTGTTCCAGAATGGTTTGGACTTGGTGAAGTCAGAGAAATTGGTGAAGAAGTTGATGTTTCACCACCCGAAGAGTCTTGCTGAAGCCTTCGATAAGGCAGAGGGCTACATCGTGGTAGAGGAGGCCATAAATAGTCTTAAGCGTCCTTCTTCGAACCAGCTCAAGGAGACATATCAGGACAGAAATAATAGAGGCCAGAAGAAAAATTAAAGGAACAACGACCGCTACGATGGAGGGTTAAAGAAGTATAATAATAACTGGAGACAGGGAGGAGGCCGTTCGTCCGCTCCGACCCAGAAAGTGAATAGGACGTACACTCAACTCAATACTGATAGGGCTGTCATCTTGGACCAGATCAAACATCAACCTATTTATGAACCACCTCGAGACAACCTTAAGCCTGGAGTAGGTAATTCTCGTAAATATTGTGACTATCATCAGGCTTCGGGTCACGATACAAATGACTGTGCTAGTCTGAACGACTTCATCGGGAGGAAGGTTCAAGGCAGAGCCTTAGTTCAGTATGTTGTTGCAAAAATGACTCAATAAGCTCAGCAGAGAGATAGGGAACCTGTTTAGGTTGTTCAGCCAGCTCAACCTGCATTGATAGCTCCTGGACAGCCAGCGAGGCATGTAGTAGATGTCATCACGGGGGGAACTTCTAGCAAATTTGTTGGAAAGAAGCGCTGGTTATCGGATTCGGCCATGTCGGCAAGCGGTACCTCCCAAGACCGATGACCTTATCCCGCACAGTAATCTCCTTTACTGATGAGAATTACCCTTCGAAAACCATCGAACCACATGAGGGATCACTGGTGGTAACGGCACAAGTGGGTTCAGTGGATATGAAGAGAATGATGATCGACAATTGGTCTTCTGTGGATATTCTATATGCCCACGCTTATCAGAGGATGCATCTGGATGGGCAGAAGATGGAGATCGAGCAGAAGGCTCCTTTGTATGGATTTAGCAATGATCCGGTCAAGGTGGCTGGAACTATTGAGCTATCGGTCATCTTCAGAATGGCTCCCCAACAGGTAGAAATAACTTGCAAATTTTATGTTGTGCATGCAGATTCTGCCTATAATGCCATTCTGGGGAGGCCTACTTTGACTGCTTTATAAGCTGTGACCTCGATCCCTCATTTCAAGATTAAATTTCCTACGGCTCATGGAGTTGGAGAGGTGAAAGGGGACCTAGATTTGGCCAGACGATGTTATAGAAATGCAGTGATTACTTCGGGAGTGGGGGTGTCCAAGCAGAAACAGACTATGGCGATAGAGATCGAGCCCTTCACCGAGAGCAGTTCAGAACCAATGGTCATGCTAGCTGGGGAAACAGAAGAGATCGAGCTTATTCCTGGCAAAGAGGAAAAGACAGTAAAGATATGTTCGGGTCTGCCGGAACCTCTCCGGACGAACCTTATGGAACTCCTACGCTGCTATGGTGACATTTTTGCATGGGAACCTCAAGATATGCCAGGGGTGAGTAGGAAGATTGTTGAGCATCGGCTGGAGGTGGATCCGTCCAAGAAGCCAGTTCGGCAGAAGAGGAGGATATTTGCATCGGAGCGACAACGAATCATTGATGAAGAGATCGCAAAGCTGCTGACTTCATCTTTGAGATCGACTACCAGGAATGGATGGCTAATGTGGTGTTGGTCCAGAAGCAGAATGGGAAGTGGCGAGTCTGTATCGACTATACAGATCTGAACAAAGCTTGTCCTAAGGATTTTTACCCGCTACCCCCACATCGACCAGCTCATCGATGCGACTTCGGGGTATGCTTTATTGAGCTTCATGAATGCATTCTCTGGGTACCATCAAATTTCCATGTGCAAAGAGGATATATCGAAGACAACGTTCATTACGAATCGTTCGGTATATGCCTACAAGAAGATGACCTTTGGCCTAATCAATGCCAGAGCCACATACCAGAGAATGATGAATTTCGTCTTCAAATACTAGCTGGGCAGGAACATGGAGGTGTACGTCGATGACATGATTGTCAAGAGCATGCTAGTGCAAAAACACTTGGATGGTTTAGAAGAATGCTTTCAGACAGTTCATGATCACAAATTGAGGCTGAATCCTACTAAGTGCACATTCAGATTGGGAGCTGGCAAGTTTCTGGGTTATCTTGTCAGTCAGAGAGGAATTGAAGCCAACCCGGAGAAGATCAAGTCAATCTTGAATATGAAGACTCCTCAGTCATTTAAAGATGTCCAACGTCTTACTAGAAGGATTACAGCTTTGAGGAGATTCATGTCCAAGTCGACAGAAAGGTGTTTGCCATTTTTTGACACATTGAAAGGGCCAAAGAATGCGAAGATGTTCCAGTGGACTTCAGAATGTGAAGACGCCTTCCAGAGTATAAAGACCTATTTGTCTTCGGCACCTTTGTTTATGAAGCCCGCCTCCCGCCGAGCCTCCTCAGATTTGTACTTAGCAACTAGTTCGTTGGCAAGAGAGAGCGTTTTTGGTGCGTGAAGTAGGGGGTAAGCAGCACCCGGTTTACTATGTAAGCCATGTCCTTAGGGATGCTGAAACAAGGTACCCAAATATTGAAAAATTTGCCTTTGCTTTGATGATAGCTAGTCGAAAGCTTTGGCAATATTTCCAGGGTAGGTTCTTAGTGGTATACACAAATCAGCCTTTGAAGAAAATTATGGGCAAACCTGAAGTTTCGGGGAGATTAGCTGCATGGACGATGGAGTTGTCCCAATTTTTCATTGAATATCATCCCCAAACAGCTATTAAGGGCCAGGCCTTGGCTGATTTTGTGGTCGAATGTTCATTTTCTGAATTGGATGAAGCTATGGCAGAAGCTGAGGGGTCTGATAGAGCGGTTGCAGTTCTTCAACAAAAGCAGAGCTCATGGACACTGTATGCAGATGGGTCTTCTACTTCAGACATCAGTGGAGCAGGGATCATTTTAACCAGTCCGGAGGGATTCAAAGTGCAACAGGCCATCAGATTCGAGTTTAGAGCAACGAACAACGAAGCAGAGTACGAGGAGGTGCTAGCAGGGTTACGACTGGCTAAGAGTCTTGAAGTACAGAGGATATTTATCTTCAGTGATTCTCAGTTGGTCGTCAAACAAGTCTCAGGGGAATATAAAGCTCGAGGTCAGAGAATGATCAAGTATTTGGTAGAATTAAAGATCGGCTTCAGTATTTCCAGTCGTACGTGTTTCATGGAGTCGAGCGTAACGATAATTCCATTGCCGATGCACTCTCAAAGCTGGCCACTACGGATGCTAACATTTTTGATGGATCTGTTTACTTAGAAATTTTGCAACATCCTAGTGTTCAATAGGAATCGGTAATGTGCATTGATAGCTCCAACTGCTGGTTGACTCCATATTTGGAGTATCTGGCAGATGACGTCTTACCTTCGGATCAGATGCTGGCCAAGAAAATCAAATACAAGAGTGCTAACTTCGTTCTGATAGATGGGGATCTTTTTCGAAGAGCCTTTTCGCTCCACTCATCGAAATGTTTAACTCGTCTCAAGTCGATTATGCCTTTCGGAAGTTCACGAAGGCATCTGTATGCACCATATGGTCGCTAAGTCATTAGCCTACAAAAGTACTTCGTCAGGGATACTACTGGCCTACCATCTTCAAGGAAGCTACGGAGTACATCAAGAAATGAGAGAAGTGTTAACTCAACAGTCCGATCCCACATCAGCCACCAGAAGAGCTATACTCGATCTTATCTCCTATACCCTTTGCTGTATGGGGGGTTGATATACTGGGTCCATTCCCGAAAGCTAAAGGTCAGGTCAGTTTGGTTATAGTTGCCATCGATTATATGACCAAATGGGTAGAAGCGAATCCACTTAGGTTGATAACGGAACAAGAATGCCTGAAGTTCATGAAGGAATCAGTAGTGTTTCATTTCGAAATTCCTAAGGTGGTGGTATCGGACATCTGACGCCAATTTATGGGATCGAAATTTGAAGCATTTTTGAAGGAATTGGGAGTTAAGCACAGAAAGACTTCAGTATCTCATCCACAGTCGAACGGGCAAGTCGAAGTGACCAACAGAACGCTGCTGAATGGGATCAAGCGTAGATTGGATGAAGCTAAGGGAAGATGGCCAGAAGAGCTGCTCAACGTATTATGGGCTTATCGAACTACACCGAGGACTACAACAGGGGATTCACCTTTCAGGCTAGCCTATGGTACTGATGCCTTAGTCCCAGTTGAAATTGGATCTCCAAGTCTTCGGGTCAGTCAATTCAAAGAGATTTACAACGAAGAAGGGTTGAAGGTCACTCTGGATTTTCTCGAAGAAGTAAGGGAAACAACTTTGATTAGATTGGCAGCCTATCAACGCAGAGTGGCTAAGCATTACAATAAGGGGGTAAAGCTTTGCAGATTTGAAGTAGAAGATTTTGTTCTCAGGGAAGTCGAAGCATCTACACCTCAGAACTTGGGAAAGCTGATGCCGAAATGGGAAGGACCGTATGAAGTCATCGAGGTACCGAAGCCGGGGACTTATCGGTTGAGGGCATTAGACGGATCAAAAATCAAGAATACTTGGCATGCTGGCAGACTTCGGAAGTATTTTCAGTAGATACAGTGTCAGTATACCGGATGTGACGCCCCCAAAATTAGGTATACATCACCCATCTTGGGTCGCCAGATACATGATACAGAATTCAAATACAACTTACTAATACAACTGTCGTGTACAATACGATAAAACATAAACTTTAAGTTTGAATACAATTATTGTCTACTAGAGATTGTACAAACTCAAAAGGAGTCCTCATTACAATTATTATCACACTATTTCACAAAATAGTGAGGACTACTAATGCTATCCTCTGGACCATCACTCCGTTCCCCGACTCGTCCCAGCTATATTCTTATTTCCTGAAGAGAACAGTGAAAGAAAGGGTGAGCTCAACTAGCCCAGTAAAAAATATTATGACTAATATAATGCAGAATAAATTATCATTAGCCTCCAATAATGTTAATCTGATAAAATACAATAGACATCAAGTTTAACTGCAGCGGAACAAGCAATCCATTAAAAGAGTCAAGTAGAGAATAAAATCTACTATCTTTTATGATTTAAAAAGTTTTTCATCACTTTTATCGCTGAGACTCAGCTCAATAAATAATCCACATCATTAAATCATCCCTGCACTATAGGCCAAGGATATTCTTTAGTATCATGACCACGAATTATCCATGCACTACGGGCCAAAGACAATTGTGTTTTCATCAACAGTCCTGATCATGCCATAAAACAATTCATCCTTGCTCCCTTGGCCGAAGAGAATCCATAGCCATAATCATACCAAAAACTGTCCATCAATGCACTACGGGCCAATGAGGACTTTTAATTTTCACATCATTTGTAACATTACGGTTATGATTATACCGAATAATCCCTGGTCATAATCATACCAAGTCCATCTATGCACTACAGGCCACATGTGACTTTCAACATAACATAAACATGAGGATGATGACAATGATATAAGAATTCAATTAAACAAGTTCAAGAGTTAATTTGTCCAGGAACTAATAACGTCCAAATTGTCAACATGATACTGCTTTGTAGAGTAAAATTCAAGAATGCGCAGAAGAATATTTCCACGAAAAAGATATTGGACGAAGCGCAAATATTAAGGATATTCCACTAATTTCATGGAGTATAGAAGTCAAAATTTTAATCAACTGAGTATAATACCGAATGGAATAACAAAAGATATCACCATGCATGCTAAGTATTTCAGATGTAGACAGTTATTTCAACGTAATAATAATAATAACGGAACTAGCTCAGTGACATTCACAATCGGCTGTGATGTTGAATAGAATAATAAATGAGGAATAATAAATGATAGAACTAGGTCCCACAGATAGCATGCATGTGATATTCCAATGTAATAATAGAAGAATGTCACCAAGTATAGGTAGCCCGTGATACAAGTTATTCCAATGTAACAATAAAGAAATAGAATAATGTAAGTTCTCTTCTTGAATACAAAAGAATAATATCCTCACCGTAAAATAATACTTGATATAAGAGTAGTGAAGTAGCGTAAAACTTTTCTTCATCTCTCTATAGTCTCTCTCTATAGTTTCTCTCTCTAGAGTTCAAAGTGAATTCGTAAAAAAATAATGAAGGAATGAGCTTCTATTTATAGAAGAATGGAATGTATAGAATTAATCCATGAACGGTCCGCATTGATTTACTTTAATCTGACGGTCCATATTTAAATAAAAATCTTTTAAATAAAACATAATATATTCTATTTATATAAAAGATTTTTATTATGCAAACACTATCGTGGGCACTATGCAAATACTATGCATAATAAAATATAATATATTTTATTTATAGAATAACTTTAATAAAGTATTCTGTTTTATATAAAAAGATTTTACTATGCAAAACACTATGCATAATAGAATATAATATATTCTATTTATAGAATAACTTTAATTAAGTATTTTGTTTTATATAAAAAAATGTTTCTATTTTATTACGTGAATAAAATAAAACTTCTAAATCAACAATAATTGAATCAAATAATGTGAGATACTATGCAACAACTATTATAACAATAATTGAACAAAATTGAGTGACTTCTCACATAAATATCAATAATCAATACCGTGTGCTAATATGCAACAACGCGTATTACTGTACTTTTACTACCGAGTAGTTCAACAGTATCAATGGTAAAACTTCCGCCGTTATTTTTAATAAAATATTTTTGTCGTTTTCTCAATCCGACAATAACTCCGTTGTGGGGTCCACCAATGATTGTGCCGACGTACGAATATTTCCTGTTTAAAATGAATATTCCCCGTCCAATCGAATATAATATGACAACTTACATACTTTGCAAAATTTATAAATATTACCCACAACTATAACATTATCTCAAATTCACACCATAATATAAAAAATTATTTCGAGAAAATTAATTCTTTATTCATAAAACTGGGGTTTCACAATCTCCCTCCTTATGGAATTTTGCCTCGAAATTTATACGATTACTGGTAGTATCAACAGTGCGGTGAGGATACCTTTGACTTCATTTTAAATTCTAACTTTTGAGGTATAACCTTGAGTGTTGGATACGATTCTTCTTATCCAAGATTTTAACACGAGATCTCATACGTTAAATCATCCGCTATCTCGTCCCGATTCTAAATTAATAATGTGGTTTGGGTCATCTACATATTTACGTAATATTGATACGTTAAAAACGTTATGAGCACGCCGACATACTTGGCGGTAAAACGAGTCTATATAAGCCACGCTCCTACTCAATCGAGAATTTCAAATGGGCCAATTAAATCGAGGGTTGAGATTTTCTCTTCAAAGAACTCTTGCTTCTAGAATAACGCCTCTTAAACCTTCTTCTTCACATTCATCGATTCGGTATGTAGCTTGAGCGTCTTTAACTTTATCGATTAAAGTCGATTTTACTCGTATATTCTTCATGTGGGTCCCTAGAGTCTTTAACTCTATCTTCATCATTTGCAAGTTATACTGAAATGAGTCTTTGTGTTAACAACATCGCACTTGTAAACGATACGATCTTCTACTCAACACGCTACTACCACGTTCGCTTCTTCCACGATGATATTGAATAGTACGATCGTAATCTTCAACAGTTCGAGTCAAAGTCTTTGGCGCATGTTACGTTCGTTTTAGTTGAAGAAATATTTTGAGGGTTTAAGAAATGGGTTTTGTACTGGTGTCAATACAAAATTCGATTTCACGCCCGGGTAGGCTAAGAAGTCTTGAGAATACGTCAAGAGATTTATTAATGATAGAAATATCATTCAAAATCTATTACATTCTCATCCAAGACTTGGATATTACGTCACATTGATACCAACTGTGACTTCTATCCCTTAACCTAGATAGCACCTCACAATGATACCTATCAACTTCTCATCGTCATTCACGACACCACCTATATAAAGTCTGGCTTCGGTGCATTCCACACAAGGAAGTCATCAATAAAAGGATCGGGGCTCTTTACTTATGGCTTGATATGACAATGATTGAATTTAGTGGTTTGGTTGCTTGAATTCGCATAATAGGTTGGTTAGGAATATGAAAGCTAACAACCTTACGAAAAACATGATGAGTAGTTAACCAATCGTTTAAAAAAAATCACATCAAAGGCAAGTATTTTCAAAGAGATAAGATCGACAAGTAACGTGAAAGTGTCGATTTGAATCAAACAAGATTTATAAACAGTGGAGGTAACGAAGGTTTCTCCCAATGGAGTTTCAATAGATAAATCAAAGTTTAACTTCTCCGGAGTTAAGTACAAACATTGAACACAACTAGGTAAAATAAAAGAGTGAGTAGAACCGGTATCTAACACGGTATAGACTTCGTAAGAGCTTATGATTAACTTACCCATGATAATTTTATTCAGGTTCCTCGTCACGAGAAAAAAAAACGCTCTCTCTTAAACTACCATCTTTGGCTTATCTGGGACATCCTTTGGCATCACTATCCCGGATGGACTTGACTTCACCGTACGACAAAATCGAGCTAGGTGACCTTCTCTTCCGCAATTAAAACACGCTTTGGATTGTTGCGAACAGTTTGGACAGATGTGTCCCTCTTGTCCGCATTTGAAACATACGACTGATGGGCGTTCTTCTTCTTTTGAAACGAGTGTTGGTGCCGACGTCTTCACGTCATTGTTGAGCCTTCTCTTCTTAAAATGTCCATTCTTATTATCTTGGCCATGATTACCACCGAAATGGTTACCATTCTTGGCATGATAATATCCCCCACGATGGTTATCATTGTTCGATGACCAATTACCACCGAGTGATGATTATTATCGTGTTATTGGTCGTTGCCTTTTGGTTGTCTTGACTCATTATCGCGCTCCAATAATCGAGCCCTATTCACAACATCCGAATATAAACAAAGTTTGTGAGAAATGAGGTATTGACGTATATCAAGTTTCAAACCTCTTAAAAACATTCACGTCATTCGCTCCTCATTATCGACCAAATGGGATGCAAAATGGGATAACTCCGCAAACTTAGCCTCGTCATCGCGACACGGCCATATTATTTTTGCTCAAACTTGATGAATTCTACCTCCTTCATGTGACGAATACTTTTAGGAAAGTACTTGTCGTTGAATAATTCTTGGAACTTCTCCCAAGACATCTTGAGTGTAAGGCCAGTCGGGTACGCTTTTCTGATTCCCACCAATGATCTCCTTCTTCACGCAACATAAAGGTGGCGAATGGAACCTTTTGCTCCTCCGAGCATTCCAAGACATCAAATATCTTGGTAATCGCTTTATCCATGTCTCCGCCTTTAAGTGGTTCTCGCTTTCCCAAAAACTCCGGTGGTCCCAGCTCCTTGAACTGCTTAGCGGTGACCAACCGTGGGTTACCATTGTATCCACCTGCATTATGGACAAGAGCTGCCTTTGCCCGTTGTTGCATGAATTGCTCCTTAAACTGCTTAGCGGTGACCGTCCGAGAGTTATCGTGATTTCTACCGCATTTTGGACATGAAGTCGCCTTCATCACCGTTGTTTCATGAATTGCATAAAGTCTCGACCATCCCATCATTCACCATTTCATCCTGTTATTATTTTCATGAGGAGTATTGTCTCTCTCGTTGCACAAAGATATCTCGATTATTGATCCGTGGAGACTCAACGGTCTCTGTGCTCCATTGATAATCTCAACATTCTGGATGCCATTTTCAAACACTGCCACAAAACAAGGGTTAATTAACATATCACATGCTATCCCTATACTTTGACCGACCAATTAAATACCAAATAAACTTAGGTAGGTCATACTAGCGAAGGAATTCCCCATATCTCCCCTCCTATTTCTTATCTCACATCTTAGCCAGGGATCATATCCCTAAGCTTTGATACCAACTGTGACGCCCCCAAAATTAGGTATACATCACCCATCTTGGGTCGCCAGATACATGATACAGAATTCAATTACAACTTACTAATACAATTGTCGTGTACAATACGACAAAACATAAACTGTGAGTTTGAATACAATTATTGTCTACTAGAGATTATACAAACTCAAAAGGAGTCCTCATTACAATTATTATCACACTATTTCACAAAATAGTGAGGACTACTAATGCTATCCTCTGGACCATCATTCCGTTCCCCGACTCGTCCCAGCTATATTCTTATTTCCTGAAGAGAACAGTGAAAGAAAGGGTGAGCTCAACTAGCCCAGTAAAAAATATTATGACTAATATAATGCAGAATAAATTATCATTAGCCTCTAACAATGTTAAACTGATAAAATACAATAGACATCAAGTTTAACTGCAGCGGAACAAGCAATCCATTAAAAGAGTCAAGTAGAGAATAGAATCTACTATCTTTTATGATTTAAAAAGTTTTTCATCACTTTTATCGCTGAGACTCAGCTCAATAAATAATCCACATCATTAAATCATCCCTGCACTATAGGCCAATGATATTCTTTAGTATCACGACCACGAATTATCCATGCCCTACGGGCCAAAGATAATCGTGTTTTCATCAACGATCCCGATCATGCCATAAAACAATTCATCTTTGCTCCCTTTGGTCAAGAGAATCCACGTACCATAATCATACCAAAATTATCCATCAATGCACTACGGCCAATGAGGACTTTTAATTTTCACATTATTTATAACATTACTACCATGATTATACCGAATAATCCTCGGTCATAATCATACCAAGTTCATCTATGCACCACAGCCATGATGACTTTCAACATAACATAAACATGAGGATGATGACAATGATATAAGAATTCAATTAAACAAGTTCAAGAATTAATTTGTCCAGAACCAATAACGCCCAAATTGTCAACATGATATCGCTTTTGTAGAGTAAAATTCAAGAATACTGTGAAGAATATTTCCACGAAAAGATATTGAATGAAGCGCCTTAAATATCAAGGATATTCCACTAATTTCATGGAGTATAGAAGTCAAAATTTTAATCAACTCGAGTATAATACCGAATGGAATAACAAAAGATATTACCATGCATGCGGTACTTCAGATGTAGCGGTTATTTCAACAGTAATAATAATAACGGAACGAAGTCGGTGACATTTACAATAAGCAGGATGTTCGAATAGAATAATAAATGCGGAATAATAAATGATAGAACTAGGTTCTAGCAGATAGCATGCATGCATGTAATATTCGACATGTAATAATAAAGACGGAATAATAAAAATGGAACCAGTCCTACAGATAGCGTATGCATGCAGGTGAGGATATTAAATGTAATAATAGAAGAATGTCACCAAGTATAGGGTAGCTCACAGATACAAAAGTTATTCCAACAGAACAATAAAGAAATGGAATAATGTAAGTTCTTCTTCTTGAATACAAAAGAATAATATCCTTACCGTAAAATAATACTTGATATAAGAGTAGTGAAGTAGCAGAAAACTTTTCTTCTATTTCTCTATAGTCTCTATCTATAGTTTCTCTCTCTAGAGTTCAGTGAATTCGTAAGAAAATAATGAAGGAATGAGCTTCTATTTATAGGAAAATGGAATGCATAGTAACTAATCCGTGAACGGTCCAGATTGATTTACTTTAATCTGACGGTCCATATTTAAATAAAAATCTTTTAAATAAAATATAATATATTCTATTTATATAAAAAGATTTTTATTATGCAAACACTATGCGGGCACTATGCAAACACTATGCATAATAAAATATAATATATTCTATTTATAGAATAACTTTAATAAAGTATTCTGTTTTATATAAAAAGGTTTTACTATGCAAAACACTATGCATAATAGAATATAATATATTCTATTTATAGAATAACTTTAATAAAGTATTCGCTTTTATATAAAAAATATTTCTATTTTATTACGTGAATAAAACAAAACTTCTAAATCAACAATAATTGAATCAAATAATGTGAGATACTATGCAACTAACTATTGTAGCAATAATTGAACAAAACCGAGTGACTTCTCACATAAATATCAATAATCAATACGGTGTGCTACTATGCAACAACGCCAGACATCGCATTACTTTACTAATGAAAGTAGTTCAAAGAAGATCAACCAGTAAAACTTCCGTGTTATTTTTAATAAAATATTTTTGTCGTTTTCTCAATCTGACAATAATTGGTTGTAGGGGTCCATTAATGATTGTGTCGTCGCATTTAATATTTCTCGCTTAAAATGAATATTCCCCACCAATCGAATATAATATGACAACTTACATACTTTGCAAAATTTATAAATATTACCCACAACTATAACATTATCTCAAATTCACACCATAATATAAAAAAATTATTTCGAGAAAATTAATTATTTATTCATAAAATCTGGGGTTTCACACCGGAAGTCTGTAAATGTTTGAAACATCATCAATAAAAGATTCTTTTCTCCAAAAAGTCTTTTGTTCGTTGCTGTTAACTTCATCGGTGTAAGGAGGTTCGGGTGGACTCGCTGACCATTCGATGGTAGCCTTATTGGCAGGTGGTCCTTATGAATTTGTTAGGCCCTTCGTGGTAGGCAAATGTCATCGGTGTAAGAAGGTTCGGGTGGACTCGCTGACCATTCGATGGTAGCCTATCTGGTCGGTGGAATCTTGTGGGTTTGTTAGGCCCTTCATGGTAAACAAATTCCCTATGAAGCATATCTACCTCACACTTCGGTAACGAATAAGTATTCCTTTACTTTATTACCAAATTTTGTCTAAGTGTTGAGTTCGGATTACTTCGTTACTTTACTTAATCTTATCTGTTATATGACTTGCCTAAATCGTTAATTAACAGTTTAAGTTAAGTTCATAAAGAGCTTGTACATTTTTCAAGTTGATTGATATTGAAGTATTGACAGAAAGTAATTATAAAGGAGTAATAAGGAAAACAAAATTAAAATTTCATTAATACATAATACTGATTACAAAAAAAAATAGAAATTTTTACAGAAGTCCTATGAACTAAGGAAGAGGAGACTCGTCTTCAGGCATCAGCTTCGTCTTCAGAAGAATTGAGTATGGCTGAATCAACCTTAGCTACGACAAGTTTTGTCTTATCCTTGCTTCGGCATTCATAATAACCATCAGAGAACATTTGAACCACCTTCTCATTCAACTCTCTTCCTGGATTTGTTTGCGAAGATCTTCGGTCAGAGGAGGACCTTGATCTCTTAGGGCGCGAAGTTCACGAAGCTCCTCTTTGAACTTTTCTCGATCTTTCGCCCGTTCCTTCTGAATTCGTAATTCCTTGGCTTCGAGTTCATTTACTTGCAGTGCCAAGCTTTTGTTGGTCTTCACATGTGTATTGTTACTTTCAGCAAGGACTTTGTTCCTATGAACCAGATCCGCGTTCATCTCGGTAATGGTTCGGTGATTGACCTCAGCTTTTCGGTGAGTGGCCTCCGCTGCCTCCATTTTCTCTTTTAATTTATTCATATCTTTTTGGAGGTATTCGTTGTTAAAGAGAGCAGTACCGAGGTCACTTCTCTCCTTAGTCAAAGCCAACTTCAGAATAATGTTCTCTCTTCGGGCTGAGTCTTCTTCGGCCTCAACTTCTTTATATCTGGGAAGAAGCCTCCCGAAGATAGCATTCGCCTGCAGATATTCAAAGATGATCAGTTAATTGTCAAGAGATGTACATAATTTCAAATATCCATATTGAACAGCTAACTCACCTTAGCATGGTAGCTCATTTCTTCCTCGATTAAATCCCTAATCGAGCTATTTCCGAACCGATGGTCATCAGTCTCCCGAACAAAGGAGTCGAAAAGTTGAAAGGGAAAATTTCTATTAAACTCGGGCCATACTGTGGGCGAAGGCATTGCTTCACGCTGGAAGGCCGAGGGAGATTTTTGTGGTGGAGAAGGCATGTGAAATTCATTGTGGACAGGGGATTGACCAGGCGACTCAGAAGGAGGTGGAGGTTGAACAGGAGTAGGTCCTGGAGGAGGTGGCGGTTGATCATCCGAAGGGTGTTTTCTTTTTCGAGATAGAGTTGAAGTCCCAGGTTGTTCTTCAAATTCTTCTTCGGAGACAGTAATTTCCACAGGAGGGGGGACCCGGAGGTCGTCGGCAGACAAAGGGGTTACCTTGACTCGCCTTTTCTTGATGCTAAGAGCCTGCATCCGTTCGTTTACGGGCATATCAATCAAGCTGGAGGTAGAAATTGGTTGAGATTCTTGAGATATTGATCTTGGCTTTCGAATAGCCCTCTTCTTCTTACGAGGTCGGAGGGTTTCTTCTGCAATTTTTGGTTCTACAAGAGGATCCTTGGCATCTTGGGCTTCAGAAGCCAGAGCCTCTTCCTGAGGAGTTTCAGTAGTTGGTGATGAGGGTTTTCCCGAAAGGAATTTTTCCAAATCCCTTCGGTCAATTGATGTGGGTTTTATCAACAATACTGCAATAGGGAAATATATTATGTTAAGATTCGTTTACAACAATAAAGTTCAGCAAGTTATATTTTAGTAAGAATTGGGAACTTACATTTGTTGTCGTACAACCAGGCTTGTTTGGTGAGAAGACCATTACTCCATTCCTTCTTCGGGAAGTTGTCTAAGAGTTCAATCATTTCTTTGACACGTTCTTTGGCTATATCACCGAAGTCAATAAAAACTTTATCCAATGTTGTCCAATATGGAAGAGAGGCAATCTCAGGCCCTTTGACGAAAAGCCACTCCTTGTGCCATCCTCTGTTGCTGGAAGGAGTATTCATCAGAGAGCGTCTTTCGAAGTTCTCTCCGGGCTTTGAAGCTATCTTGCCCAGGACTTTGAAGCCCTTTTCTCGAGACTTGGTGATGGTATATATGGAGAAGAAGAAGTCAAGGGTGGGGGCAGCGCCTACCTCGTGGCAAAAGGCGATGAACGCCAAAATGTGGATGTAAGAATTTTGGACCAGTTGGGCGAATCCGACGCCAACAAACCCTAGGAGGGTAACCAGAAAGACATGTAAGGGGAATCGAACCCCTTTTTCCAGAAGTGTTAAAGGCATGGTGGTCCAGCCCTCCGGGCACTGATACATCCTCTCGGTGGCTGTGGGACGTCGCAATTGATGAGTTGCTGGGATTTGGTATCATTCATGTGCATTTTAAACGTCCTTTTCAGACAAGGACGATGGAGTGTTGGCATGGGGAAACTGTTCTGCACTCTGAAAGAATATAGAAGGGTTTGGAAGAGGCTTTTTTGGTGTGTTCTTATTTGGGGTACCAGATGGGTTCGGGTTTGACCCCAAAGCTGCCTTAGTGAGGCTGGGTGTAGGAGGAATAGTGTTGAGAGGAATGGCATGGATTGGGATGACGTCAGCAGAACTAGAAGACACCATTGTTGAGAATTTACAGAGAAGAGAAAGAAAGTTGAAAAGGAGAGAAGTCTAGAGTTCGAAAGGGCGTCTGAAATTCAAATTAACAGGTAAAATTGTCAATTTGGGGAAAAAATTATCTTTTATACTGACAGTTGCACGTTACACGAGGGCAGCACAATTAATTGACAACAATGATGAATTGGAAGGGGTAACATCCGAATTTGGGTATAATGCTTTAATCGGAGTGGGCTTCTCTCGTTTGGGCTTTTGGTTTCATTTAAGTTGTTGATTGGTATTTCTCCTTTGGGCGTCGGTAAGATCCTTTTGGACCTTTTTAATCCTATTACAATTCTTTTTATCATGAACCTGTAGCACTCATACTCTTTCATTAAACCTCCTATTTAATAAAAGACTGGGGGCAATGTTGGGCCATGATACTTTTCGTATTGGGCCGGACCGGTTGGGCTCTTCCCTTGAGTTGTATTTATTGTGTCTTGAGTGGTTGGGCCGAATCTTTGGGCCGATCCATTGGACAAATAATATCTACTTTTTGGGTTTTGACCGGTAATGATGAAAGAATATGACAGTTGACTATCTTATCTGCAAAACATTAATATGGATGGGATGATAGTCGGCCGGCGGTAGAAAACAGTGGCCAAAGGTAGTGGGTGGGCTGCATGCAGTGGACTGAGATGACCATGAGTGGGGGTCTGTGTCAGAGAGGAATGGGTGGCACGGTAAATCGGGCTTGGAGTATATGGGGCAAGGATCACACAATCTAAAGGTAACAACACTTAACCAAATTATTATCTCTCTTAAGCACTAGATAATTTATCCTCCATTGTTAACCTTGTGATCACTTGTACTGACTCTCACGCCTGAGCTATCCCCCGACGGTCAAAGCCGTCAAGCTTTTGGTGTTGATCGTGTTTATTGTGCAGGATCAGAACGTCTTACGTGATTAGGACGTGGCAGAAGATCTTGGCGTTAACAGGGACGATTCGGCGTCATTTTCTAGTCCTACTCTTCCATGATCCATCTTTGGTGATTTCTTTGTCGTCAAGTCCATCGATAAGCGCCTCATCTCGAAAGACTCTATTGACCGGCATTGTATCTATAATGAAGCTAAAATTATTCAGATTCTCTCTCCAAACCCTAACGTCCTCCAGATTTTTAATGTTTACGAGGACGAAATGCACCTCCACATCGTCCTTGAGTTTTGTAACTCGTTTGATCTTTTCTGCCGAGACATCAAGCGAGTCTTCTCCGAGTCAGAATCTATCACCTTCATGGTGCCACTAATAGAGATGATTACTCACTGTCACCGTTATGGAGTTTCCCATCGCAATTTGAAGTCGGACAATATTATGTTCGAGGAGTGAAATCGGCTGAATCTTGTGGATTTTGCATCAGCGAAGTGTTTCAAGGAGGGAGAGTTGATGAGTGGAGTTGTTGAAACGTCGTACCACGTGGCACTAGAGGTAGTGGCTGGGAGAGATTACAAAGAGAATGTGGATGTGTGGAGTACCGATGTGATTCTATATAAAGCTGGCCGGAATTCCTCCTTTTTACGGCGATTCTTTGTCGGCAAACATTGTTCTATTCCAATGAAAAATGGTGATTCGTTAATTCCTCTTCGGCAAACATGGTTCCGTTCCGATAAATATACTTTCACCACGCATGGTTATCCGACGAAATCACTTTCCTCTCTATCTTTAAATCATTTGTCAAGCTCAAAGCATGTCCCCAAGGCCAATTGCTTCATGCCCTTCACCTGAAATTCGGTTTTCACGTCGACATATACACTACCACTACCATTGTAGACATGTATAGGGAGTTTCATCAATTGAACTGTGCTATAACGGCGTTTAGTGAAATCCCTAAATCAAACAACAAACCCCCACTAATTGGACCATATTTTTTGGTACTTAGCCCGACGCAGATCTGGTTTTTGCGAGTGGGACGACTGCGAAATATTTGGCTGTTAGCACGACTAATTTTTATGATGATAATGTTGGTTTAAATTTGTTCCTGCCTGGAATCTTGTTGTAATGATGATGGTGATTAGGTTTCCCTTGCTCCAAAGACTTTTTTATGAGTTTACCGGCAGGAGTGTACTTCAGATATGGGGATACTGTTTGGCAATGGGAAGTGGCTTTGATTCTGAGATTTTGTGGTATTTCTTCTCATTATATGGAGGAACAATATCATGGGGCTCCGCCACGAAACCATCGGTGAAACAGTAACATTGTTGGCGACTACGATCCAACATTGTTGAAATACTTTAATTGCACCTCACTCCGCTGCTCGTTCTTATCAGTTGGGATGGAATTAACAAGGTCTTTTTCGGTGTTTAGATCAAAGGATTTTGCTAAAGCTCTGTGATTGTTTAAGGAGAAGACATAATCAGCCAATTACTGGGTGATCAGATTCATCACTGTTTCTCTCAGCTCCCAATCAAGGCCGCAGTTCAAACTGGTGCATTGTCAAAAGGATAGATTCTGATTTGATATACCCTTCCATATCTCAAATTCAGTCTCAACGGAAAAGATGAAGTTCATTGGTTTTTTTTTGTTCAATATAACATTTAATGACTCAACTTTTTTATGATTGGGTGTTGTTCGGAGTTATATTAGATTTGGGCTAAATTGACTGGGGACAGGACATACAAGCATTGTATGAGTTTTGACAACCTAAATGTTCACCCATGACATTTCGAGCAACAACAGCCCACTTCAGATAATTGTGGTTTGCTTCGGACTATATCACATCGGCTTCATCATGTCTTCAACTATTTACATTCGGGGTTATAAGGTCGGACAGTTCTTCAGAACGAATATGTTCGGTTCCACGGAACGAACAGTGTTTTGTTGTTCGGTGGAATTTGTTCGATTCTTGGGAACGAACAATGTTTTTGGTATTCGGTGGTATGTGTTCGGCTCCTGGAGTGAACATGATTTTTGGTGTTCAGTGGTATTTGTTCAGCTCCTAGAAGCGAACATGATTTTTGTTGTTCAGTAGAATCTGTTCTGCTCCTGGGAGTGAACAAGATTTTTGGTGTTCGGTGGTTCTATTCGGCTCCTGGAAGCGAACAATATTTTGGGGTTTGGTGGAACATGTTCAGTCCTTGGGGACGAACATTTTTTATAGAGTTCCGTGGAGTATTAAGTTCTTGGGAACGAATACGTAGTTATATTTTGTTTAAGCGTTCAGTTCTGTGAATGAGCTCTTTTCTTCTTTATATGGGTTCAGACCTTTAGGCATTCCCTTTGGTTATTTTGCTTCCTTACTTATTTCTTAAAAGGGTTACTTATTATTTATTGCATTTAAATAGAAATGTATCTTCGGTTGTGATAAGGTTGGTTCGGTTGTGATAAGGTTGGTTATCTGTATCTTCAGTTGTGATAAGGTTGGTTCGGTTGTGATAAGGTTGGTTATCTATATCTTGGATCGTGATAAGGTTGGTTCGGTTGTGATAAAGTTGATTCGGTTGTGATACGGTTGGTTCTTTATCTTCGGTTACGATAAGGTTGATTCTTTGGCCTTCGGTTGTGATAAAGTTTGTTCTTTGGCCTTCGGTTGTGATAAGGTTAGTTCGATTGTGATAAGGTTGGTTTGTTTATGATAAGGTTGGTTATTTGTATCTTCGATCATGATAAGGTTGGTTCGGTTGTGATAAGGTTGGTTATATGTATCTTCGGACGTGACATGGTTGGTTCGGTTATGATAAGGATGGTTCTTTATCTTCGGTTGCGATAAGGTTGATTCTTTGGCCTTCGGTTGTGATAAGGTTGGTTCTTTGGCCTTAGATTGTGATAAGGTTGGTGCTTTATCTTTGCTTGCGATAAGGTTGGTTCTTTGGACTTCGGTTGTGATAAGGTTGGTTCTTTATGTTCAATTGTAATAAGGTTCGTTCTTTGGTCTTCTATTCTTATGAGGTTGGTTATATGTTCTGTGATGCCCCCAAACTAGGTATACATAATCCATTCTGAGTTGTCAAATGTTGGAGTTTATGCCCTATAGGCCAATTATTTGATATAATTTCTTAACATTTTGATATTATATTTGATTAATAAATGAATGATTTTATTATGATTTTATTTACTGCGTTATATAAATGTTAACATAATAAAATTCCTTAGAATAGTGATACAATTTATATAGTTTCAAGTATGTGACTTGAACATGAGATTATATAATTACAATTAGTATCATTGCTCTTAAATGTCCCTAGTCGAGTATCATTGTTGATAGGACAACAATGATGCATTGAGACTAGTATGTGGATTGACTGATGACCAAATCTCATTGGTCATAAATATATGAGATATTAAGTCAATGCATAGGTATGTGTTAGAGAACGATGTACTGGACAGACCCACCATGAGAATTCTATATAGAGCATCGAAGTGTCATTAGCGATTCTCATAGTGACAATTATGTAATAGTCCTCCGACCTGAAATCACTATATTACTACATGAGAATTTATGTACTTTGATATCATCAAAGGTTACCTTTAATAAGGTGGACTATAAAGATGATTATTGGGTACATCATGAATCATGTGAGAAATATGAGTGATCTAGATGGAATTTAACCCTCTTATATATTAGGGGTGATATCCATAGGCCTCTTGATTGGGTAGGACTATGAAATGCATGGCCATGCTCAAATAGTGATTTGTTTCATATAGTCTACTCATTGATCAAGAAAACTCAGATTAAATTATGAAGAGTATGACATATTCCATGACTCGAGTTTAATAGATGTCAAGGTTAAAAGGATTAAATTGCATTGAAACATTGGTCATGAAAAGGTTGCATCGAATTATCGATCTTATTATTACTTAGGTAGCAGTGATGCATTACTAGATGCCTCTCACTGTTTATGATTTTATAATATGATTTGAAAATTATTGCCAACATATTAATAACCTATAGGGTCACACACATAGAACGTAATTAAAAGGGAATTAATTTAAATTATAAAGATTTAAATATGTCAATAAGATTGATAATATTTAAATTACGAATTTAAATTAATAAGATAATTTATATATAGGTATATTAATTAAGTAAGACTTAATTAAGATATATATATAAATAATTTCGGATTTTAAAAGGGTTTTGGATTAATCCTTTTTAATCGCTATATATATATGATATGTAGCAGCTACTTTAGGGTTAACGATCATAACCTCACAAACCCTAGCCGCTCTTAGAGAGAGACTAGAGAAAATTTTGAAAACCTGTTCCTTTGGTGACTAGTACCGTAGCTCCCTTCAATTGCAGAATCGTACGACGATTTGCGAGCGTTCGTGTGGATACCATAGAGACGTTGTTTCGTTGGATTGTGTTGGAGATTCGACCGCATCAATTTCTAGCTTTCTTAATTGGTATATTTTCTAACCACTGAATTAATTGTTTTTCGCATGGATCCTGTTTTAGGGTTTCGAAATTGCACTTTAAACTGTTTAATTTATGCTGCGTTTTATGTGCCAAAACCCAACATCAAATACATGGTACATAAATTAAATACAAACTTCTTTTATACAATACGACAAAAGCGTAGCTTAGAGTTTTTACACGAATATTTTCTCATAGATAATATTCAAACTCAAATGAAGTCCTCATTACATTTATTATCACACTATTTCATAAAATAGTGAGGACTACTATAGCCACCATCTCGGACCGTCACTTTGTTCCTCGACTAGTCCCAGCTACGTTCTCATTTCCTGAAGAGAACAATGAAAGCAAAAGGGTGAGCTCAACTAGCCTAGTAAGAAATATTATGACTAAGATAATGCAGAATAAATTATCGTTAACCTTCAACAGTGTTAAACTGATAAAATACAATAAACATCAAGTTTAACTGCAGCGGAACAAGCAATCCATTAGAAGAGTCAAGTAGAGCATGATATCTACTATCTTCTATGATTTAAAAAGGTTTTTCATCAACTTTATCGCTGAGACTTAGCTTAATAAATAAACCACATCATCGAATCAACCATGCACCACGGCCAAGGATATTCATGTAATCACCAATGGTCATGATTATACCGAATAATCCCTGGTTATAATCATACCAACAACGGTCCATCAATGCACTACAGGCCAATGAGGACTTTTACCACATCATTTGTAACATTATGGTCATGATTATACCGAATAATCTCTGGTCATAATCATACCAATCAATAGTACATCTATGCAAGTAAGGCACATATAATTTTATCACAATATAAGCATAATGATGATGACAATGATATAAGCATTCAATTAAAAGAAAGCAAATGATAAATTTTTAAAGATTTATAACTTAATTTATCTAGAATTCAACAATGTTCAAATTGTCAAGAATAATATTGTATCAAAAATAATATTGTATCAAAAATAATTTGGACAGCAAAGAAATCAATTCTTGTCATGAATATTTCCCCGGGTGAATAGTACCCGAGTGAATAGTATCACGTGAATAGTACTTTGTGAATAGTACTCGTGAATAGTACCGTAAAAATGAATACTACTCATGGACAGTACTCCGGCATGAAAAGCTTAAAATTTAACAAGAATGTGTATAAAATATCCTTGTGAAACGATACTAGATGAATCGCAAATTTGAAAGATATTCTACTAATTTCACGAAGTATAGAATCAATACTTTAACAAAATGAGGGTATAATCAGGAATACAAGACGAAATAATATTACTCACATACTACAGAGTATGGAATAAAATATTATTCCTATGAATACTGAACAAAATAATATCACTTACGAATAGTGAAGTAGTAGACTTCTCTTCTTCTTTCTATCTATAGCTTTTCTCTCTATAATCGGTCTTGTGAGTCTTAGTGAATTGGTGAGAATGAAAGAAGAATGAGCTTCTATTTATAGGAAAACATAGTTTCGATAATTGCACGTTTTGGGACTCGAAATATTACAGTATAATACCTTCATCTTTTCTTTCATTTTTAATTTAGTCCTGCAAGTATTATCAAACTTGCACCACCTCCCCTAATAGTACATCATGGGAATCAATAGTACATTCATGTGAATCAATAGTTCTATACATGTGAAAAAAATAATTATAGTATAGTACTTTCATCTATACCTCTATTTTAAATTTAGTCATGCAAGTATTATCAATCTTGCACCACCTCCCCTAATAGTACATGCATGTGAATCAATAGTACACACATATGAACAAGTAGTTATAAGCATGTGAATTAATAGCAATTAATTGCTCATTTATCTGATTAATTACCCGATTGGTCAATATAACCTCAAGACATCAATTATTATCAGAATAGATGTCGATTTCCACTAACACTAATAATCCCCACACAATGGAAATATCAATTTCATCTTTAATCAAGATGAACTTATTCATCATTAATATTATAACTCATAATATTTAACAACCAGATCACTCCCAGGAAAGAGGGGACTTTCCGATAAGGATTTCTCCCTATTGGCGCGCAATTAGGTGACCAAACCTCTCATCGACAGAACTTTCTAGACATCGTCAATATTGCAAATAATAATATGAATAACTTTGTCGTCTCAATTATTGATTTAATAATATAAAATATTGATACTTTGACAATAATTAAATCAATAATATGAGAGATATTATGCAATAATTACTGTAGCAATAATTGAGTATAACTGAGTGATTTATCACGTAAGCATCAATAATCAATACCGTGTGCTACTATGCAACCACGCGTATTACTGTACTTTTACCAACGGGTAGTTCAACAGGTATAACCTTTGACTTGAGGTATAACCTTGGAGCGTAGAATATGATCCTTCTTATCCAAGATTTTAACAGGTACCTCCTCATACATTAAATCTTTCGCTATCTCATTCGGTTTTAATTCAATAATGTGGTTCTGAGTCTTTCACATATTTACGTAACATAGATATGTGAAAAACGTTATGAACACGAGACATACATGGCGGTAAAACGAGTCTATAGGCCACAGTTCCTACTCGATCGAGGATTAAAAATGGGCAAATGAATCGAGGATTGAGCTTTCCTCTCTTTCCAAATCTCGTAACTCCTTTTCATGGAGCAATACGTAACAACACATGATCTCCAATATTGAATTTCACGTCCTTTCGATGAAGATTAGCATAACTCTTTTGTCGATCTTGTGAGATTTTTATACATTGTCGGATCGTTTGAATCCTTTCCGTAGTCATACGTACCAACTCCGGTCCCAACAACGTTGCTTCACCCACCTCATCTCAGTATACTGGAGAACAACACTTTCTTCCATACAACATCTCAAATGGAGCCATGTCAATACTTGCTTGATAACTGTTGTTGTAGGAAAACTCCACCAATTGTAAGAACTTGTCCCAACTTCCTTTGAAGTCAAGGACACAGATTCTTAATAAATCTTCAAGAGTTTGAATAGTCCTCTCCGACTGACCATCCGTTTGAGGATGATATACTGAACTAAATCATAAATCCGTGCCCATAGCTTTTTGCAAACTAACCCAAAATCGTGAAGTGAATCTTGGGTATCGATCAGAAACTATGGATACTGGCATACCATGAAATCTTACAATCTCGTTTATGTACATACGAGCAAGATGTTCAAGTGTATAAGTTTCTCGTATCGGTAAGAAATGAGCAGACTTGGTCAATCTATCAACAATGACCAAAATCGCATCTATGCCTTGAGAAACCTTGGGAAGACCAGTAACGAAATCCATGGTAATGTGCTCCTACTTCCATTCTAGAATTTCAAGTGGTTGCAATGGACCTTTTGGCACTTGATGCTCCGCCTTGACTCGTTGACAAGTTAGACACCTTGAGATAAACTCTGCTATCTCTCTCTTCATATTACTCCACCAAAATGTATGTCGAAGATCACGATACATTTTGGTACTCCCAGGATGGATTGAAAACGGTGTGTTGTACACCTCCATCATGATTTTATACTTCAAGTCAAAATTCTTAGGAACACAAAGTCTGGAGTTGACTCGAAGTATTCCTTCTTCATCGATTCTTGCTTCCGGAATAACACCTTCTTGCACTTTCTTCCTTATACGCATCAGCTCCAGGTCTATAGCTTGAGCAACTTTAACTTTATCGATTAAATTCGGTTCTACTCGTATATTCACCATCATCACATGGGTCCCTAGAGTCTTTAACTCTATCTCCATCCTTTGCAAGTCATACAAAATGGGACTTTGCGTTGACAATATCGCACTCGTATCCGCATATGATCTTCTACTCAATGCGTTACCTACTACGTTCGCTTTTCCAGGATATTATTGAATGATATGATCGTAATCTTTCAACAGTTTGAGCCAACGTCGTTGCCGCATGTTGAGTTCCTTTTGAGTGAAGAAATATTTGAGGCTTTTATGATCCGTATAGATCTCCACCTTCTCTCCATACAGGTAATGCCTCCAAATCTTAAGCACAAAAATGACAGCTGCCAACTCTAGATCATGAGTAGGATAATTCCTCTCATATTCTTTGAGTTGTCGTGAGGCATAGGCTATGACTTTCCCATATTGCATGAGAACACATCCTAACCCTTTTCCTGAAGCATCACTGTAGATGACAAATCCCTCCGAGCTAGATGGTATTGTTAGAACAGGTGTTGAAATGAGTCTCCTCTTGAGTTCTTGAAAACTTTTCTCACATTCCTCGCTCCAACCGAATTTTGTATCTTTCTGAGTCAGCTGAGTTAATGGAGTAGTGATTCGAGAAAACCCTTCTACGAATCTCCGATAATAACCAACTAAGTTAGAAAAGCTACTACATCTTTGATCATCGACTTAGGTTGTTCGACTTTGAATTGCTTCAATCTTTGTTGGGTCAAAAGATATTCCGTAATTTGATATTATATGCCCAAAGAATGCTACTTCCTCAAGTCAGAACTCGCATTTCTTCAACTTGGTATATAACTTATTTTCACGAAGCTTTTGGAGTATCAGCCTCAAGCGTTGCTCATGATCTTCACTGCTTTTGGAGTAAATGAGGATGTCATCAATAAAGACGACCACAAAGTGATCCAAATATTCCTTGAATACTCGGTTCATCATATCCATGAAGGCAACAGGAGCATTAGTTAGTCCAAAAGACATGAATAGGAATTTGTAATGCCCGTACCTAGTTCTGAAAGAAGTCTTTGGAATGTCATCAGTTTTAATCTTCAACTGATGATATCCAGAACAAAGATCAATCTTTGAAAAGAAATCGGTGCCTTGCAACTGGTCAAACAGGTCATCAATGCGAGGCAACGTGTACCTATTTTTGATGGTGACATGATTCAACTCCCGATAATCAATACAAAGTCGCATACTTCCATCTTTCTTCTTCACGAATAGAACAGGAGCACCCCAAGGAGACGTACTAGGTCGAATGAAAACTATGTCTAGCAATTCTTGCAGTTGGGTTTTTAACTCCTGAAGTTCAATAAGAGCCATTCGACATGGGGATTTGAAAATGAGTTTGTACCCGGTTCAAGGTCGATACAAAATTTGATTTCACGCTCTAGGGGTAGGCCAGGAATTTCTTCAGGGAATATGTCAGGAAATTTATTAACAATAGAAATATCATTCAAATCTGACGTATTTTTATTTAAATCTATGACATGGGCTAAGAAAGCTTAACATCTATTTTTTAATAAACGAATAGCTTTATGACTTGATATGACAGTGATTGACTTTAGTGGTTTGGTTGCTTGAATTCGCATAATAGGTATATTAGGAATATGAAAGCTAACAACCTTACGAAAAAATTTAATTTTTGCATAATGAGTAGTTAACCAATCAATCTCTAAAATCACATCAAATGCAAGTATTTTCAAAGAGATAAGGTTGACAGGTAATGTGCGAGTGCCGATTTGGATCAAATAAGACTTATAAACAGTGGATGTAATGAAGGTTTCTCTCAACGGAGTTTGAACATATAAGTCAAAGTCTAATTTCTCCGGAGTCAAATTTAAACGTTGAGCGCAAGTAGGAGAGATAAAAGAATGGGTAGAACCGGTATCAAATAAGGTATATACTTCGCTAGAGTTTATGATTAGCTTACCCTTGATCGCCTCGTTCGGATTCCTCGCTTTTTGGGAGGTTACGACAAATGCTCTCCCTTGAACTATCGATTTTGTCTTGTCTGGGACGACCTTTGATGCCTCCATCCCAGCTGAACTTGACTTCGATGCACGACAAAATCGGGCTAGGTGATCTTCTCTTCCACAATTGTAACATGCCTTGGACTGTTACGTACAGTTTAGAATGATGTGTCCCTCCCCTCCGCATTTGTAACATACGACCGACAGTGGTTCTCCTTCCTTAACAACAGGTGCTGGTGCTGACGTCTTTCATCATTATTGAATTTCCTTTTCTTGAAATTTCCACTTCTATTATCTTGGCCATGATTACCACCGAAGTGGTTACCATTTATGGCATGTTGATTCCCTTCACGTTTGTTGTCACCGCCGATGGATCGCTACCAATTTGGTATTATCGATTTTGTTTACCGCTCTCTTGGTTGGGTTGAATCATTATCGCGCTCCAATAACTGAGCCTTATTTACAACATCTGAATACAAACACAGTTTGTGAGAAATTAGGTATTAACGTATCTCAGGTTTCAAACCTCTTAGAAACATCTGCGTCATTCTCTCTTCATTTTATCAACCAAGTGGGACGTAAACCGGAACAACTCGGCAAATTTTGTGATGCCCCCAAAATAGGTATACATCACTCATTCTGAGTCACCAAATACATGGTACAGAATACAAATACAAACTTAAATATACAACATGAGCTGTGAGTTTTAATACAAATCTTGTCTTCTAAACAGTATTCAAACTCAAAATAAGTCCTCAATACATTTATTATCACACTATTTCACAGAATAGTGAGGACTACTAATGCAAACATCTGGACTGTCACTCCGTTCCCCGACCAGTCCCAGCTATACTCTCACTTCCTGAAGAGAACAATGAAAGAAAAGGGTGAGCTCAACTAGCCCAGTAAGAAATATTATGACTAAGATAATGCATAATAAATTATCGTTAGCCTTCAACAGTGTTAAACTGATAAAATATAATAAACATCAAGTTTAACTGCAGCGGAACAAGAAATCCATTAGAAGAGTTAAGTAGAGCATGATATCTACTATCTTCTATGATTTAAAAAGTTTATCATCAATTTTATCGCTGAGACTCAGCTTAATAAATAATCCACATCATCAAATCATCCATGCACTACGGGCCAAGGATATTCTTTAGTATCACGACCATGAATTATCCATGCACTACGGGCCAAGGATATTCGTGTTTTCATCAACGGTCATGATCACGCCATAAAACAATTCATCTTTACACCCTTGGCCGAAAAGAACCCATGGTCATGATCATACCAAAAACTGTCCATCAATGCACAACGGGCCAATGAAGACTTTTACCACATCATTTGTAACATTACGGTCATGATTATACCGAATAATCCCTGGTCATAATCATACCAAGTCCATCTATGCACTACGGGCCAAAAATGACCTTCATAACAATATAAGCATGAGGATGATGACAATGATATAAGAATTCAATTAAATTAAAGCAAAGGATAAATTTTTAAAGATTTATAATTTAATTTATCCAGAATTCAATAATGTCCAAATTGTCAATATGATACTGCGTTGTGGAGTAAAATTCAAGAATAATATTGTATCAAAAATGATTTGGACCGAAAAGAAATCAACTTTTGTCATGAATAGTGCCACGGGTGAATAGTAACCGAGTGAATTGTACCCCGTGAATAGTAACTTCAGGAATAGTAACCCCGTGAATAGTACCCCGGCATGAAAAAGTTAAAACTTATCAAAAATGCTCAGAATAATATTTTCATGAAAAGATACTGGATGAAGCACAAATATCAAGGATATTCTACTAATTTCATGGAGTATAGAAGCCAAAACTTTAACAAAATGAGTATAGAATTCGGAATCTGAAACGAAATAATATTACTTACATACTATAGAGTATGGAAGAAAATATTATTTCATATGAATATTGAACAAAAATAACATCCCTTACGAATATTAAACGAAAATAATATTCCTTTTGAATATTGAACGAATATAATATTCCTTACGAATATTAAATAAAAATAATATTTCTTACAAATATTGAACGAAATAATATTCATACGAATACTAAAAATAATATCTCTTCAGGATATATTTTTGAAGAAAACTTTCACTGTTTTCTACACTCAAAGCTTCCTAAAACTCGAAAGAAATACGCTCAAAATTATAGAAGAAGAATTCTCTGATTCTGGTGTAATTTTCAATTCCAACTAAGCATCCTATTTATAGGAGAATGGAAAGGATACTATTTGGACGCACAGTAGGGGAAAGTCACGAACGAATTTCATGGGCACCGAACGAATTTTTTGATTTTACTATGCAGTTACTATGCAAACACTATGCAAAATAAAATATAATATATTCTATTTTTTTATAAAAACAAAATAAATAAAATATATATATATATATATATATATATATATATATATATGTGCCAAACCTCCCGTGGCTGCAAAATTCCCCTCCCCCTAGACTTTTTTTCCTCCACACGTAAATTCTACATGTGGCCCCTACTTTTATTATATTAAATAATTTTCTACCGATTATTTTGAAAAATGGATAAATGGAGGTCCATAAAATAAGCAAAATTTACAATAAATACTTCATAAAAATCACCTCAATATTTTTAACAACATTTATCATCATGATTATAATTCGCAATATTAACAACCAGATCGTTCTAAGGAAAGATGGGGCTTTCCGATAAAGATTTTTCCCTATTGGCGCGCAATTAGGTGACCAAACCTCTCCTCGACAGGACTTTCTAGACATCGTCAATATTGCAAATAATAATATGAATAACTGTATCGTCTCAATTATTGATTTAATAATATATAAAATATCGACAATAATTGAATCAAATAACGTGAGATCTTATCAAAGAATTACTATAGCAATAATTGAACAAAACTGAGTGACTTCTCACGTAAGCATTAATAATCAATACCGTGTGCTACTATGCAACCACGCGTATGTTAGTTGTACGACCCCAAATTTTATAAAATAAAAATATTCAATTTTCTTATAATAACTATTCAGTAAATGGTTAAATTAATAAAAGGTTAAAGTTAAGGGTGATATATGAATTTTTTTCAAAATACACAAGTGGTTATAAAATATTCATTGTTGTCGGGGAATATTCGTTTGGTCGTGGAATATTCTTTACGTGAGGAATATTTTATGACGGTAGCGTGACCATTTTCAGGGTCCCATATGTGAATAAGCATCGGATGAAGAAAGCGACAAAAATTGAGTTTTTATAAATAATCTTGGCGTAGTTATTACAATTAACACTATTGGAATACCCGATTGGTTAAAATCTGATGAATACGCGTTATTGAACAGTAGCACCTGCGGTATTGCACAGTATTTTTAAATTATTGATTCTTACGTAAGAAGGCCTTTACTCAATAATTGTTACGATAATTCTTTATTCAATATTTTATTTTATTGATTCAATAATTGTTGCGTTTATATTTTATATTATTGTTGTTTCAATAATTATCATCATGATGATATTTCCCATTATCGGATCAATAATTCATATTATTTGAATAATATTATTAGATAGCATTATTGGCAATGTCTAGAAAGTTACATCGAGGAGAGGTTTGGTCACCTAATTGCTTGAGAAGGAGAAATTCTTATTGAAAGCCCCTCTTCCTCGAGAACAACTGGTTGTCATAAATGTGATTACGTAATATTATTTGTGAATAATTAATTATTGATTCATATGATAAGGAAATATTTATTTTATGTGGATATAAATGATGGATTTATTTATGTGGTTTTTAATGAAGGAATTAATGTTGAGGTATTTTATCAGTATTTTGTCGGATTAGAGGTATTAAAATATCAAATCGGTGTTCTTATAGCTTTATTGTGTGAGTTATAATATTTAATCCGACTGTTGGATCGTTGTAATTTTTGGATATGTTATACATATATAAGTTGAGTATATGTCCACAAATTTTGAACCGTTAAAATGAGCGTATAATTTGTTATGAATTTTAAGAGGTAAATCGATTAGGAAATTAGGTTTTGGTGGAAAATTCTAGAATTGAGTGGACCCCACTCTTGGTTGTTGGGGAGATGGCTGATTTTGGTGGGTGAAATAGTATGAGTAAAGCCATCGGGTGCAGTGTCAAGTCTGTTTTCAAATCTTTAACATTTTCCTATAAATAGAGGCTAAGTTAGAATTGAAAATCACACCAAAATTCATAAGTTTTCTCTCTTTTCTCTTTAGATTATTGAGTGTATTTTGTGAGTATTTAGATACTTGGTGAGTTGCTATTCATCGATTTGTAAGTTTCCTTGATGTTATATCAGATATCCAATGTAAGTGTTTGCTCTTTGAGGTAAGGGATAGTAGGGATTGTAAGGGATATTAAGGGATGTTATTTTCTTCATAATGATGTTATTCTTTCAATATCATTATCTTTGAAATATTGGTATGAATTTTATTGTAGAATTTCTACCTTTTGAGTGGGGTTACTATTCACGTATCGACCTTTATTCAGCGTATCAAAGACTATTCATGTATATATGGCACTATTTACGATATATGACATTATTTACGTTATCTGATTATATATACGAATATAGAGTACTATTCACGAGTTACTATTCATGAGTTATTATTCACTAGTTACTATTCATGAGTTACTATTCATGAGTTACTATTCACGAATTACTATTCACGGGTACTATTCACGACAAAAATTGGTTTCTTTTTCTGACCAAATTATAGTTGATTTATGAATATTACTCTTGAAATTAAATACAGTTGTTGATCATATTGTTTTTATTATCATATATAACATTTTTATCATGGTGAAGAAATTTCTCTTTGACTTGAGTGTGAAGATGGGTAGATTATTGGTATGATCATGACTATGGGTTCTCTTTGGCCAGTAGTGCAAAGTTGAATCGTTAACTGGTATGATAATGACCATTGAATTTACAATTGAATATTTTTAGCTTAAGTGCAAAGGTGAATTGATCAACATGATTATAATTATGGTTTATATAGATTTTGAAATGATTATATATTTCTTTGAGATATTAATATATTTGGCTTGTAGTGCAAATATGAACTGTTGAGGAATATCTTTGGCATGTAGTGCAAAGATGAATTGTTGATGAATATCTTTGGCCCGTAGTGCAAAGATGATATGTTGTTGAATATCTTTGTCCAGTAGTGCAAAGATGAACAGGTGTTGAGATGAACATGACCAACTGGTGATACAAATGAATATCTTTGGTTGTAGTGCAAAGATGAAGTTATTAGTATGATTATGAATAGGAAATGTGATTTGGTGTAACCATGATCTTTGATGTTTCAGGTAAAGATAGGTGATGAAAATTATCTTCGTCCTGGATGAGAAAAGGAATTTAGAACTACAATTATGATTATGAGTTATTCATATGATTGTGGACCAAAATTGTTGATTGATGTTACAGGGATAAAACATTTTTGGTGGATTTTTAACATGGAGAAGATAATAGACTTCATAGTCTATTTGACTCTTCTAATGGATTGCTCGTTCTGCTGCAACTATGGTTAAAATTTTTATCATCTACCATATGTTCTAAATCTCTGATTTATTACTGATGAAGGCTATTGATAATTTAATTATCTTTAGTCATGATATTCTTTACTGGGCTAGTTGTACTCACTTTTTTGCTTCACAATTCCTTTTAGGTAATAAGAGTGTAGCTGGGTCGAGCGGGGGTAACAGGGGAATAGAACGGTGGTCAACATTTAGTAGTTATATTTGGTGAATCAAATAGGGTGAGGCGAACCCAACGTTGGAAGGGTGTTTTTCCACTATCATACAAGATGTCTAAAGACATACAACCTCGTGTCATCATAAAACAGGGTTATGCACATCCACTTACTGAGAATATCTACTTGCACTACTTATATGATCTTGGTGTTTGTTTGAAGTATAATTCTCAATTAGAGACAGTGGAGATAATGATATGTCAAGAGAAGACTCACCATTAGAAAGAATATGATAGTAATCTTCTTGTTTTTCCTTGGGGTCTATTGGGTCAACCAAGGATAATTCTGTGGGCATATGATATCTATCATAACCTAGACGCATGGCCTCCCATGTACGAAGGTTTCCTTGAGCACTTTCCAAATATTCTAATTTCTAAAATAGTTTTTTACTGTACCTTTATGTAAGGTGTCATTGTGAGGTGCTGTCCACGGTTGGGACATGAGTCATAGTTGGTATATATTTGTATCAAAACTCACAGCATTTATGTTATTGTATTTTGCACGACAATTGTTGTAATAAAGTTGTAGTTGTTTTCTGTACCATGTATTTGGCGACTCAGAATGGGTTGGATGGAATGGACCTATTTTGGGGTCATCACATTAGTTCCCGGAGGCACAATAGTTATCTAGAATGGGGGGTTAAATAGATATTTAAAAATCTTTTCGTTTTAACTTGTTAGTTGATAATGATTAAAACACATCAGAATTAATATTTGTTTTAATCTCCCTTAAGGTAGTGAGTTAATGAGAGTGAGGCAGTTATAGCAGTTATGGCAGATATGGCAGTTATAGCAAGAATGTAATAGACACAGCAGTTTTAAGTGGTTCAGAGCACTTAAAGCTCCTAGTCCACTCTTCTACTCCTCGAGTAGGAAATCCACTAAGGATGTCTTTTACACTTTCTGAATCCCACAGATTCCTTCTAGACCATCAGTCTAGGAACTTCTTAGTTCACTCTTGAACTCTTCAAGTCCAGCAGACATGGTTCTTCATAGTTCACTTAGAACTCTTCAAGTCCTTCTGACTTGGAACTCTTACTTCAGTTGATTAGTCGTTGTTGAGTTCTTGGTTGTTGCTACTCAGTTGCTGTTAAGCACTTGTTCAAAAGAACTGAATAGCTGAACAAGCTTTCTCTTTTTCTCAGATCGTAGAGTTGAGTGTTGAGTGTTCTTGTGCATTTTGTTCAATGCTTTCTTAGATCTCTCATCTGCATATGTTTTGTATATATGTGATCCTTGAAATCTATCCGTTGAAGTCATTTGTTGAAGCATTAAATGCGTATAACATTTCTAATCATTGATGGAGACTTTTTTGCACATCTTCTGAATTACATCCTGGCCCGCTGACACAGCAGATTGCTTTCTCACCTAACACCTGAAAAGGTGTTTTCCTCTGTCCTATGGTCCTTTCCTTAGCTTCTTAAATACGTTTCTTTTGTTATATACTAAAGATATCTTTTGTACCGTTGGGACTGATGAGGACTTCAACGTTTAAAACTCACTCCATATTTGTTGGAGTTTGTCTCCAAACAAAAGGTAGAGCTTGATGCTTCTGACACAAGGTAGATGATACTCTACGATCTAGATCATGGTGTCTTGTCACCTTAGTGCTTGGTTTGATGCTATAAAATAAGTGCACTACGATTTCTCTTAAAGACTTGCACACTACGATCTTCACTTGCTTGTTATTGCAAGCTCTACGTTTTTGAGAGCACGCTACGATCTCTGAGTTGGCTCAGTAAATGTTGAAACCACTCTACGATTTCTGAAGAGGTCCTTCAAGGCATGCACACTACGATCCTCAAAGCTCTACGTTTCTGCCTTGACTTCTGTAGTCTTGATCAGCTTGATACACTACGATTCTTGTTGAAGCCTATCTATTACACTTCAAGATGTAGATCAACCTAACAAATTTGATCTATCACTAAGTCCTTGTACATATATTTCTCTAAGGACTTTACATATAATCATGAGCATTTACATTTAAAAATCAAATCAAAATATGCACTCTCCCAACAATCTCCCCCTATTTGATGTTGACATAACCAAGGTGATTTGTTGTCATGATTATTAGTTTCTAGATGCATTTGCAGGAAAGTAAACATGACTTAATATTTCAGTGAGCAGCTGAAATGTCTAGAGAATAAGCATGAATTTATTGATGTTTGAAGAATAGATATTATAGTTAAGCTTTACATCAATAAGAATATAAGTTTCAACTTATCTCTATTTCTTTGATCTTTTACGTGGGGGATTGGCATACTCCTCAGTCCTTCTTTTTCCTGCTTACTTCATCTCTCCAGGCTATATCTTGCAGCTCACTTGGGCTTAGTCTAGGATTGTGATCATGCCTATTCATGAATACAGGATCTCCAATTGGCATTCTTAGGCCTGTTGTGGTCACATTTTGTGAGCTTGAAGTTGGCCCTAGACACCTTATTGGTTGAGCTATTAAAACTTCCTGCTGATCAGATCGTTGAGTCTGATGGCCGGATCATGGAGTCTGGTGGTAGAATTGCCTTGTAGGAGGACTCCTTGAAGCTTGAGTTTGGAATTGTCCTCTGCCCCTTCCCTTGCCTCCTTGAACTCCTTTCCCTTTATTCTCCCCCTTTATGTCAGCATCAAGGGTTCGAATGTCTTCAGATAGTCGAGTCACTCCTTGGACGAGCTCGTTGAGTTGGCTTTGCGTTTGAGCAATGTCCTCTCGATTTTCCTTGATCAGAGCGTCAGATCGAGCTTCCCTGTTTCGGAGGACGATTAGAACATTGTCAGTCTATTGTCCTTGGTTGAAGTAGAATTGTTGGAATTCTTTTACGGCAGTTTGCAGATTTCTGATGCTTTCCAACATAAGTTTATTCTGGGCATTTTGAGCTGTTTGTAAAGCAAGAACTGCATCTCTGTGTCTTTTAGCTGCTAGAAAGTGAATATCATCCCTGTCCTTTATGCTCTTAACCATTTCCCTTTTGATCTCCCTCAGATTATTTGTAAGTTCAAAGTTTAGGGTGCTTAGGAGATTATTTGTAGCACTGATCATTTTTGTCAGTCTGAGATGAATGAGTTCTGAGTGAGCTTCAAGGCTATCATCAATGTCCTTGATTACTTTCTTGGACACTTCGGTCAACTCAGCTTTGGTGGGAAGATCTGAAAGTAGTTCACTGAGTTATGGATTGTTTAAAAAAGGGGATGTTTTCTTGTATTGATCTTGCAAGGAGTTGAGGGCAAGATCAAGATTGAAGTATTCATTGGTTGACGAAGAGGGAATATCTGATGGAGGGGCCTGTTTTTGGGTGTCTGGAGTGGGTGGCTCTACGATTTGAGCTTGGGACTCTACGATGGGGCTAGAGTAATCAATCGTAGAGTTGATGGGAGTTGGGATCAATATGACGTTTGGCACATTTGGTTCATCAGTTACAGAATTTTGGGATTCTGTAACTGGGTATTGACTTGGTGGATTTAGAACCATTTCCAACCATCTTGGAAATTCATAAAACTTGCTGATGAGAAATAGTGGATAGTGATTAACTCTGAACAGGATTGGGATAGATAATACCTCATGCACCATCCTTGAAGAGGGACCATTTGTTATCAGCTTCTTGGCAAAGTTGAAGTTTCTTGGGAATCCATGAGCTAGCACAGAGATGGCTGGATATTCTTTGAAGCTCCAAAACATGTGATTCCAGGAGTTTAGAATTTGAGCTTGATGAAATGGCATCATGGGTAGATAGGATAACAACTGCTCATAGTTAGCCTTTCTATGCCCATTGCAGCCCACAGCTATGATCTCGACCTCATCATCTTCGTCCTCTTCTCTGTCTTCGTTCAAAGATTCCACTATATCAATGACTTCATTTTGTTCCTGCTCTGGTTCTCCCTCATTTTCTGCAGGAACAACTTCTTCTATAATGGGGATATCATGAGTCTCCCCCTCAACATGATCATCCATCTGCAGGATTAATAGCTCCCCCTCAACTAGAGCATTTTCTATCATGAGAACTTCAGGTATTTCCCCTTCAGCTTGAGTATTTTCTAAGGTGAGAACTTCCGGTATCTCCCCCTCAGCTTGAGCTATGTCCTTTTGGATTTCTTTGGATAGTTCCTTTTCAGCAGCCATTCTCTTGTCTTCCTCCTTGAGCACTCCTTCATTGACAAGGATATACTTCTTAACCAATTTTCGTCTTGGTTTTTTCTAAAGTCGAGCCACGACCTCGGGACTTTCCTCGGCTTGACTTCGTCACATTGATCGATCGAGCCAAAATATCTGGTGCAAAGAACGTCCTTCCTTGAGGTGTTTAGTCTGGTCGAACGATCGGTAAGGACTCGATTATCGAAGAGACAGATGGCCTCTTGGACTTGTGACTGATTTTGTTCTTCTTCAGCAGTTGTGATATAGTAGCTTTATCTTCATCTGCCTCATCCAGCTGTTCTTTTCTCATTAGGATTCTCAGAGTCTCAATATCAGAGGACTCTATAGGTATATCAGTGGTAGACCCTTGAGGTTCTTCTACCATCCTAGTCTTTAGCTTTCTCTTGCCCTTGCTTTTTCTGATAAGGGCAGTGGGTTCTCCTTTGTTCATCTCTTCCTCTTCTTCTTCAGTCTCTTTGATAAGTAGGTTTTACACCTACTTATGGAGTACCAATTCATGCGAACTGTGCCCATCTCAAGTACATTTTAGTTGGTTTTAGCTGCATTTCATGTTAATTTGCATTTCACATACTTAAAACTCCTTTTGGTGAATAAGTGCATGAATCGGCCTATTTTGGTGGTGTTATAGGGCACGAGGCTAATGGATGCCTAGACGAGGCAAAAGATAGGATGTGCATGGCTAGGATTGAGTGGAACATGGATAAACATAGGATATTTCGATGGAATGACAACAACATTTGCAGAACCAAGCTCTGGGAGTAGGATCGAGAATCAAAGAATATGGCCATGCAAGAAAGAGAGCTTGAGGCGGCTGCATGAAGTACCAACCAAACCATGGAACCTCTTGCAAGTTAACGGCGTAAAGTGAGCATGACAAGCCTAGGGAGCACGCGCCGGCGCGAGAGCTCGGCTGAACATCAGGACTTCTTTGCAAGTCTCGCGCATGTGAGTAATAAGTGGAAGAGCACGCTATGTAGCGTGAGGTCCAGAAGTCGTCATGACTTGTTTTATTTTATTTCCAATTTTTAAGGGTTGTAATTGATTTAAAAACGATGTCTGACTTGTGTCAGGGGTATCACTTGACATTTTTCAACTTTAGTCATATTCTTTACGTCGTAATTAGGGTTTACTCTCCGGGGGAGATTCCAACGTAGAAGGAGGCCAAAACTCTATTTTTCTGCTCCTTCTTGGGATTTTCTACCAGAGTGGATCATTATTATTATTTATTTTGTTGGACTCTTAAGAGGATTTAAATATTGATCTATGTTCAGCAATTGGGTTTGATTGTATCTACCTTTCATCTTTCAATTGTTTGTTTATTAATCATGTTTAGATTTGATCCCATAATAGTTTTTGGTTCAGTCATGAACTAAACTCCATTATGGGATTCTAACGGATTTTAATATGTAGTTTGATTGCATGCTTAAATGCTGGATTGTTTTACATATCATATGGGATGTCTATCATGATTGTTTTGCATGTATGAATGCTTGATCACCATTTGTTTTAGTATTTGTATGGAATTGACAATGAACATGCAAATATGGATTTTACTCATGATAGTATACGTATATAGGGCTGTGTTATATGGCTTATGTATTTCGTGAACCAGATAGACATATACTGTTTCACCGTATAAGTTAGAATAAGGACTTGAACTTAAAATCAATATAGTTGCAATTTCACATAGACATATAGTGATTTTGGTTATATTGATGATTACATAGAGTCCATCATCTGTGGATGTTGTGTAAGTAGGTCTTAGTGCATTGAAAAATGGCTAATACTCTTTTAGTGCTCTTGGCTTCTTTCCTGTGATATGTGAACAAGTCATGCATGATAGTGGCGATTGAATGAAGTATTGAATGAAGTTAGGATCCCATTATTTCCGGATTTGATTTATTCCATTTATTATTATTTTAGTTGCTATTTGCAATTCGAGAACACACCAATCATGGTCGTTAGTTTGAGCATATAAATATAGTGAATTAATTAATGCATAGTGATTTGAATTAAACAACTTTCTCTGTGGGATCGATACATTACTTGCTCTGTATTACTTGTTGACGCATGTATGCTTGCATGAGTTAGAGCTCTTTTGTTAAGACTAAAAAGAGGCAACAAGTTTTTGGCACCGTTGCCGGGGAAAGGCGTTTAATTTAGTAGTACTATCATTAGTTTTAAGCTATATTGTATGACTTAGACAATTATAGTCTTATCTCAGTTCAGTTTTTGTTTTCGTTTCAGGAACTTGGATAAATTTTTATGCGCACGCGGTCAACCAACCCCGATTTAACACCTATTCAGGAAAACATAAACGGGAGAGGTTGGAAAGCGGGTGTTCATAGAAATTTACAATTATAATTGGAAAATACGACAGATAACATGGAAGCCGAGGTACAAGGAGAAGAACAACGAGAGGAACATAGGGCTCTGAAAGAATATTCCATGCCTAATATTAATGGACTACAGTCCAGCATCGTCAGACCAGCGATATCAACTAATACATTCGAGATAAAAACTGGCACTATTCAAATGGTGCAGAATACAATTCAGTTTGGGGGTGCTGCTACAAATGATCCGAATGAACACCTGTTAAGTTTCATCGAAATTTGTGATACATTAGATACAACGGTGTGACGGAAGATGCTATTAGACTAAGGTTGTTTCCATTCTCATTAAGGGATAAAGCGAAAAGTTGGCTTCATTCTTTGCCAGCAGGATCTATAACTACATGGGAGGACTTAGCACAAAAGTTCTTAGCTAAGTTCTTCCCAATGGCTAAGACTGTAAAGATGAGGACAGCTATCTCTCAGTTTGAGCAACAACAGGGCGAGTCCTTATATGAAGCATGGGAGAGATAAAAAGAAATGTTGAGGAAGTATCTACATCACGAGATGCCAGATTGGATGGTGATCAACACATTTTATAATGGATTGGGATGGCAATCGAGACCGATTATAGATGCAGCTGCAAGAGGGGCATTATGGGCAAAGAACTATGAAGAAGCCTATGACCTCATCGAGGCAATGGCATCCAACGATTTTTAGAATCCTACATCTCGGATGCCACAACCCAAAATTATAGATATGTTGGAGGTTGATGCTATTACTCAGTTGTCAGCGCAGATGGAAGCCATGTCAAAGAAGATAGACACTTTGGCAGAAGGAAAATTAAATACGGTTGCCTTCGTATGTGAGATTTGTGCGGGGTCACACTCGACGGATCAATGTCTTTATCATTTCCGAATCGGTCGATATGTGAGCAACTATAGAAAAGACCAAGGTCAATTTGAACACATACCACCCCAACAACTGAAATCATCCAAACTTTAGTTGGTCGACTAATCAAGGGAATCATTAGAATCAGTTTCAATAGAATAATCAATTTTTGCCACAACAACGGTATGCAATGCATGATTTAATCTAGACCACCCTTTCCGCTGTAATTTTCTCAGTAACAACATCAACATCACACTCCAGCTGTACCTCAGCAAGAAAAGAAGTCAGAAGTGGAGGAGATGATGATTAAATACATGGCAAACACAGAAGTTATGATCAAGAGCCAAGCAGTGGCTATAAAGAATCTAGAAACTCAAATGGGGCAGATGGTGAACATGCTTACTAATGAGCCCTGGGGGTTCATTTCCAAGTAATATAGAGACAAATCCAAGAAGAGACGGGAAGGAACAGTGTCAAGCGATCACATTGAGATCTGGGAAAGATTTGTCAGGTACTGCAACTCGCGCGCCCACGCGAGAGTGCACTCTTGAAGCTTGGCAGCGATGTAGCGCGAATAGTCGATTACTCGAGAAGAAAATCTGGATAAGTCTGAGGTTCAGTAGGAAGAGGCTGAGAAAACAGGTTCAGAGGAGAAGCTTAAAAGTCCATTACCACCAATTCACATTCAAGTTCCGTATCCGCAGAGATTAAATAAAAAAAGGGAAGATATATAGTTCAGCAAATTCTTGGAGGTATTCAAAAAGCTGCATATCAACATACCATTCGCCGAGGCATTGGAACAAATGCCCAGCTACGCCAAGTTTATGAAGGGTATACTATCAAGGAAGAGGAGACTAGATGAGTTTGAAACGGTAGCCTTGACAGAGGAATGCAGTGCAGTGCTTTAGCAGAAACTACCTCCAAAGCTAAAGGATCCGAGCAGCTTCACAATTCCATGCACTATTGGAAAGATGAACTTCGGTAAGTGTTTATGTGATCTTGGGGCAAGCATAAATTTGATGCCCTTGTCAGTGTTTAACCGATTGGGATTGCGGATCCAAAAAAACAAATATTGCATTACAATTGGTTGATGGATCCATCACATATCCACGGGGACTTGTTGAAGATGTGTTGGTTAAGGTGGACAAGTTTATTTTTCCAGCTGACTTCATCATTCTAGACTACGAGGAGGACAAAAGCATACCAATAATACTGGGGAGACCATTCTTGGCCACAGGTAGAACGTCAATAGATGTACAAAAAGGTGAACTCACTATGCGTGTCCAGGATCAAGAGATCACCTTCAACGTCTTTAAAGCAATCAATTTATCAACGGATGAAGAAGAGTGCTTCCTGGTTGACGTGGTGGATTGGTGCCTACATGATGAAGTACAGAAATCGAGGAATTATGGACCATTGATGTGTGCAACGGGTAAAAATTCAGAGTTGAAGGACGAGCCATTGACGAAAGATGAAGTCATTAAATTTCAGGGTGCGGCAGACAAGAAGGAAGGCACCTCAATTCCATCGGTGACATGAAACTCAGAGATAGTCAAGCTAATTGACTATAACTTAGCGCTGGATGGGAGGCAACCCATTATTACTCTCTCCATTGATTTGTTTTTAGTTATTCATTTTGGGTTATTTCAGTAGTTATATCGAATTCATTTTTAATATGATACTAGATGTTTATGCTTAAGTGTGTAGCAAGAATTGCTTTGCGAATATTTGCAAGATGTTAGCATTATGAGGCCACTAAGTCATGCATTAACAAGGTGCATTAAATGTATCGGGAACCATCATTTGACAAACATCATCGATAAGCGAGTGGAAATTGAATTTTAGCATTGTAGATATCAGCATCGCGCGGCCTAGTTAGCACAAAATCGTGCGCCCGCGCATCAAGTTAATTTTGACAACAATTCATTCTACAAGTCTACCACGGCATGATCGAAAGATAAACTCATGTTGCGCATGCGACCGGATTAAAAGCAGAGATCTGAACATTTTAAATAGAGTTGTGGACCATTTGGACTCTCATTTGGGATAATAACAGACGCGAACTTCTTTCACTCTCCATAACTCACATCGCTATCTATCTATCGGTTACAAGTTTGTGTCGTACATCTCTCAATCAATTAGCCACTATTCTCTCCTAAATCAAAGTCCATATCTCCTCAACTTCTCCAAGTGCACTATAATGCTAGGGTTCCTAAGTTGGATTGCAGAAACGAGTATTGGGGGTTATCAATTCTTCAAGCTTTTCTTCATTCTCCATCATATAATTTGTGCAATCTCTATCAACTCCAAATGGGGCCTAAGTGAGCATGATTTATTGCGACGTCTTCTTCATCCTCTTCGGACAGTGAAGGGGCTGATATTGTGGATCACACTAAGTTCCTAAACTTGGAAGCTCAACAAGAATACTACCTAATTGTGGCAAAGACGCTCGTTAAGGAGCAAGGATTCAAGCCGGAGGGGAAGGATGGCCAGTTGTGCGCCATGATTCGAGAGAGAGGCTGGGGTGTATTGACGGCCACTCCAATACCCATTCCTATAGGCATAGTACATGAATTTTACGCCAACGCCAAGGTCATTATGAGCAGTATATCTCTGGTTCGTGGTATCGAGGTAGATTACAGACCCCGTGCCATCCGGTTAATTTTCAAAATTACTAATGCACCGCCAGTGGGGGCGGCTAATTGGGTCATAGGTGCTCATTTGGAGACCGACATGGAGTTGGTTATTGCAGAGTTATATGTGTTGGGTACGAAATAGACATACAAAGTTGGCACGACACAGCCTCGTATATTCCCAGCTGCGGCCCTGAACCGCTATGCAAAGGCATGGAACTTGTTCATATGTGCCAAGCTCATGCCTTTCTCCCATCAGCACGAAATAACAGCGAAGAGGGCACTTATTCTGTGGGGTATAATCACTGAAAAGTACATTGACATTGGGCATCTCATTCATGAGAATATGTTGCGCTATCTACGGGGAGGTACCATTGGGAGCATTCCACACGCATCCGTGGTTGCCATGCTTTGTGCTAATCAGGGATGCAGGTGGGGCAATGAGCAAATGCAATACCCAAGCCAGGACATCACCCATGCCACGATTGAAAAATTTGAGGACTGGGTAGGTGGTGTACCACACCCACGCGGACTAGGATTCATCCTTGACCCATTTTTCCGAGAGCCAAGACCTGACCACCTCGACAGACGAAGTTGGCCCGTCCACACGCACGTGTGCACCCATAGCGATCGCCCGACTCAGAAGGTTGGGCCATGAAAGTCGATGTCATGTACGATGCACATTTGCGACGGGACTCACAAGGGCCTTGGCCGAAGCTTTTGTGCAACAAGGAACAACACTAGAATGGCCTCGATTGGAACCACAAAGACCATATATCACCACAGATTCACCACCCGAGGAGGTGGCACCCAAATAATAATTGGGGGTTTTTCGTACCCTTTACCTTCATTCAATGGGGCATTGAATATTCTAAGTTTGGGGGTATTGGGGAGTAGTGTAGTGCATGTAGTTTAGCATGTTTAGCATAATTTTTTTTATTTTTAGTGTCAGCATGATTAGTTAATTTGTTTTTAGTTCTTGCCTGTTAGTTTAAATTGTTGCATCGTATAGCTTACTTTTGCATATATATTTGCACATGCATGTTTAGGTTGCATTTTCTCACAGTTCTTGCTATATAGAAATTTTTTGTCTAGCCAATGATGATAGTGAATTTTGTTAAATGATTTTTAAGTATTTTGGATAATTCGAGCTGAGATATAATGTTTGACATAATGAAATTCATAATGTTGTTTAAATGCTTTCGGTTTGCACAAATGTGTTCACAATCGCTTGTAAGTATAAGAAGCATGTGTTGCAATGCACGATAGAAACATGTAGTTTTAAAAAGGGAAATATGTGAAAAGTGAGTATAGACTGTATAAAACATTGATTTTTAAACTTGGGGAAAACATGGGTATCTGTGTATAAAAAAAATGGCAATTACATGGCTAGTCTTATTTCGAGGCCCTGGCTACTTGAGTAAGTACGCCCAAGGGGATTGTCTCTACACCTAACGCCCTAAGGTCTTTCTTGGTCTGGGAGTCGTTGGTTGAAAGCTCGCTAAGGGGTAGCAGTGTGCCTAATGGAGTAAGACATTGCATAGTCATGTGAAAAAAAAAGAGAAAAAGAAAAGAAAAATAGCAATAAACACCGCAGGAAAGTGCGAAAGTCGCCCTCATGAGTAGAAATAAAGCAGTTAAGCCCAATGTTGAACCTTAGTTTATTTTAAGATGTTGGAATAGTCTTGGTTGCATATATATACATAATTCTTGATTTAAGCTGCAAATTTCTATTTTGAGCAATATAGCATGAGTATTCTGTGCCTAACCCAAGTGTTGGCGAACACAACACACACACAGCATCTCTATAGCATTTTTGAATTATCTGAGTGTATAACATTATGCCTGCAGTTTGATTTGAATCTGTATTCTTGAATCTAAAAAAAAATCGTTGAGGCAAATTGGACTGAATTTCTATGATAGTTGGAACAATGTGTGAGAAGTAGTTGCATCATAATGTAGTTGCATAATAATATAGTTGCATTTTCACTGTTCATTGGTGTGCATTGCTCGAGGGCAAGCAACGGTTCAAGTTTGGGGGTATTTGATAAATAGGTTTTACACCTACTTATGGAGTACCAATTCATGCGAACTGTGCCCATCTCAAGTACATTTTAGTAGGTTTTAGCTGCATTTCATGTTAATTTGCATTTCGCATACTTAAAACTCCTTTTGGTGAATAAGTGCAGGAATTGGCCTATTTTAGTGGTGTTATAGGGCACGAGGCTAATGGATGCCTAGACGAGGCAAAAGATAGGATGTGCATGGCTAGGATTGAGCGAAACATGGATAAACATAGGACATTTCGATGAAGCAATGACAACATTGCGAGAACCAAGATCGGAGGCGAGGATCAAGACAAGAATCGCAAGCTGCCTGGCGTGACCGCGGGAAAGGCGACTTGGAGGCACGTGTGCACGCTGAAAGTACCATACCCAAACCATGGAACCTACTACAAGTTGCGCGGCCGCGAGCATGACAAGCCTAGGGAGCGCGTGTTAGGTTTTGTGAAAATCAAAGTAGCAATCAAATTGCAAAAATAGCTAAAGCATAATAAAATCAGATTTTAAAATTTTCACAAACCAATTACCCGGATCATCCTTTATGCATATTATTAATCAAAACGAAGAATAAGAAGTTATGTAATCATACCATTGTAGATACGAGCTTCCACAGGTACGAGTTCAACTCCTACTTCTCCGTAATCTCCTTGAATCTCCGGGTAAATTCCTTCCTTTGCTTAATGTAAGCCACCCAAGTGCCTCTAGAGGTAATCCACCAAGGAAGAAGAATTTTTAAGAAGAAGGGTGTATTGGCTCAAATCCTAGTTTTTCCTATCTCTAAAGAAAAGGGGGCATACTCTCCAACTATTAGAATTACATATATTTAATATCTGATATAAGACTTCTCTTATAAAGATATTATGTAACCCTATTTTAATTTAAATAAGGTATTATTTATTTAATTAAACTCTTTTAATTAAATGGGCTCCCTAATCTTATTAGGGATAATTAATTATACTCTTTTAACTAATTTTCCTTCTAATCCTATTACGAATAAATGAGAGTACTTATATTAAATAATTCCTAAACTCTTTTAGAAATTAAAATAATAATAATTGTAATAATATTAATAAGACTCCTCTTATTAATTTATATTTAATATTTCTAAAATATTAAATAATAAATATTAAGCTATTTAATTTATTTTATCACCATAGATTAAATTAAATATACTTAACATATTATTACGATTATGCCATTAACTTCTTAAATAATTATTCTTCCTTTTATGGTGTGACCCTTTAGGTTCTCCATATTAAATCGGTTGTGAATAAATCAATTAGAACAATTCTAATCTTATTTAAATAAATAAATTAAATGATTAATTTATTTAAATAAATAATATTTATTCTACAATAGGGATAAGTCTCTAACTGATCGATCAGCGACTTTTGGATAATATAGATTTCAACATTAATCATAAAAGAACCTTTGAGTTAATAGTTACCGTACAATTCAATCCTTCCACCATACAATATCCCAATTAAATATAAGACATGAAATTACTATCAAGTCTTATTTTATTTAATTATATGTATTTCGGTTTCTAAATGCACAACTCCTAATGAATGTAAATTAGAAACTACTTACTAATTTTATTCCACCTTGGCCAAGGATTCCTGGGTTGTCATTTATCGAATCACATAGGACATTTCTCTTCTTTTACTAGAAGTGGTAGATTCTTTATTGACCATTCACTACCTTTATATATAACTTATTACACCCAAGCATACCCTTTGATAAACTCTAAGAGTCTTAAGGAATAAGTCAAAGTGTAATTCATTATATATAAGATACTATGATGATCTCAAGTCTAAGGATCATTTGTACTACTATCACTACAGGAATTCCTATTGACATGCAAGTAAAACTCCATTAGTTATTCCTTAGCGAGTCACGTTCAGTGAACTTATTCTCAAATAAGCACTTATATACTTGCTTTAGTGTCTCCACACAAATGATCATGAGACCAATCATCCTCATCCAATGAGCAAGCAATGTACGTACCAATCTATCCGGATTCACTAATCCCCTTTTTAGTAATCCATTGATTGAGAACATTTTAGTTTTAAGCTATCTAAGAATTTAGATCTCATTAGCATGATCTCATCATGATTCTAAAAGAATTGCTTAAAACTATGGGTTTATCACATATTATTAAAACAGCACCATGTAGATAATAAATACCTTTAATAAATAATTCTTCTATTAATAAATAAATAAGATTAATTACAAAGTATATGCTTTATCATCATACATGATTGGCTTGTATGCATAATACTTTCAATCTCCCACTTGCCCTAAAGTCAATCGCCGTGGTATCTCATACGCATCTTCTCTAAGTGACGATCAAATTTCTGTTGTGTTAACGCTTTAGTAAATGGATCTGCAATATTGTCTTGAGAGTCCACACGTTCTAGGATGACGTCTCCTCTTTCAATGATCTCTCTGATCAAATGAAATCGTCGCAACACATGTTTGGATTTCTGATGAGACCTGGGTTCCTTAGCATGCGCAACAGCTACGGTGTTGTCACAGAATAAAGGTACTGGTCCTGTATTGTTAGGAACCACACCAAGTTCGGTAATGAACTTCTTCATCCAAACAGCTTCCTTTGCAGCTTCACTTGCAGCTATATACTCTTCCTCTATCACTGAATCAGCAACTTTTTGCTGTTTGGAACTCTTCCAACTCACTGCGCCACCGTTTAAGGTAAACACATACCCCGAAACGGATTTATTGTCATCTTGGTCCGTTTGAAAACTTGAGTCTGTGAAGCCCTCTAGTTTCAATTCAGACCCACCGTAGACAAGAAATACATCCTTAGTTCTTCTTAAGTACTTTAGGATATTTTTCACTGCCTTCCAGTGCTCTTCTCCTGGATTCGACTGATATCTGCTTGTTACACTAAGTGCATGAGCAACATCCGGTCTAGTACATATCATACCGTACATGATAGATCATATTACTGAAGCATAAGGAATCTTACTCATGCGGTCTCTCTCCTCAGGTGTCTTTGGGGCCTGTTTCTTGGAGAGATGTATTCCATGGCTCATCTAAGATGAGACCTCTTTTGGAATCTTCCATGCTAAACCTCTTTAGCATCGAGTCGATGTATCGTTCCTTTGGACAAAGCCAAGCATCCTATTAGATCTATCTCTATAGATCTTTATCCCCAAAATATAGGATGCTTCTCCCAAGTCCTTCATGGAGAAGTGTTTAGATAACTTGATTTTAATTGATTGTAGCATAGGAATATCATTCCCTATCAAGTAATATATCATCAACATATAATACGAGGAATGAAATAGCGCGCTCCCACTAACCTTCTTGTACACACATGGTTTGACCTCACTTTTGATAAAATCAAACTCTTTGATTGTCTCATCAAAAGCGGATGTTCCACCTACGAGAAGCTTGCTTCAATCCATAAATGGATCGTTGTAGCTTCTGAGACTTGATTTGTTCCAACCTTTGAAACAAATCCCTCCGGGTCATGTCATATACACTTCCTCCTCAAGTTTCTCATTGAGGAAGGCCGTTTTCACGTCCATCTGCCAGATTTCGTAGTCATGGTAAGTTACAATCGCAAGCAAAATCCGAATGGACTTGAGCATTGCTACTAGTGAGAAGGTTTCGTCATAGTCAACTCCTTGTCTTTGTTTAAAACCTTTTGCGACCAGTCGAGCCTTATAGGTCTCTACCTTGTCGTCTGCTCCAGTCTTTCTTTTAAAGACCCAGTTACACCCAATAGGCTTAGTGCCTTCAGGTGGTGAAACCAAAGTCCATACTTGGTTTTCATACATGGAGTCCATCTCGGATTTCATGGCATCTTGCCACTTCTCTGAGTCTTTACTACTCATAGCCTGTTCGTAATTCAATGGATCATCATCAACTATGATGTGTACCTCATCGTCATCCTCTATGACAAGTCTATACCTATCAGGTATCTTTGGTACTCTTCCAGATTTACGAATAAGGTGTGGTACAGAAGGAATCTCTACTTGGTTAGGTACCTCACTTTGATCTGTAGCATTTTGTGGTTCTTAAACCTCTTCAAGATATATCTTACTCCCACTGACCCCTTCAAGGATAAACTCCTTTTCCAAGAAGGCAGCATGTTTCGCAACAAACACCTTTTTATCAATTGGATGATAGAAATAATACCCCAATGTTTCTTTAGGGTATCCCATAAATCTATATTTGTTAGATCTAGTCTGTAGCTTATCGTTTTTAAACTTTTTGACATAAGCTGGACAACCCCAAGTCTTAACATGCTTAAGATTTGGTTTCCTCCCTGTCCATAACTCATATGGGGTCTTGGGGATGGATTTTGTAGGTACCTTGTTAAGTAGGTATGCAGCCGATTCTAGGGAATATCCCTAGAAGGAAACTGGAAGGTCGGTAAAGCTCATCATGGATCGAACCATGTCCAACAATGTTCGATTTCTCCTTTCGAATCTGACATTCATCCATGGCATCCCAAGTGGAGTCCATTGTGAGATTATACCATTTTCTTTGAGACAATTGAGAAACTCACCACTTAAGTATTCTCCTCCTCGATCAGATCGAAGAATCTTAATACTCTTACCAGTTTTCTTCTCTACTTCACTTCTGAACTCTTTGAACTTTTCAAATGATTGATTTGTATTTCATTAAATACACATATCCAAATCTTGAGTGATCGTCGATGAATGTAATAAAATAAGAATACCCTCCTCAAATGCGATCGTTGTCATGGGTCCACATACATCTCATGTGTACCAACGCTAACAACTCAGTAACTCTTTCTCCTTTTCCACTAAAAGGAGATTTAGTCATTTTCCCATGAGACAAGATTCACAAGTTGGATATGATTCATAATCCGATAGCTCTAGGAGCCCATCTTTTGTGCAACTTGGATAATCTTGTTTCATTAATATGATCGAGTCTCTAAGGTACGCATGAAGGTATAATTAACATCATCTCTTTTCCTTTTCTTAGTTTGTTCAATTTGAAGTATATTTTCATGCAAGTCAAGTATATAAAGTCCATTTCCCAAATTACCAACAACATATAAAATATTATCATTATAAATAGAACAACTGTTGTTCTTTATTATAATATTAAAACCATCCATATCCAATACAGAGATAGAAATAATGTTTCTAATGATATTTGGAACAAAATAACAATTATTTAAATTAATGAACTTGCTTCAGTGGCGGTGCTAAACAATAAGTCCTCACACGCCTAATGCAAAGAACCTTTGCTCCATTTCCCACTCGTAGGGACGACTCTCATCCTTGCTTTCGACTTTCTACTACTTGACCGGTCCTCGCATATTATTATATATGTGAGAACCACAGCCGATATCCAATACCCAAGTAGAAGATTGGCTTTCAGAAAAATTAACTTCAATCATAAACAAACCTTGATTAGGATTCGAAGCTTCTCCAAGCTTCTTCTGCTTTTGTTCGGCAAGATAATCCTTGCAGTTCCTCTTCTAGTGACCAGGCTTGTTGCAATGGAAGCAAATTCCTTTGCTATCTGGATCAGGTTTCTTTTGATCCTTTATTTTTGCATTTCCCTTAGCCTTCTTGGATTTCTTCTTTTCAGAAGATACCTTGGGCCTCTTCCTTTTCTTGGAGAATCATCCACCAGTAAGACATGGTTCTTCTTGGATGGGAAGTGACCTTCAGCAGTTTTTAACATGTTAAGTAACTCAGGCAAGCTGACGTCCAACTTATTCATGTGAAAATTCACAACAATTTGTGAGAAGGTGTCAGGGAGTGACTGCAAGATCAAATCTTGACTCAACTCCCCATCCATGACGAACCCAAGCTGTCCAAGATGTTCAATCAGATTGAACTCATACAACTCTCGAAGGTGCAGTAGCATAGTAGGAGCATCCATGTTTTCATGCTGACGCTAAAGCTCGTTACTCATGGAAGTGAGCATGATGCATTGAGCCACAGATGCATCATCTTGCCACTGTTTAAAAGTAGCAATCTCTTCCTCAGAGGATGTCTCTGCAACTTTTGCAGTGCTGGTAATTTAGGACATAAGAAATCTTTTTTGATGAAGAACAATTCTCAAATTCCTTAACGATCCAAGTGTAGTTTGATTCCGGCCGGGTTTGTTAGCATCAAGTATGCTACGCAGTGAAATTAGTGAATGTGACATTTTCAAAATTCTGCATGTAAAAAGGCAATATTTTAGCAAACATTTATTTAATTAATTACCAAAATAAATTAGGTCTTATTTTATATTGGTATCTCCCACTATTTTCTTCAAACTATATTACCCTCGTTTATATAGTTCGGCAAAAGCTAATTAAAGTTTTCGCTAGTGAGAATAAGGATCTCATTTCAAATATATATAGCCTTGTGGTGACACAACAAACTATATATAAATAAATAGGTAGACAACTCCTTGTCAATTACATCATCATGTAACTCCTTATGTTTTGCCTCTTAGATTATTTTGATCAAGTGGTGGCACATCCAAATCAAAATTGTCTAAGTTAAGTCCAACCTAGCACTTCCATATATTCAAAAAAGAAAAATATTGTCCTTGTGGTGACACAACAAAACAATATTGTTCAATTTTCTTTATAAGCATCAAATGTGATAAATTAACATCTTAAATACTTAATACTTACCTTGTGGCGACACAACAAACTCATATTAAATATTTAATACTCTATTAATTTTATCATGCTAGAAGGCAACGTTTGATATTCTAAATATCTTTGAACGCTTAAGACTTAATATATAAAAACTTTGAGAGATTTGTTATTATTTGTCTCATCTTGTTTAGCACGCATGCAAATATATATATAAAATACGCGTCATATTATTAAACATGCGAAGCATGTTTGCATAATATATAATATATATAATACTAGCATGCACATATAGAATACTATATTATATCCGGATTGATTATGGACTTTTATTCTAGTTTGGTTCACTAGAGCCACCAAGTGAACCAAAAGGTCAAACCCTAGGGTGCAAGAATAAACATTTAAATATAACTATTACATTTAAATCCGGGCTCCATTACAAACGGGTCTTCAAGCGCTCCTTGCTCCTTGATCTCCAGTTCTTCAAAAAAATTCTAACTAATCCTATTACATTAAACTATTTAATTTAAATAGAAACCTTGATCAGCAGTCAAGGGGAAATACATAGGAGAGAAATAGAATTTACATCAAGAAGAAAACCAGAAAAGACGAGGTACGCAGACCTCATTTAATAAAACTCATTCATTCAAACATCCAACTAAAATAAATTCAATCATATTGGTCAATAGTCCATAATCAATCTCATTTATTATCATACATATCACCATATGTATCAATAAATAAAATCATTCCATATATATATGAATATCATTTAATGAGCATTTTTAAATTGCATGAAATCCAATTCCAAGATTAAAATAAACTCTTCACTTTAATTGTAAAATTATTAAATATATAAACATATATATCTATAACTATATATATATATATATATATATATATATATATATATATATATATATATATATATATATATATATATATATATATATAATATTAGCCGTACGCTTTTTGAAAAAAACTTGTTAACTTATAATGTTTCCAAGACTTCCAGAAAACATGTTTAACCATGATATATATATATATATATATATATATATATATATATATATATATATATATATATATATATATTACTATATATATAATCTGATTCAACGCGAATCATCGAATCAGGATCAGTTTTTGAAAAGAAAAGAAAAAAAAAAATCAACCAACCATACGGCCTCAGTAAAAAAAAAAATCGAAAACAGTTTTCGGTAAAGTTTTTTTTTTTTCTTCATAAAATAATAATTTTATACAATAAATTATGCCTAATAAATTATTCAAAATATATACCCATACATATATGGAATCAAAATAATTAATAATTCGCATAAAGTTTGGCTCTTGATACCACTGTTAGGTTTTGTGAAAATCAAAGTAGCAATCAAATTGCAAAAATAGCGGAAGCATGATAAAATCAGATTTTAAAATTTTTCACAAACCAATTACCCGGATCATCCTTTATGCATATTATTAATCAAAACGAAGAATAAGAAATTATGTAATCATACCCTTGTAGATACGAGCTTCCACAGGTACGAGTTCAACTCCTACTTCTCCGCAATCTCCTTGAATCTCCGGGTAGATTACTTCCATTGATCAATATAAGCCACCCAAGTGTATGGCCTCTAGAAGTGATCCACCAAAGAAGAAGAATTTTCAAGAAGAAGGGTGTATTGGCTCAAACCCTAATTTTTCCTATCTCTATAGAAAAGGGGGCGTACTCTCCAACTATTGGAATTACGTATATTTAATATCTGATATAAGACTTCTCTTATAAAGATATCAGGTAACCCTATTTTAATTAAAATAAGGTATTATTTATTTAATTAAACTCTTTTAATTAAATGGGCTCCCTAATCTTATTAGGGATAATTAATTAAACTCCTTTAACTAATTTTTCCTCCTAATCCTATTAGGAATAAATGAGTACTTATATTAAATTAATTTCTAAACTCTTTTAGAAATTAAAATAATAATAATTGTAATAATATTAATAAGACTCCTCTTATTAATTTATATTTAATATTACTAAAATATTAAATAATAAATATTAAGCTATTTAATTTATTCTATCACCGTAGATTAAATTAAATATACTTAACATTTATTACGATTATGCCATTAACTTCTTAAATAATTATTCTTCCTTTTATGGTGTGACCCTTTAGGTTCTCCATATTAAACCGGTTGTGAATAAATCAATTAGAACAATTCTAATCTTATTTAAATAAATAAATTAAATGATTAATTTATTTAAATAAATAATATTTATTCTACAATAGGAATAAGTCTTCCTAGCGATCAACGACTTTTCAGATAATATAGATTTCAACATTAATCATAAAAGAACCTTTGAGTTAATAGTTACTGTACAATTCAATCCTTCCACCATACAATGTCCCATTTAAATATAAGACATAGAATTACTATCAAGTCTTATTTTATTTAATTATATGTATTTCAATTCCTAAATGCACATCTCCTAATGAATGTAAATTAGAAACTACTTTCTAATTTCATTCCACCTTGGCCAAGAATTCCTGGGTTGTCATTTATCAAATCACATAGGACATTTCTCTTCTTTTACTAGAAGTGGTAGATTCTTTATTGATCATTCACTACCTTTATATATAACTTATTACACCCAAGCATACCCTTTGATATACTCTAAGAGTCTTAAGGAATAAGTCAAAGTGTAATTCATTATATATAAGATACTATGATGATCTCAAGTCTAAGGATCATTTGTACTACTATCACTACAGGAATTCCTATTGACATGCAAGTAAAACTCCATTAGGTATTCCTTAACGAGTCACGTTCAGTGAACTTATTCTCTAATAAGCACATACATACTTGTTTTAGTGTCTCCACACAAATGATCATGAGATCAATCATCCTCATCCAATGAGCAAGCAACGTACGTACCAATCTATCCGGATTCACTAATCCCCTTTTTAGCAATCCATTAATTGGGAACATTTTAGTTTTAAGCTATCTAAGAATTTAGATCTCATTAGCATGATCTCATCATGATTCTAAAAGCATTGCTTAAAACTATGGATTTATCACATATTATTAAAACAGCACCATGTAGATAATAAATACCTTTAATAAATAATTCTTTTATTAATAAATAAATAAGATTAATTACAAAGTATATGCTTTATCATCATACATGATTGGCTTGTATGCATAATACTTTCAATCCCCACTTGCACTAAAACCAATCGCCGTGATATCTCATACCCATCTTCTCTAAGTGACGATCAAACTTCTGTTGTGTTAACGCTTTAGTAAATAGATCTGCAATATTGTCTTTAGAGTCCACACAATCTGTTATATGGCTTATGTATTTCGTGAACCAGATAGACATATACTGTTTCACCGTATAAGTTAGAATAAGGGCTTGAACTTAAAATCAATATAGTTACAATTTCACATAGACATATAGTGATTTTTGTTATATTGATGATTACATAGAGTCTATCATCTATGGATGCGGTGTAAGTAGGTCTTAGTGCATTGAAAAATGGCTAATACTCTTTTAGTGCTCTTGGCTACTTTCCTGTGATATGTGAATAAGTCATGCATGATAGTGACGATTGAATGAAGTATTGAATGAAGTTAGGATCCCATTATTTCTGGATTTGATTTATTCCGTTTATTATTATTTTAGTTGCTATTTGCAATTCGAGAACACACCAATCTTAGTCGTTAGTTTGAGCATATAAATATAGTGAATTAATTAATGCATAGTGATTTGAATTAAACAACTTTCTCTGTGGGATCGATACTTTACTTGCTTTGTATTACTTGTTGACGCTTGTATGCTTGCATGAGTTAGAGCTCTTTTGTTAAGACTAAAAAAGAGGCAACAACGACTGACATGTTTCCTAGAATCCCTGATTCCTTTAGATCACCAGTTCTACCACTGGACTCAGACATCATACGAACATTTTTTACTGGATTCCTTTTCCAATTTTCAAACGGTTGCTGGGTCATCCGTCTGTTTGGGTTGATGGACTCTCCTTCATTGTCCCCAATCTTATCACCCAGAGCAGACTGTAGGATGATGCTTATAAATTGCCCGTAGAGCATCCTTTGAGAGCCCTTTGTCTTCTTCGAGCTAAGGATCCATTTTCCTATCCATTCAAGCAGTAGAGCTCTATAGTTAAGTTATATTCCACAGCTTATGGCAGTCATGAGTTTTAGCTGCACCTCATTTATAGAATCGTGGCCGGAGCTTTTGTAGCATATACACTTCCCAACAATATCGGCCAAAAATTCATACCTCTGAGGAAACTCCTTTTTTTGTATCCTTTGATAGTGGGGATTTTTTTGTGATGCATCTTCTTAAGTCCTACATGGAAGTCGATGCCATCTAAAAACCAAAAACCTTCGGATTTGAAGCCTAGGGCTAAGTTGATGTTCTCAGCCTTTAGCTTGATTTCCACGTCCTTGACTCTCATCGTGAGGACTTCATTTTCGAATGCCCCATTTCTGTAAAACTCCTTTATTAACTTTGGGTAGATCCAGGTGCTCGTACCCGGAGCGTCTTCAAGACCTGCCTTCTTTATCAATGATAGAGTCTTATGAAATTTGGGTTCAGCGGTTTTGAACTCATCGAAGCATAGTCTGTAGCCAGAGATGACGTTGGAGGCCGCCATTGATTTCTTTGCAAGGAGTATAGTTGTTTGAACTTTCGTAAGGGTTAGGGTTTCAGCTTTGTAGAGAGAGAAGAGAGAGATAAGCTTTTTGAACTTCTGATTTCAAAAAGGTGTTTTCAAACTGCACTTATAATTTCCCTCTCTCCATTTTTTGTTTAGTGGGAAGGTGTGTCAAATTTCGCTTTGGCTCACTGAATTTGGTGAGGAGGATTGTACTGATTTGCCCTTAGCTCCTTCTGAGCTGATGTGTCCTTAGGGAGGACTACGATTGTTGAGGTGGCCTTTGTGATTGTTGAGTTTGTTTTGCATTCGTCGAGTCTGGACTGCAATCGTTGTGTTCTATTCAGCAATCGTCGTGGCTGCTCAGTAATTGTCGTGTCTGAACTACGATCGTCTAGTCTGCTTAGCAGTCATCGTGTATGAACTACGATCGTCGAGTCTGTCCAGATCCTTATGATGAGTTTTAACTTAGAATTCTTTTAAGGTAACTCAAGAAGGTCCAACCTCATAGAGTGAATCAAGGGTTAGGTTTGTTCTTGAGGTGCTTATCAGAAGGATTGCTTTGTTTTGAACTTTCTCATCACAGGATGCTCCCTTGTTTTGTTGATGGGGCTCTGTCATCGTTGAGTATGCACTGCAATCGTTGAGTCAGCACTGCGATCGTTGTCTTTTATCACTTCAGCTCTACGATCGTGGACTTCCTTTGATCATGTCAATGATTTTGAACATAGCCTTTAATCTGTATGGTTAACACATACTAGAGCATATATTTCATGGTTGTAGATTAAGCATGCCTAGCTCACTTATTAACTTGTTAGACCTGGATTCATCTAGAGGCTTTGTAAAGACATCACCAAGTTGGTTTTCAGTAGGGATATATTGTAAAGATATAGTTCCATTTTGCACATGATCCCCGATGAAGTGATACCTTATTTCTATATGCTTAGTCCTAGAATGCATGATGGGATTATGAGTTATCGCTATGGCATTTGTGTTATCACAGTGAATAGGTATGGATTTGAATTCAAACCCATAATCTGCTAGCTGATTTTTAATCCATATGATCTGAGCACAGCAGTTGTCAGCAACAATGTATTCAGCTTCTACAGTTGAAGTAGATACTGAGTTTTGCTTCTTACTAAACCAGGACACAAGTCTGTTTCCTAGCAATTGACAGGTGCCACTGGTACTCTTTCTATCTATTTTGTAGCCTGCAAAATCAGCATCTATGTATCCTGTTAGTTCAAATGAGGACTCCTTGGGATACCAAAGCCCCAAGTGAGGTGTACCCTTAAGATACCTAAAAATCCTCTTTATAGTAGTTAAATGTGATTCTTTAGGGTTAGCCTAAAATCTAGCACATATGTATGTTGCAAACATTATGTCTGGTCTACTGGCAATTAGATATAAAAGAGAGCCTATCATACCTCTGTATTGAGTTATATCAATACTTTTACCTTTTTCATCTTTATCAAGCTTGGTTGCAGGAGCAATTGGGGTTTTCATGGGAGAGGCTGATTCCATGCCATACTTCTTAAGTAAATCTTTGATGTACTTGGCTTGTTATATGAATATTCCTTCATCAGTCTATTTTACTTGCAGTCCAAGAAAGAAGTTCAGCTCACCCATCATGCTCATTTCAAACTTGCTCTACATAAGCTTGGAGAATCTCTTACATAGCTTTTCATCAGTAGAACCAAAAATAATATCATCAACATATATTTGAACTAATAAGACTTTGTCTTTATGCTTCCTAAGGAATAATGTGGTATCTACTCTACCTCTAGTGAATCCATTTTTAATAAGAAAGTTAGTTAGTGTTTCATGCCATACTCTAGGTGGTTGTTTAAGACCATATAAGGCTTTTTCTAATCTATAAACATAATTAGAAATAGATGGATTGATGAAACCTGGAGGTTGCTCTACGTAGACTTCTTCTTGAAGTTCCCCATTTAGGAATGCACTTTTAACATCCATCTGAAAGACCTTGAATTTCATGTGAGCAGCAAAGGCAAGGAATATTCTTATGGCTTCTAGTCTGGAAACAGGTGCAAATGTCTCATCGTAGTCAATGCCTTTTTACTGAGAGTAACCCTTGGCCACCAGTCTTGCCTTATTCCTGGTTATTACTCCATCTTCATCCATCTTGTTTCTGAAGACCCACTTGGTTTCAATGACAGGATGCCTATTTAGTATTGGTATCAATCTCCATACTTTGCTTCTTTCAAATTGGTTAAGTTCTTCCTGTATGGCTTCTATCCAGCTGGAGTCTTCCATAGCATCCTATATCTTCTTTGGTTCCATTTGTGACAGGAAGCTTAGATAAAAACATTCATTTTGGGTGGCAGCTCTTGTTTTGACTCTTGCACTTGGATCTCCAATGATTAAATCTTGAGTGTGATCTCTTGCCCATCTATTTCCTGTTGGAACATCTATCCTGATGCCTTCTTGTCTTAGGCCTTCAAGATCTATTTCTTCTTCTTGGTGTGGAGATTCGTTGTCTGGTATAGGCCTCTCTACGATCTCATTTCCATGCTTAATGATTTCACTATCTGTTGAGCTCGACAACCTCGTTTGTAGTGTCTGAATTGTCGGTCGTAATGTCATGAGGCACTGTTTTGTCCAAGTCTATTTCATCAAAGATGATGTGAATCGAGACTTCAACACACAGTGTCTTCTTGTTGAACACTCTATAGGCTTTACTGTCTGTGGCATATCCAAGAAAGATTCCTTCGTCTGACTTGGATTGAAACTTTGTCAAGTACTGCTTTCCATTGTTGAGAATGTAGCATGCACAGCCAAATACATGAAAGTAACTGACACTTGGCTTTCTTCCTTTCCACAGTTCAAAGGGTGTCTTCTTGATCGTAGAGTGTATCAGTGATCTGTCCTGCGTGTAGCATGCAGTGTTGATAGCTTCTGCCCAGAAGTATTCATGCAGATGGGCTGCTGCAAGTAGAGTTCTTCCAGCCTCTATCAATGTCCTGTTCTTTCTCTCAGCTAATCCATTTTGTTGAGGAGTTCGTGGAGCTGAGAAGTTATGACTGATGTCATTGTCTGTGCAGAATTGGTCCATTTCAGAGAAGTTGAATTCTCTGCCATGATCACTCCTTATAGCCTTTATTTTCTCTCATTTCTCGTTCATCACCAGCCTGAACATCTTGATTAGTTGGGGGCTTGTTTCATCCTTTTAGGTTAGGAAGAACACCTATGTGAACCTGGTGTAGTCGTCGACTATAACCAGTGTGTGAGACCCCAGATTTTATGAATAAAGATTTAATTTTCTTGAAATATTTTTTTTTTAATATTATGGTGTGGATTTGATATAATGTTATAGTTGTAGGTAATATTTATAAATTTTGAAAAGTATGCAAGTTGTTATAAAATATTCAATTGGTCGGGGAATATCCGTACGATGGCACAATCATTGGTGGACCCCACGACGGAAGTATTATCGTAGTTAGAAAATGACAGAATTATCTTTTTATAAAATAACGGCGGAAGTGTTACCGTTAAAACTGTTGAACTACCCGGTAGTAAAAGTACAGTAATACGCTTGGTTGCATAGTAGCACACGGTGTTGGTTATTAATGCTTACGTGATAAGTCACTCAGTTTTGTTTTATTAGTATTATTAATGTAATAAAGCGGAAAAGCTTTTTTATATAAAAATGAATACTTTTATAAAGTTATTCTATAAATAGAATATATTATATTCTATTGTGCATAGTATTTTGCATAGTAAAATCTTTTTATATAAAATAGAATACTTTTATAAAGTTATTCTATAAATATAATATATTATATTTTATTATGCATAGTGTCAGATAGTGCTGTATAGTATTTTGCATAGTAAAATCTTTTTATATAAAACAAAATACTTTTATAAAGTTATTCGTTTTATTAGATTATAAATAGAATATATTATATTTTATTTAAAAAATTTTGCTTTAAATATGGACCGTCCGATTAAAAGTAAATCAATCTGGACCGTTCATGAATTAGTTACTATGCAGTCCATTCTTCTATAAATAGAAGCTCATTCCTTCATTATTTCTTACGAATTCACTGAAACTCTAGAGAGAGAAACTCTAGAGAGAATTCTTCTTCTATAATCTTGAGCGTATTTCTTTAGAGTTTAAGAAAGCTTTGAGCGTAGTACAAGTTTTCTTCGAGTATATCCTCGCCTACCAGTCGGAATACTCTTCTTTCAAAGGTAAGGGATATTATTTGTTGTACCTGTAGGGGGCATTATTTCTTTTGTATTAATGAAGAGAACTTCTGTTATTCCATTCTTTATTATTCTATTGGAATAACCTGTATACGCGGGCTACCCTATACTTGGTGAAATTCTTCTGTTATTCCATTCTTTATCATTATGTTGGAATAACCTGTCTATGCGAAGTACCGCATGCATGGTGATTTCTATTATTATTCCGTTCTTTATCATTCTATTGGAACATCCTGTCTGTGCTTTACGCATGACCTGGTTCCATTATTTATCATTCTGTTGGAACATCATGTATGTGCTTTACGCATGACTTGGTTCCGTTCTTTATTATTCTATTGGAACATCCTGTCTGTGCGTTTACGCATGACCTGGTTCCGTTATTTATTATTCTGTTGGAATAACATGTCTGTGCGGTCTATCGCATGCCTGGTGATTTCTTTTGTTATTCCATTCTTTATTATTCTGTTGGAATAACCTGTCTATGTGGATTATCACATGCATGGTGAAGGATCCTTTGTATTCATTCCTTATTAAATTGTGGAAATGATCTGTTTACGTGGATTATGATGATAGTCATAATAAAAGCATTAGACTGATGAAAATCATGGGTAAATGTAGTATTAGTATGTGTTATGATGAGTTATGTTGGTTATTATGTGAAAACATGAAAGTTTCTTAGAAATCACAAAGGGTTGAAAATCAGATTTTGGTGAAAATGGAATATAAAATTCAATTGACCATATCTCCTATTATATTTCGAATTTTTGAGTGTGGTCAAGTTCTAGAGTTAGATCTATGAGTTTTCTAACTTATCCAAGTGGAATCACTATAAAAGGTGTTGTAGATTTTCGTGTGGACTGATTTTAGCAAAAGAGTCAAAAGCTACAAATTACAAAAAGGCTACTGCCTAGAAGTTTAAAAGGGAATTTTTGGCCACTTAAATTGTGAGAAAAATTCCAGCCTTTTAGGACATAGAAATATATGGTATAAAGTACCTCCTGTCCAAAAATAAGCTCATTCCGACTTAAAATGAGCAAGTTATGACAATTTCAATATTTAGGTTTTTCGACGGAAAACGCTATAACCAGAGTTCTATAACTCCGATGACCATGAGATTTCAACTGGAAGCTCACGTTAACATGTGTAAGATCCTGCCAAGATTTGGGAATTTCTGGAGTTAACCTTGAGATAGCTAATTTCTTAAGGAATTAATTAGAAATTGATTTCTGAAAAATAGTAAATGAATTTTAAAAATTGAGAGAAAAATATATGTTCAATATGGGACTATATTCGCTTAATCCCGTAAAAGAATAATTTTTGGGACCGATTTGGTATTTTTTTTATGAAAATGGTTTAGTTACGAACATATGAATTAAATATGTTATGTGAAGTTGAAAAATTGGTAAATAGGATTTTATGGCTTGAAAATTCTATATAAGGTATATGCAGATTTTTGATGAGTAATTTGATTATTGGTGATGAAATCTTATGAGTATGGCATTTTTGAATGATTTGGAAAAGTGTAAACAATTAAATTAAATTGTTTATAAGTTTAAGGAGTGATTAAAATATTGTTATAATATTAACAATATTAGATTATGATTTTATTAAGTGATTGATAATGTTTGGATAAATTTAAAGTCTTTAATATTTATCCTTGATTTAATTTGACTAATGCTTATAATATTGTCATCATCCTCATGTTTATAATATGTTGAAAGTCATATGTGGCCTTTAGTGCATAGATGGACTTGGTATGATTATGACCAGGGATTATTCGGTATAATCATGACCGTAATATTACAAATGATATGGAAAAAGTCCTCATTGGCCCATAGTGCATTGATGGGACGTTTTTGGTATGATTATGGCTATAGATTCTCTTCGTCCAAGGGTGCAAAGATGAATTGTTTTATGGCATGATCGGGGACAGATTGATGAAAACACGATTATCTTTGGCCGTAGTGCATGGATAATTCATGGTCGTGATACTAAAGAATATCATTGGTTCAGCAAGTGCGTGGATGATTCGATGATGTGGATTAATTATTGAAATTTGAGTCTCAAAGAATGAAATTTTAATTCATGGATGTGATAATAATGAATATCTTTGGCCGTAGTGCAAAGATGATTTAATGATTACGAGCAGGAATTGTGATTTCGTATAACCATGATATTTGATGTTTCAGGTGAAGACAGGTGATGAAAATTATCTTCGTCCTAGGTGTGAAGAGGAATTTAGAATCACAATTATGATTATGAGTTATTCACATGATCGTGGACGGGAATTGTTGATTGATGTTGTAGGGATAAAACATTATTGGTGGACTTTTAACATAGAGAATATAATAGACCTTATGGTCTATTTGACTCTTCTAATGGATTGTTCATTCCGCTGCAACTATGGTTGAAAAGTTTTATTATCTACCATATGTTCTAAATCTCTGATTTATTATTGATGAAAGCTATTGATAATTTAATTATCTTTAGTCATGATATTCTTTACTGGGCTAGTTGTGCTCACCTTTTTCCTTCACAATTCCTTTCAGGTAATAAAAGTGTAGCTGGGTCGAGCGGGGTATTAAGAGGATTAGAACGGTGGTCTATAGCTGTTGAGGTTCTCCTTAAATAGTATGGAAATAATTTTTTTGAGAACTTTAGATAAGTGTGTCGTATTGTATACGTCATTTGATATTTAATTTTGGTGAACTGAATAGGGTGAGGTGAACCCAACTTTGGAAGGGTGTTTTGCCACTATCATACAAGATGTCTAATGACATACAACCTCGTGTTATCATAAAGAGCGGGGTTATGCGCATCCACTTGCCGAGTATATCTCTGAGCACTATCTATATGATCTTGGAGTTTATTTGAAATATAATATTCACTTGGAGATAGTGGAGATAGTTATATGTCAAGAGAAGACTCACCATTGGAAAGAAGATGATAGTAATCTTCTCTTTTTTCTTTGGGGTCTATTGGGTCAACCAAGGATAATTCTGTGGACAAATGATATCTATTATAACCTAGACGCATGGCCTCCCATGTACGAAGGTTTCCTTTAGCACTTTCCAAAGATTTTAATTTCTAAAACAGATTTTGACTATACTTTTATGTAAAGTACCATTGTAAGGTAGTAGTCGAGGCACCATGAGAGTTACATACATTTGTATTAAAACTCACAGCTAACTGTGGTCGTATTCTATACAACAGTTCAACAGTTGTATAAATGAAGTTGTATTTGATTTTTGTACCATGTATCTGGCGACTCAGAATGGGTGATGTATACCTAATTTTGGGAGCGTCACACAGTGAGTATCTTTTCCCTCCGAGACTTGTTGTTGGAATTGGCCCAAATAGATCCATGTGGAGCAACTGCAGGGGCTTATCGATTGAGTTGGCAGTTTTGCTCTTGAATGAGCTTCTGGTTTTCTTTCCAATCTGACAGGCATTGCATGGCCTTTCTTTGACGAAGCTAAACTTGGGTAGGCCTACAACAAGATCTTTTGAGGCCAGTTTGGACATGCTTTTGAAGTTTAAATGAGACAATCGTCTATGCCATAGCCAGCTCATTTCTTCAAATGCTTTAGCCAAAAAGCATATTATCTCATCTGAGCTTAGTTGTCCAAGATTCACTGTGTAGACATTTCCTTCTCTTGTTCCGGTTAGCTTTATAGCAGATGTCTTCAAATCTCTGACTTGAGACTGATTGTTGACGAATGTTACTTGATGACCCTTGTCTCAGAGTTGGCTAATGCTTAGAAGATTGTGTTTTAGTCCTTCCACATAGGCCACTCTACTGAAGGACACTGCACCATTTCCAGCTGTGCCATATCCTCTTGTCTTGCCAGAGCCATTGTCTCCAAAGATGACTGAGGGACCTTCCTTCTCTATGTAGTTAGATAGAAGGGCTTTATTCCCAGTCATGTGCCTTGAGCATCCACTGTCCAGATACCAGGTTATGATCGTGGAGCTCTTTTCTTGTGACAACATTAAACCTTCATTTTGGTACCCAAATTTGCATGGGTCCTTCTTTGTTAGTGCCCTTGGGGACCCAAATCTGCTTGATCTTGGGTCTCATAAATATTGAATTATAATAGCACTTTGCATCCTTGTGACCAACTTTATTGCACACAAAACATCTAGAATGATGCATGCCTGTGTGTGTGAGAGAGAATTCATCCTCCATTTGGACTTGTGTGGTTCTTTATTCATCCTTCTGTTAAACTGATTTTCCTTCTTCCACGTGTCCTTGGGTTTCATGAATTGTGAGGAGTGTACCTTACCTCTACTGTACCTTCCCAGTTGATTCGTAGAGTTGGTCTTACTTGACTCTACGATCCTTCGAGGTTGGTGAGTAGTGGATGGGTTACTCTTCTCTTTTCTGAAGCCCAAGCTAGCATGAGATCCTTTACTCCTTGGAGTATGGATTGAATTAGTAGAATAGGGTTGGGGCTGGTTCTTCCTTCTGTGAGGATTTCACAAATTTAATGCCTCTACTAAAACTTGAAGCATTACTAGTGCTAGTTTCCTTTATCTTTTCCACACATGGCTATAAGGTGGATGCCCTAAAGCCTAAGCCTGTTCTATCAGATGCACTTCTCAAACTAGAGAGTAGGGAGTCCATGGATGATGAGGATTTATTCCATGTAGAGATAGTCTTGTCTAGTTCCTCAATTTTAGAGGTTAGACTGGACTATCTTTGTGCATTGAGCTCATTGGTCTGTTTTAAGAGCTCATTCTCAGCCTCAAGCTTGGAGAGAGAGTTAGTACTTAGAAGGGTTGTTTCCAGTTCTTCTTGAACTTTCTTTTTCTCCTCTTGAAGAAGTGAATAATCCTTCGACAGAACTCTGAACCATTTCATGTATTGATGCAGATCAGTTGTTATGCCATGCAGTGCAGTTCTCAAATCATCAATGTCTACATCAGGAGAGTTAAAGTCAAATACCTCATCGATACTTACTTCATGTATGTTGGAGTTCAGTTTGTCCTTTGCATGTTTGTCCATCAGGCACAGATTAGCCATTTGAGGATCTTCATCATCTCTAGATTTGGGGGTTGAGTCATTGTCTGAATCATTCCACGATCCTCCAGCTACAAGGCCTTTGTCTCTCTTCTGAGGCCTTTTGTTGCCTTTGTATTCCTTCTTTGGATGTGATTTCTTCTTTAGCTTTTCTCTGAGAGGTTTGTTGCAGTTGGTAATGAAATGGCCAGGCTTCTTGTAGTTGTAGCATAGATCATTCATTTGCTCCTGGCTGTTGTAGTTGCTGACCTTCTTTGGCTTGCTGATTTTGCCTTGACGCATGAACCTTCTAAGTCTTTTTACCAGCATTGCAAGGTCTTCATCATCATCTTCATTATAGTTAGAGTCAATTTCAGTGTTGACCTTGGAGACACTTTTAGTTGCTTTGAGAGCAACACCCTTATCCTTCTTTCTTCCTTCTGATAGAGTTTCTGCTCATTGAGTCAGCTCCAGTTCGTATGTAAGAAGGTTTCCATACAACTGTTGAACAGTCATCTCATGGAGATTCTTTGACTCTCTAATAGCAGTGGTTTTGGCATCCCACCTGCTTGGCAAGGCTCTTATGAACTTTATGATTAGATCTTTGTTTGGGTAGATCTTTCCATAGGCTCGTAGAGAGTTGAACAGAACGTTGAATCTCTCGTAGGTGGCAGTGACGTTTTCTCCTTGAACATGAGCAAATATTTCATACTGATGTGTTAGGAGAGATTGTTTGTTTTCTCTTACTTCTTCCGTTCCTTCATGCATGATGAGTAGTGCTTCCCAAACCTCCTTTGTTGTTTTGATGTTGACTACATTTTCGAACAGATCGTCTTCTAAGGATTGAAACAAAATGTTCTTGGCCTTCTTTTCGAGTTGAACAGCTCTCTTCTTGTTGTCAGTCCATTCTTCTTTGACTTTGATTTGTATTCTGTTTGGGTCGTCTGTAGTTGGTGCAAGCTTTGTTGGAACGTAGGGCCCATTTTGAACAGTTTCAAATAGATCTTCATCTATTGAGTCCATGTATGCTTGTATCTGCCCCTCAGGGGATTGCCCCGGGTCCCCCCCCCCCCCGGGTCTGCTACCCTTGCGGTGAAACTTTCCAGTTTGCGAATTTATCTTTGTTGCACATTGGTGGTTTGCTGCCTCCTCCAGTCCTTAATTCGCTTGGTAAGTGTGCTATTGGATCTACTTAATCTTTATAGGTTATATAATAGAACCTGCTCTGATACCAATTGTTAGTTTCTGGAGGCACAATAGTTATCTAGAAGGGGGGTTGAATAGATATTTAAAAATCTTTTCGTTTTAACTTATTAGTTGATAATGATTAAAACACAGAGGAATTAATATTTGTTTTAATCTCCCTTAAGATAATGAGTTAATGAGAGTGAGGCAGTTATAGCACTTATGGAAGATATGACAGTTATAGAAAGAATGTAATAGACACATCAATTTTAAGTGGTTCAGAGCACTTAAAGCTCCTAGTCCACTCTTCTACTCCTCGAGTAAGAAATCCACTAAGGATGTCGTTTACACTTTCTAAACCCCACAGATTCCTTCTAGACCAGCAATCTAGGAGCTTCTTAGTTCACTCTTGAACTCTTCAAGTCTAGCAGACTTGGTTCTTCACAGTTCACTTAGAACTCTTCAAGTCCTTCTGACTTGGAACTCTTACTTCAGTTGGTTAGTCGTTGTTGAGTTCTTGGTTGTTGCTACTCAGTTGTTGTTAAGCACTTGTTCGAAAGAACTGAATAGTTGAGCAAGCTTTCTCTTTTTCTCAGATCGTAGAGTTGAGCGTTGAGTGTTCTTGTGCGTTTTGTTTAATGCTTGCTTAGATCTCTCATCTGCATATGTTCTGCATATATGTGATCCTTGAAATCTATCCGTTAAAGCCATTTGTTGAAGCATTAAATGCGTTTGACATTTCTAATATTTGATGGAGACTTTTTTGCACATCTTCTGAATTGCATCATGGCCCACTAACACAGCAAACTGCTTTCTCACCTAACACTTGAAATGGTGTTTTCTTCTGTCCTATGGTCCTTTCCTTAGCTTCTTGAATACGTTTCTTTTGTTGTATACTAAGGATATCTTTTGTACCATTGGGACTGGTGAGGACTTCAACGTTTAAAACCCATTCCATATTTGTTAGAGTTTGTCTCCAAACAAAAGGTAGGGCTCAATGCTTCTGACACAAGGCAGATGATACTCTACGATCCAGATCGTGGTGTCTTGTCACCTTAGTGCTTGGTTTGATGCTATCAAATAAGTGTACTACGATTTCTCTTAAAGACTTGCACACTACGATCTTCACTTGCTTTTTATTACAAGCTCTATGTTTTTGAGAGCACACTACGATCTCTGAGTTAGCTCGGCAAACGTTGAGACCACTCTATGATTTCTGAAGAGGTCCTTCAAGGCAGGCACACTACGATCCTCGAAGCTCTACGTTTCTTCCTTGACTTCTGTAGTCTTGATCAGCTTGATACACTACGATTCTTGTTGAAGCCTATCTATTACACTTCAAGATGTAGATCAACCTAACAAATTTGATCTATCACTAAGTCCTTGTACATATATTTCTCTAAGGACTTTACATATAATCATGAGCATTTACATTTAAACATCAAATCAAAATATGCACTCTCCCAACAGCGTATTACTGTACTTTTAACACCGGCTATTTCAACAGTTAACGGTAAAACTTCCGCCGTTATTTTCATAAAAATATATTTCTGTCGTTTTCTCACTCCGACAATAATTTTGTGGTGGGGTCCACCAATGATTGTGTCGTTGTACGAATATTCCCTATTAAAGCGAATATTCCCCGACCAATCGAATATTATATAACAACTTGCTTACTTTGCAAAATTTTTAAATACTACCCACAACTATAACATTATCTCAAATCCACACCATAATATTAAAAAAAATATTTCGAGAAACTTAAATATTTATTCATAAAATTTGGGGTCTTACAATCTCCCCTCCTTATAAAATTTCGCCCTCGAAATTTACGTACGTACCTGGCATGCCGAACAGATGAGGATACCTCGTCAGATTCTAACTCTTGAGGTATAACCTTTGAGCGTAGAATATATTTCTTCTTATCCAAGATTTTAACATGTATCTCCTCATACGTTAAATTTTCTGCTATCTCATCCGGTTCTAAATCAATAATGTAGTTCGGGTCGTTGTAACATCGATACGTGAAAAACGTTATGAACACGCAACATACTTGGCGGTAAAACGAGTCTATAGGCCACAGTTCCTACTCGATCGATGATTTCAAATAGACTAATAAAATCGAGGGTTGAGATTTCCTCTCTTCGTCGATTCTTGATTCTAGAATAACGCCCTCTTGAACCTTCTTCTTCACAATCATAATCTCTGAGTCTCTAGCTTTAGTGGCTTTAACTTTATCGATTAAAGTCGGTTCTAATCGTATATTCGCTATCTTCACGTAAGTTCTTAGAGTATTTAACTCTATCTCCATCTTTTGTAAGTCGTACAAAATAGGTTTTTGTGTTAACAACGTCGTACTCGTAAACGTATACGATCTTCTACTCAACGCGTCAGATACGACGTTCGCTTTTCTAAGATAGTATTGAATGGTATTGTCATAATCTTTCAACAGCTCAAGCCAACGACTTTGGCACATGTTACGTTCGTTTTGGGTGAAAAATATTTGAGGGTTTTTGTATCGGGTTCAAGGTCGATACAAAATTCAATTTCATGCTCTGGGGGTAGGCCAGGAAGTCTTCAAGAATACGTCAGGAAACTTATTAATAATAGAAATATCATTCAAATCTGAAATATTTTTGTTTAAATCTATGACATGGCTACGAAAGTTTGACATCCGTTTTTCAATAAACGAATAGCTTTATGGCTTGATATGACAGTGATTGACTTTAGTGGTTTGGTTACTTGAATTTGCATAATAGGTTGGTTAGGAATATGAAAGCTAACAACCTTACGAAAAATAAATTTTAGCATGATAAATAGTTAACCAGTCAATTCCTAAAATCACATCAAAGGCAAGTATTTTCAAAGAGATTAGATCGACAGGTGAAAGTGCCGATTTGAATCAAACAAGATTTATAAACAGTGGGTGTAACAAAGGTTTCTTCTAATGGAGTTTCAACCAATAAGTTAAAGTCTAACTTCTTTGGGGTCAAATTTAAACGTTGAGCACAAGTAGGAGAAATAAAACAATATATAGAACCGGTATCAAATAAGGTATAGACTTCACTAGAGTTTATGATAAGCTTACCCGTGATAACTTTGTTCGGGTTCCTTGACAAACGCTCTCACTTAAACCACTGGCTTTGACTTGTCTGAGACATCCTTTGGCATCACCATCTTAGCTGGTCTTGACTTCACTACACGACAAAATCGAGCTAGGTGACCTTCTCTTCGGCAATTGAAACACGCTTTGGGTTGCTGCGTACAGTTTGGACGGATGTGTCCCTCTTGTCCGCATTTAAACATACGACCGGTGGTCGTTCTTCTTCCTTGGAAACGGGTGTCGCTGTCTTTCCATCATTATTGAACCTTCTCTTTTTGAAGTTGTTCTTACTTAGTTCACCTTTTCTATTATCCTGGCCATGATTACCACCGAAGTGGTTACCATTTCTAGCATATTGATTCCCTCCACGTTTTGTTGTCACCGCTTCGATGAACTGCTACTATTGGTATTATTGATTTGCCGGTTGCTCTCTCTTAGTTGGGTTGTCTCATTATCGCATTCCAATAACTGAGCCCTATTCACAACATCTGAGTACAAACAAAGTTTGTGAGAAATTAGGTATTGACGTATCTCGGGTTTCAAACCTCTTACAAACATCAGCGTCATTCTCTCCTCATTATCAACTAAGTGGGACACAAATTGGGACAACTCGGCAAACTTAGCTTCGTACTGCGACACGATCATATTGTTCTGCTCCAGCTTGATGAACTCTACCTCCTTTATGTGACGAATACTTTTGGGAAAGTACTTGTCGTTGAACAATTCTTGGAACTTCTCCCAAGACATCTTGAGTGCGTCAGTCTGGGTACGTTTTACAGATTCCCACCAGTAATCTGCCTCTTCTCTTAACATGAAGGTGGTGAAGGGAATCTTTTGCTCCTTTGAGCATTCTAAGACATCAAATATCTTGGTGATCTGTTTTATCCACGTCTCTGCCTTAAGTGGTTCTGGCTTTTCCAAAAACTCCGGTGGTCCTAACTCCTTGAATTGCTTAGCGGTGACCAACCGTAGGTTGCCATTATTTCCACCTGCATTATGAACATGAGTCTCTCTCGTTTGGTATTGCATAAACTGCACAAAGCCTCTGAACATCTCATCGTTCATCATTTGGTTGGTGTTGTTGTTCACCTGAGGATTGTTTCCTTCTTGCACATTATCCTGGTTATTGATCTGTGGTGACTCAACGGTCTCATGTGCTTCATTGCTGATCTCAACATTTTTCAGATGCCATTTTCAAACACTGCCACAAAATAAGGGTTAATTGACATTCCACATATTATCCATATACTCTGACCGACCAATTAAATACCAAATAAACTAAGGTAGGTCATACTAGAAAAGGAATTCCCCGTGTCTCCCCTCCTAGTTTTTGTCTCACATCTCAGCCAGGGATCATATCCCTAAGCTTTCATACCAACTGTGACGCCCCCAAAATAAGTATACATCACCCATTCTGAGTCGCCAAATACATGGTACAAAATACAAATACAAACTTAAATATACAATATGAGTTGTGAGTTTTAATACAAATCTTGTCTTCTAGACAGTATTCAAACTCAAAATAAGTCCTCAATACAATTATTATCACACTATTTCACATAATAGTGAGGACTACTAATGCAAACATCTAGACCGTCACTCCGTTCCCCGACCAGTCCCAACTATATTCTCATTTCCTGAAGAGAACAATGAAAGCAAAGGGTGAGCTCAACTAGCTCAGTAAGAAATATTATGACTAAGATAATGCAGAATAAATTATCGTTAGCCTTCAACAGTGTAAACTGATAAAATATAATAAACATCAAGTTTAACTGCAGCGGAACAAACAATCCATTAGAAGAGTCAAGTAGAGCATGATATCTACTATCTTCTATGAATTAAAAAGTTTATCATCAATTTTATTGCTGAGACTCATCTTAATAAATAATCCACATCATCGAATCATCCCTGCACTACGGGCCAAGGATATTCTTTAGTATCACGACCACGAATTATCCATACACTATGGGCCAAGGATATTCGTGTTTTCATCAACGGTCATGATCACGCCATAAAATAATTCATCTTTGCACCCTTGGCCGAAGAGAACCCATGGTCATGATCATACCAAAAACTGTCCATCAATGCACTACAAGCCAATGAGAACTTTTACCACATCATTTGTAACATTACGGTCATGATTATACCGAATAATCCCTGGTCATAATTATACCAAGTCCATCTATGCACTACGGGCCAAAGATGACTTTCATAACAATATAAGCATGAGGATGATGACAATGATATAAGAATTCAATTAAATGAAAGCAAAGTATAAATTTTTAAAGATTTATAATTTAATTTATCTAGAATTCAATAATGTCCAAATTGTCAACATGATACTGCTTTGTGGAGTAAAATTCAAGAATAATATTGTATCAAAAATAATTTGGACCGAAAATAAATTAATTTTTATCATGAATAGTGCCCCGGGTGAATAGTAACCGAGTGAATAGTACCCCGTGAATAGTAATTTTAGGAATAGTAACCCTGTGAATAGTACCCCCGCATGAAAAAGTTAAAACTTATCAAGAATGCTCAGAATAATATTTTCATGAAAAGATACTGGTTGAAGCGCAAATATCAAGGATATTCTACTAATTTCATGAAGTATAGAAGCCAAAACTTTAACAAAATGAGTATAGAATTCAGAATCTGAAACGAAATAATATTACTTACATACTACAGAGTATGGAAGAAAATATTATTTCATATGGATATTGAACTAAAATAACACCCATTACGAATATTAAACGAAAATAATATTCCTTTTGAATATTGAACGAATATAATATTTTTTACGAATATTAAATGAAAATAATATTTCTTGCGAATATTAAATGAAATAATATTCATACGAATACTAAAAATAATATCTCTTCAGAATATGAAATAAATAATACCCCTCACCTTAAAAAGAAGAGTATTCCAACTAGTATAGCGGATATATTCTTGAAGAAAGCTTTCAATGTTTTCTATACTCAAAGCTTCCTAAAACTCGAAAGAAATACGCTCAATAATATAAAAGAAGAATTCTCTGATTCTGGTGTAATTTTCAATTCCAACTAAGCATCCTATTTATAGGAGAATGGAAAGGATACTATTTGGACGCACAGTAGGGGAAAGTCACAGACGAATTTCAAGGGCGTCGAACGAATTTTCTGATTTTACTATGCAAACACTATGCAAATACTATACATAATAAAATATAATATATTCTATTTTTCATAAAAAACAAAATAAATAATATATATATATATATATATATATATGCCAAACCTCAGTAATGGTGTAGAAAATTTCTCCCCCAAGACTTTTCCTCCACACATGGGCCCCACATGTGGCCCCCACCTTTATTATATTAAATAATTTTCTACCGATTATTTTGAAAAATGGGTAAATGGAGGTCCATAAAATAAGCAAAATTTACAACAAATACTTCATAAAAATTACCTCAATATTTTTAACAACATTTATTATCATTATTATAATTCGCAATATTAACAACCAGATCGTTCTAAGGAAAGAGGGGGCTTTCCGATAAGGATTTCTCCCTATTGGCGCACAATTAGGTGACCAAACCTCTCCTCGACAGGACTTTCTAGACATCGTCAATATTGCAAATAATAATATGAATAATTGTATTGTCTCAATTATTGATTTAATAATATATAAAATATCGACAATAATTGAATCAAATAACGTGAGATACTATGTAGCAATTACTGTAGCAATAATTGAACAAAACTGAGTGACTTCTCACGTAAGCATTAATAATCAATACTGGTGTGCTACTATGCAACCACGCAGATTATTGTATTTCTTTAACATCGGCTATTTCAACAGATTAACGGTAAAACTTCCGCCGTTATTTTCATAAAAGATATTTCGTAGTTTTCTCACTCAAAATAATAATTCCATTTGTGGGGTCCACCAATGATTACTTGTGGTTATACGAATATTCCTGTTAAAAGCGAATATTCCCCGACCAATCGAATATTATATAACAACTTGCTTACTTTGCAAAATTTATAAATACTACCCACAACTATAACATTATCTCAAATCCACACCATAATATTAAAAAAAAATATTTCGAGAAACTTAAATATTTATTCATAAAATTTGGGGTCTTACAAACTTAGCTTCGTACTGTGACACGGTCATATGTTTGATCCAGCTTGATAAACTATACCTCCTTCATGTGACGAATACTTTCAGAAAAGTACTTGTCGTTGAACAGTTCTTGGAACTTCTCTCAAGACATCTTCAAATGCGGCGAAGTTGAGTACACTTTCTGATTTCCACCAAGTCGCGCTCTCCTCGAATACATGAAGGTTGCAAAGGGAACCTTTTGCTCCTCGGAGCATCCCAAGACATCAAATATCTTGGTGATATGCTTTATCCACATCTCTGCCTTAAGTGGTTTTGGCTCCCCAATAAACTCCGGTGGTCCCAGCTCCTTGAACTATTTAGCGGTGACCGTCCGAGAGTTGCCAATGTTTCCACCTGCATTTTGAACAAGAGCCGCTCTCGCCTGATGTTGCATGAATTTCATAAAGCCTCTGAACATCCCATCGTTCATCATTTGATCGGTGTTATTGTTTACTTGAGGATTACTGTCTTCTTGTTGCACATTATCCTGGGTATTGATCGTTGGTGACTCAACGGTCTCATGTGCTTCATTGTTGATCTCAACATTTTTAGATGTCATTTTCAAACACTGCCACAAAACAAGGGTTAATTGACAAGCCACATATTATCCCTATACTCTGACCGACCAATTAAATACTAAATAAACTTAGGTAGGTCATACTAGCGAAGGAATTTCCCGTCTCTCCCCTCCTAGTTTTTGTCTCACATCTCAGCCAGGGATCATATCCCTAAGCTTTGATACCAAGTTCTTGTCCTTGAATTTTACGATTCAGCTAGTATCGTTCCACTGAAATATTTTTGTGAACTTTCTTATTAAATTTTAATCTTTTCATGTCAGGGTACTATTCACGACAAAATTAGTTTCTTTTCTGTCTAAATTATTTTTGATACATAAATATCATTCTTGAATTTTACTCCACAATTAATTATCATGTTGACAATTTGGACATTCTTAAACTCTGAATAAATTAAATTATAAATCCTTAATATTTATCATTGATCTCATTTGATTGATTTCTTATATCATTGTTGTCATCCTCATGCTTATATTGTGGAGAAAGTCATCTTTGCCCCGTAGTGCATAGATGGATTGTTGATTGGTATGATTATGACCAGGAAATCTGTATTGGTATAATCATGACCTGAAATGTTACAGAAAAATGATGTGGTGAAAGTCCTCTTTGGCCCGTAGTGCATAGATAGATAGTTGTTTGCCATGATCATGACCACTGGTGATACTAACGAATATCCTTGGCCCGTAGTGCATGGATAATTCGTGGATGCAAAATATTTATTGAGTTGTGTTACAGAGATAAAATATTGATGATGAACTTTTAAATCATAGAAGATAGTAGACATCATGCTCTACTTGACTCTTCTAATGGATTGTTTGTTTCGCTACAATTGTTGATCTAAACTTGTTGTCTATTATATTCTATCAGATTTTACACTGTTGAAGGCTAAGGATAATTTATTCTACATTATCTTAGTCATAATATTCTTTACTGGCTTAGTTGAGCTCACCCTTTTGTTTCACTATTCTCTTCAGAAAATGAGAATATAGCTTAAACTAGTCGGGGAATGGAGTGATAATCCAAGATGGTGGCTATAGTAGTCTTCACTATTCTATAAAATAGTGTGATAATAATTATAATGAGGACTTCATTTGAGTTTTGATATTGTCTACGAGACAATATTCGTATTAAAACTCACAGTTTACGTTTTGTCGTATTTTACACGACAATTGATAATTGTATAAATTAAGTTTGTATTTGATTTTGCATCACGCATGTCTTTGATTGATTTAGAATGAGTTGTATGTTCATTTTTGGGGCGTCACAATAAAGGTATGAGTGTGAGATGTAAATTGTAAAATAAGAGTAAACTAAGAGATGTAAAGTGTATTTAACTCTTAAAAAAGTATAAAATATTATTTTGTATACAACATATGAAGTTTTTTTAATATTAAATTACATAAAAATAATTTCGTTTGTGTGATATCTCACACAATATTAATTATACGTGATGTCTCTTATTATGCCAGATTTTATTTATTAAAATAAATATAAAATTTTAATATTACCCTTTTGAAATTCATGGATAAGATAAAAAACAAATAAATTAATACTTAATGTATGAATAATATAAGAAATTAAGTTATAAATATTTTATTAATATTTTCTTAAAATTTAAGATAAAAAACACATTTTACTTTCTAAAATGACACATAAAGGAAGAGGGAGTATAGAAATTAAAAAGTGTGACTTGTATTGTGATAGGAATTTACAGTGCATTAATGTAGTTACCTTTTTATTTATAAAATTTTTAAAAAACATTATTCCGGAAAATGTACATCTAATTTCGTGAAAATACATATATTGGCACCAACAAATTCAAGAGAAAACTAGAAAAAGGCGAGTTGAGTCATGTCCGGTTCAACTCCGAGTCAATGCATCACATAGCTTGTAGAATTGTATCAAACCCCAAACCATATTTCCTTCATCATCAAACAAGTTCCTTCAAAACTCGCCAGTTTCTCAATTCTGAAACCATTTCAAAACCAAAGCTTCTCTTAAGAATATGCCTACATCATTGCAAAAAAATTCAGTCCCGCCGCCTGTTCGACGAAATTCCCCAAAAACTTTCGTATGCATCAAAAGTCAGTAAAATCATCCATTCCCAGAGCTTGAAACTTGGGTTAGGATCAGAAGGGAAACTGGGAAATGCCATTGTTGATTTGTATGCAAAATGTGGCAACTTGGACTTTGCGGAGAAGGCGTTTTCTGGGCTTGCTGAAAGAGATGCATTGGCATGGAATTCGATTTTGTCAATGTATTCAAGAAGGGGAATAGTGGAACATGTTGTACAATCTTTTGGGTCTATGCAGAATTCTAGGGTGTTGCCAAATCAGTTCACTTATGCTATTGTTTTATCTGGTTGTGCCAGATTGAGAGATTTAGAATTTGGGAAAGTAGTACATTCCGGTGTTGTTAAGATGGGGTTTGAATTTGATCACTTTTGTGAAGGTTCTTTGATTGACATGTATGCTAAATGCGGTTGTGTTGCTGATGCACGGAGAATATTTGATGGGACTGTAGACCCTGACACGGTTTCTTGGACTGCAATGATTTCAGGGTATGTTCAAATTGGTTCACCTGATGAGGCACTGAGTGTGTTTGAGGATATGCTGAAACTGGGCCGTGAACCAGACCAGGTGGCATTTGTTACTGTGATAAGTGCATGCATGAGCATAGGAAGGCTTGATGATGCTTGCCGCTTGTTTTTCCTGATGCCTAGTCCGAACGTTGTTGCATGGAATGTGATGATTTCGGGGCATGCTCAAAGAGGTTATGAAGAGGAAGCTATCAAATATTTCCAAAATATGACAAAAGCTGGTGTTAATCCCACTAGATCTACCTTAGGAAGTGTTTTGAGTGCAATTGCGAGCTTATCAAATCTTGGCTATGGTTTGCAGATTCATCCTCAAGCAACCAAACTGGGGTTAGATTCTAATGTTTATGTGGGGAGTTCATTGATTAATATGTATGCAAAGTGTCAAAAAATGGAAGCAGCTAGGGAGATATTTGATGCCTTGGATGAGAAAAATATTGTGTTGTGGAACACAATGCTTGGAGGTTATGCTCAGAATGGTTATGCTTGTGAAGTTGTGATGTTATTCACAAAAATGAGGGATTCTGGTTTTCAACCAGATGAATTTACTTATACTAGCATTCTGAGTGCATGTGCTTGCTTAAAAAGTTTAAGAATGGGAAGCCAATTACATACGCTTATTATCAAGAACGAGTTTGGATCTAACTTATTTGCAGGAAATGCGCTGGTAGATATGTATGCAAAATCGAGTGATCTAAATGATGCCAGGAAACAATTTGAGATTATACGTAATCGAGATCATATTTCTTGGAATGCAATTATTGTTGGATATGTGCAAAATGAAGAAGAAGAGGAGGCTTTTAACATGTTCTGGAGAATGAGGTCAGATGGGATTCCACCTGATGAGGTATCATTGGCTAGTATACTCAGTGCTTGTGCAAATATTCATTCTTGTGAAAACGGTATACAATTGCATTGTTTCTTGATCAAATTTGGTCTAGAAACAAGCCTTTTTACTGGGAGCTCTCTTATTGACATGTATGTCAAGTGTGGGTCCATAAGTGCTGCACGTGAAGTTTTCTCATGCATGACTGAGAGAAGTGTGATCTCTATGAATGCTTTAATTGCTGGGTATGCTCAAACGAATATAGAGGAAGCTGTAAATCTGTTGCAATCTATGCTAAGTGAAAAACTCAAACCATCAGAAGTCACCTTTGCTTGCCTTTTGGATGCATGCATTGGACTTTCTAAGTTGCATATTGGGAAGCAAATACATGGTTTAATTTTGAAGGCCGGCCTTCCTTTTGACGATGAATACTTGGCTGTCTCTCTTTTAGGCATGTATATGAATTCCCTGGAAAAAGCTGATGCAACTCTTCTCTTTTCAGAATTACCCAACCCAAAGAGTACAGTACTATGGACTGCGGCTATATCAGGGCAAACTCAAAATGATTGTAGTGAGGAGGCCTTACTCTCATACCGTGAAATGCGTCACCACAATAGTATGCCGGACCAAGCAACATTTGTTAGTGTCCTTAAAGCATGTGCAGTTTCTGCTTCTCTGAGCAATGGTAGAGAGATCCACTCTCTTGTATTTCATACTGGTTTTGACTTGGATGAATTGACTGGTAGTGCTCTTGTAGACATGTATGCCAAGTGCGGTGATGTCAAAAGTTCAGTGCAAGTTTTTGATGAAATGGTCAGCAGGAAAGATGTTATTTCATGGAACTCTATGATTGTTGGATTTGCAAAAAATGGTCAAGCAGAAAATGCACTGAAGATATTCTATGAGATGAAGCAGGCTAATGTAAAACCAGATGAAGTAACATTCCTTGGAGTCCTCACTGCATGTAGCCATGCAGGGTGGGTATTTGAAGGCCGTCAAATCTTTGATAGTATGACTGTTCATTATGGAATTCGACCACGAGTAGATCACTGTGCCTGTATGATTGATCTCCTTGGGCGATGTGGTCTTCTCAAGGAAGCAGAGGTCTTAATTGAAAACCTAGAGTTTGAACATGATGCTATGATATGGGCCACATATCTTGGCGCTTGCAAAATACATGGAGATGACATAAGAGGGAAGCGTGCAGCTGAGAAACTCATTGAGTTGGAACCCCAAAGTTCTTCTCCTTATGTGCTGCTTTCAAATATATATGCTGCATTAGGCAACTGGGATGGGGTCAACTCTGTGAGGAAGGAAATGAAAGAAAAGCAAGTGAGAAAGTTCCCTGGAAGTAGTTGGATTGTATTGGGACAGAAGACAAATTTATTTGTTGCAGGTGATAAGTGTCATCCCAGCTCTGGCGAAATACATGCAGTTTTGAAGGATTTGACTGCAGTTATGAAAGATGATGGTTATGTTGCCGAGACTGAACCTTATATGCACATTGAAGGCTAAGGGTATAACCCCCCTCTCATCTAACTTAAGCAAACACCAAATCACTACTTGCTGCATTTGGTTTCAAATCATTTGAGCCATGAACATGGAGTAATGTATAGAAACGTAATTGTTTATTAAGCAACATAATATGCTGTCAAGGCCGAATTTTTTTAGGTGCTGCGTGGATTTTTCCATTATTTGTTTGTTAGAATAATTCTCTGTTGGAACTTCCATATCTAAGATGTAGCCATTCCAACTATGTATTATTCTTGATCAATTCAGGAAACTGTACTAAGGCACGCCAACTGATGGAAATTGATTTATTCATTGGGCTGACTAAAATTAAAGTGCGAGTTTTATTTGTGCATGAGTAAATGGAATTTCTTCTTCAGATTGTGGGAGATAGATTTTAGAGGGAGAAGTTCTATACTTTTCATCATCAGCGTCTTACAGTTTTTCATCAAAGTTTAAAAATCCTAAATAATGGAGAAGAAAGAAATAATCTTGCTGATTCAGTTCCGAAGTATCTTTAACTGAAGCTCAGAATGGAGAACATCATAGTTAAAGTATTGACGAGGAACAAGCTTCTATGATGGATCCTATTTCTAGAATGAGCTAACTCCTAGCATGATTCAAAAAGAATTGGAAGTTTCCATTGCCAGGTGCCGAAGTACGTGCTTAAAGGTTGAGCTGCTCTATTCTAATGCTGTATTCTCTATAATCTTCAGGAAATCAATTTTCAATTATTATAATTTTCTATTGCTGAAGTGTTTAAAGTCTGGATTAATGGCTGCCACTTCTTTTATACTACCTGGAGTTTGATCTACTGAAAATATTTACTAAACATTGCGTGTCCTTGTGGTTCATCTATCTGTTTACTTGAATAGTTCTGTAAATCAAGCAAGTTTCAAAGTAACTTGGAAATTGCTTGGGTATTTCATTTGCGAAATTCCTATTTATTCCTAGTGTTGACAATGGGTTTCTCTCAGCTTTTCACATAACCTACCAGAATATAGACCACAGAGTTCTGGCTCTATTCAAGGAGCAACATAAGCTTGATAGATCTCTCCAGCAACTCTCTTTTCAGTTCCATAGTTAACTGCTTACCTAATATAACAGGGCCTGTCAATCTCGCCTTCAAGCGAAGTGCTGAATGGAGTTATTACAGTGGGAACACATTCTATGGTTATGGAAGCATCCTTTCTAACAAAGACTTCAGCTTCCACAACACTTATAGTTTCAATGAAAAACAAGAAGTGGAATTTGTTACAAAGAGCAGGCCTATCCCCAGCAAAGGTGGCATTCTCGATTTCACGTTAGGACTTGATTTATCATGTAATCCCAATTGACTTGGAAATGCTAGTTCAGGTTCTTGCATTAAATTTGTCTTATAATCTGTTAACGGGGTCCATTCTCAAACTTTTCTCGCAACTAGCACGCATAGAGAGCTTGGACCTTTCTTTCATTGATTTGACTGGAGAAATTCCACAAGAACTGATTGATTCAACTTTTCTGGAGGTTTTCATTGCGGCTCACAACAATTTATCTGGTAGAGTTCCTATAATAAAAGCACAGTTTGGGACTTTCACAAAGAACAGCTATGAGGGTAATCCATTTCTCTGCGGTCCGCTATTGGAGAAAAACTGCACAACCCTAGTTACTTTATCCTTGCCTCCTGCATCTTCACATGAGAGAAATGGTATGAAATTGATCCTATTTTCTTGGCTGCAATTTTTGTTGCCATGTACTTTGTGTTGTATTTTATACAAAATAATATATTATAAAGTTAAATAAAAAATAAAAATAAATATATTATTTGGTGATGTACCATTAAAAGAGTTTAATGTGTAAATTAAATGAGTTATAATTAATATATTTATAGAGATTTTTATAGCTATTCAATATATATTAAATACCAAATATTGGAATATTAATATTTTACCGTTGCCATATTATTGGGTTATTTAGGTTTACATTCTATGAGTATATAAAAGGAAGATAAGGCTCTTCATATAGCTAAATATATTCTACTAAGCAGCAGAAGGGAATATATATATATATATATATATATATATATATATATATATATATATATATACGGGAAGCTTGAGGCATAATCCTTAAATAGTATAGCAGCCTTAAATAGTATAATTTTATCAAAAGCAGCGTAGTTTTGGAGGACAGTGGCATTTTGTAAATACCATGCCATAGCGTATTTACAAAAATAATACGCGTCCCTCCAAAACTACGTCGCTTTTGATAAAATTATGTTATTTAAGCGTTATGTTATTTAAGATTATGCTCAAGCTTTCCCATATATATATATATATATATATATATATAATATTGTACTTCCGTATATAACTTATATATATAATATTCTATTCTTCTTCATATATATAATATATTTATATATATATGTGGTAATTTTTGAGTTTGATTAAAGAAAAATTAGAAGTTGTTCCTGGGTCATTCAACTATTTCAAGTCTTTGGTTAGTTGGGTGAAAGAGCCAGTTGAATCTTTGGAGTAGGATTTAAGTCATTGACCTTAGCACCGAGAAAAGTTCTCCGAGGGGCGAAATTTCTACTTAATGACAGTGCACCGCACACCTCTGCTCAAAATTATTCGCTCTAAATCGATAAGTTTATTTCTGCCCTTTTTTTATTTGACAGTTGAATCCTATATTTATTCGTATTTTTCCAACAATCTTAAGTAGAAATTTTAATATTTTTACAAGACCTTATTTACATGAATAAGGTTTTATTTATTATTCATGTGAGGCGAGTTTTGTGAAACAAACAAATAAACATAATAAGTGAATCCACATTAACATGAGAGGATCAATTTCTATATTTTTTACTAATTTGGCAAATAGACATTAAGATTGGGCTGACAGCAGAGATTTACTTACATTTAAATTCGGGATAAATTAAGTGCATGGATGTTGTTGTATAATTCTAGCTACATTTCTATGTAATATGAAGAGACATACTTTGAACTACCGAGTGTTATGACTTCGTGACTCTTAGTAGAAAAGAGAATTTACACTTGGCAATTCTGTGCAACTGATTTATACTATGACGTCGTGTCAAATATTTGATACAAATTTGATATTGGAGATCAGAGAAGAAAAGTAGTCAGATAATGGCTTTTATGTGTATAGTTGGAATCCTTGGTAACTTGTAACTAACTGCCTCAAACATAAGATGGATATGGGCATATGGGTTGTGACAGTATGCTGCTAATCCTGAATCTTAAGCCTCTAAAGGTAACCTTTTTGTCATGTTTTCTGAACCTATGCTTGAACTCCAAGATTTATGTTTCAAGTTGACATCATCTGGTGAAAATTCACTTGAGGATAAATAGAGTTTAGTTGGTGATGTTTCATGTTTTGTTAAGGTTGCACTTCATTTGCGATCAGGTTATAATATTGATATTGTATATGTACACATGAGGTGTCCATAGAGAAAAATAAGAGTTTCGTTAAAGCCTTGCATGTTATATTTTAAAGTCAATTTCACACTCAGATATGCTTGTTTGGTATTATCATGAATATATATGATTTTATTTGATTTATGGTTGAACTTTTTAGAATATGTTATTCTGATTGTATTTTAAGAAAAATGAGTGATACAGGGAAATTAGAGTTTGGAAATTGCTACATGCTAAATAAAGTTCAAGTGTGGTTGATTTGTTTCATTTCAGAAAAGGAAAATCCTATTCCTGGGATTGACTTGAACCTTTTAGCAGATTTTGTTTTAAGTTTCTTAATTGAAGCTAGTTCATTCATGAGCTGTTTGGGTATTTGGATTTCCTAAATGCATTTCAGGTATTGTTCTTATGATCTCTGGGGTTTTTTAATTACTGTGTTATTTGATGGGAGATAAATTTTAATTATGTCTGTAATAGAATCATGTTCGAGTTCTTGCTTATCGAAATCCTACTTGAGTTCAGCTCTGATTTAAGTTGTCTGAACACTGAACACAACTCTACCCAAGAGCTCTTGACTCTCTTTGTTTACTTGATGATTGAGACTCGAGATAAGTTTTTTAGTACATTAATTGAGCAGGAAAGTTCAAAATTTCAATTCCCAATATGCATAGTCAAGTTTGAATATTCGTGTGTGTATAACGCGTGAAAACTGGAATAACACTTTTTGAGCTTTGGGAAAATCATTTACCCAACTTGAAATATCTTAAAGTGTGGGGGTGTCTTGCTAAGGTAATGTTACCTGATCCTAAAAAAAAAAAAAAAAAATTGGTTCTAAAACTGCTAATATGGATATTTGTAACTGCAATATGTAGTTAATAGACTCAATAGATACGCTCATAATCCTAATAACGATCATTGGACTGCTTTATGTAGAATACTCACAGTATCTGTGAGGTATTATTGGATTTGGTTTGTATTACTGCGGTAATCCTGCAGTTCTTGAGGGTTATAGTGATGCCAACTGGATCTCTGATTCAGATGAGATCAAATCCACGAGTGACTACATATTTACCTTAGGAGGAGGAGCTGTTTCTTGGAAGTTTACTAAATAGACTTGTATAGCTCGCTCTACTATGGAGTCTAAGTTTATTGCCTTAGAGAAGGCAGGTTCTGAAGCAGAGTGACTCGAATTTTTTTTTTTTTTTGGAAATATTCCTTTGTGGACAAGACCAGTTCCATCTGTGTCTTTACATTGTGATTGCCAAGCTGCTATTGGCAGAGCTAAGAATAAGAGCTAAAATGGCAAGAGTAGGCATATACGCCTAAGACATAATATTGTGAGACAGCTGTTATGTGATGGGATTATATCCCTTAATTTTGTTAGGTCATAATTAAATCTTGCGGATCTTCTGCACTAAGCAAGAGGCTAGTGAGCAATACATTGAGGGGGATGGGACTACTGTCTATTACAGAAATCAACAATGATGGTAACCCAATCTATATGAATGGTAATCCCAGGAAGTAGGTTCATATGGGTAACAACAAGTCATTGGTTGATTGGTTGAGACACTATCCATTTTATAAATATTTGAGTTCATCCCTATGGTGTAGGATAGTGTAATTCTACAGTGTTAGAGGTTGAGTTATATACTCTTAATGTTTTCCATAGTCCTGTTGGGTGATGTGTTTAACTGTAGAACACATTTGATGGAAACACCTATATGAGTGTAGAGGTGGGGCCGCCTCTTATGAAAACAAGACAGGTTTTCTAGAGCGCTCATGAATTCCAGGTATGGCGCAAGGCTAAAATGTGCCAAATCGCGTAGAACAACTTCTAATTAGAGTTTGTAGTGTGAGTAATATGATTACTGATTCATAATAAGGAAGAAGGTTCATAGAAATTTTTATTTCACCAACTTCCTGTGAATCAAGTCTTATTTACTCTATACATTGGTTCATAGTCCAAAAGACACTAGTGTTAACGCACTGCATTCTTATATTTCTTACTCAATTTATTTTATTTTTACTTTGTAATATGTGGGGGATTGTTGTATTTTATACAAAATAATATATTACAAAGTTAAATAAAAAATAAAAATAAATATATTATTTGATGATGTACCATTAAAAGAGTTTAATGTGTAAATTAAATGAGTTATAATTAATATATTTATGGAGATTTTGTAACTGATCAATATATATTAAATACCAATTATTGGGATATTAATATTTTACCGTTGCCATATTATTGAGTTATTTCGGTTACATTCTATGAGTATATAAAAGGAAGATAAGGCTCTTCATATAGATAGATATATTCTACTAAGCAGCAGAAGGAGGGAATATATATATATATATATATATAATATATATATATTGTACTTCCGTATATAACTTCTATATATAATATTCTATTCTTCTTCATATATATAATATATTTATATATATGTGGTAAATTTTGAGTTTGATTAAAGAAAAATTAGAAGTTGTTCTTAGGTCATTCAACTATTTCAAGTGCTGGTTAGTTGGGTGAAGAGCTGTTGAATCCTGAAGTAGGATTTTGTCAGTGACTTTAGCACCAAGAAAAATTCTTCAAGGGGCGAAATTTCTACTTAAGGACAGTGCACCGCACACCTCTGTTCAAAATTATTCGCTCTAAATCGATAAGTTTATTTCTGCCCTTCTTTTATTTGACAGTTGAATCCTATATTTATTCGTATTTTTCCAACACTTTGTGTTCTTGTTTGGAGTTTCTATTCTTCTTTATATTTACCCTTATTAGTGAAGAAGGTGGTTTAATCTCATTGAGGAATGGATGTACTCCTTCTATTACTTCCTCTGTGATTCTCTGTGTTTCTCTGTGTAGCCTATCCGCCCATCTATAGTTATATGTGTATTAAAAATAGCTGTATAGCAGTATTTTCTTATGAACAATGCTAAGGAGGCCACATTTGTTAAACTGAACAACCTTAAATTCCAAAATTTCTTTTTGTTGTGTTAAGTGCTTAAATTATTTGGTATTAGTATTCTTGCATTATAATATCAGTTATGATCAGTATTGCATTTATTAAATTTAGGATTTCTTAACCATTCAAATGAACTGGACTAGAAAGACTTGTAATAAAACCTCTCATCTAGATTACAATTGTATTTTACCTTACCTATTGCAAGTTTATGTAAAAATGTCAGAAAATAAGGTAGGTACTCTTGATCATCTTTGAAGTACTTTGTTCAGGCAATTTTTTTCCCTTTGCGTCTCTTTTACATTAATCTTACCTTTTTAGTGAAATTTCATTGGGGAAAAATAAAAAAAGGTCATCTGGAATCAACAACAAGTATTATTCTTCAAACAGCCTAAATCCAGAAACTTATGATTTATAATGAAGTATTATAAGTGGTGCCTCAATAGTTGGTGTGTTTATTGTTGTTTGTAAGCTTTATATATTTATTTTCCCCTAGTGTGAATTTAGTTTGTTTGATCGTCTTCATTGTGCAACAGTGTATACACATTTTAATGGGTGTTTTGTCAATATTGTTGCTACTGGCACTGCACTTCTGTTGATATTGTTGAGGTTGTTAACATTTCTATAACACCCCCTTTCCGAAAAGAAAATGGAGGTCACGTGCAAAGTACAACAAACCTCAAAATAAGTAAACAAAATACTAATAACCTCAAAATATTAATAGTGGTGATCTATTAATAAAGTACTAAATACAATTCTCCAAACATAGTCAAAATAACCAAAATCAAAAATCGAAACAACCTAGATGGTCAAAGACAACTCTCTCATCACACTAGCCCTGAATTACCCCTATAAACCTTCCAGAAGAAAAATACAGCCAATTGCCCAGTACAGATACAGATATACAAAAGATATACAACTAATATACGAAAACAACTGAGACAAAATACTGAACCAAGCCTCAAGTGTAAATACTGACGAAAATATATTCTCCAAAGATCTTAATGGAATATATCTGAATCAACAGAATTGACGAAACCAATAGAAGAATAAAGAAATAACGAACTGAAGTAAATAACTCAATGAATTGAACTGAACAGAAACAAACAAAACTAATACAATGAAATAATAGGCTGAATCAAATGGTTGAGTTTTATTTCATACCGAGTGAGCTCATAAATATACATTGCCACACAGGCAACCAAAATAATGCCACATAGGCAAATCACACATTGGACCGCGAATCCAAATGTATGCAAATCGGATAGGTGTGTTTGGCACAACATCACAAATCCGCAGAACAGAAAACTAGGGTTAACCCATACACCTCCCACAACAAAACACCAAATGGCCCACTTCCTCCGAAGCCCAAACAGAGACGCCAGGTGGACTAATCACACCTTAGCCACGGAAAGTGTCATGTCTCTCGTGCCAAGATGACATGCCTGTGGTACGCCCACAAATGGTTATAGCTCAGGTATACCCTACGGTATATTCTAACAAAAATACTATGTCACAACACATGCAACATGATACCAACAAAATGGTTCTATATATACATGTTGAACCAAATCAAATTATAGTCACAAGGTCTCAAAAAGAAGGTAGCAACATGTACCGTTCTACAATTATCAAAAATAAATACTAAACATGATATCCTAATTCAATGAGTACAAATACGAGTCATGTGTGTCAAGAATAAACATGTGAATGATATTCCTATTTAATATATGATTTGATTATGATATATATGAATGAATATGCAAGTATGCTTGCATTAAGAAAAGCTGTAAAGTCCTTTGATAGATAATTGAAATATATGTACAAGGACTTAGAATGAATTGATCAAATATGTTAGATTGATCCTACATAAGCAAAACAGCTTTGTAAAGTCCTTAAAAAGAAATGATGTACAAGGACTATAAATATAGAAAGATCAAGCTTTTTAGGTTGATCTTATGATGTAATAGATAGGCTTGTCTGATCGTCGAACACTGCATCAGAAGTCGTAGTCTGCCAGGAGAGTCAAGGTTAACTCGAGAGCTATCGAGGCAAAATAGGAGTATGCAAGATAGTAGATCTCGAAGTTCGTAGACTTTCAGGGAAAACGAAGAAGGATCGTAGCGTGTAAAGAATCGTAGACTACACTCTGAGTTCGTAGAGTCCATTGATTACATGCAGAGATCGTAGTCGAGCAAGATCAGATGAAGACAAAAAGCACAAGATAGAAATCGTAGAGCATGAGAATGTGATCGTAGAGAGGTCAATGCCAGACAGCGAGCCTCCACTCCAAGAAGAAGAGATAGACCTTGAAGACTTAAGACATGAAGGCATCAGGAAAGATGTCCCAACCGGTAACAGATGGGCAAGAGATCACACTCAGGATCTAATCATTGGAGATCCGAGTGCTAGAGTCAAAACAAGAGCTGCTACTTAGAATGAATACTTTTATCTAAGCTTCCTGTCACAAATAGAGCCAAAGAAGATAGAGGATGTTATAGAAGACTCCAGTTGGATAGAAGCCATGCAGGAAGAACTCAACCAATTTGAACGAAGAAAAGTATGGAGATTGGTACCAAGACCAAAGAGTCATCCTGTGATAGGAACTAAGTGGGTCTTCAGAAACAAAATGGATGCAGATGGGGTCATAACCAGAAACAAGGCAATATTAGTGGCAAAGGGCTATTCTCAAAAAGAAGGTATCGACTACGATGAGACATTTGTACCTGTTTCCAAACTAGAAGCCATCAGAATCTTTCTTGCCTTTGCTGCTCACATGAAGTTCAAAGTCTTTCAGATGGATGTCAAGAGTGCATTTCTAAATGGAGAACTTCAAGAAGAAGTTTATGTAGAGTAACCTCCAGGTTTCATCAATCCATCTCTTTCCAATTATGTCTATAGATTAGATAAAGCTTTATATGGTCTTAAACAAGCACCTAGAGTATGGTATAAAACACTGACTAACTTCTTAATTGAAAATGGGTTCACTAGAGGTAGAGTAGATACCACACTGTTTCTTAGAAAGCATAAAGACAAAGTCTTACTAGTTCAAATATATGTTGATGATATTATTTTTGGTTCTATTGACGAAAAGTTATGCAAGAGATTCTCTAAGATAATGCAGAGCAAGTTTGAAATGAGCATAATGGGTGAGCTGAATTTCTTCCTTGGACTGCAAGTAAAGCAGACTGATGAAGGAATTTTCATAAACCAAGCTAAGTACATCAAAGACTTACTGAAAAAGTATGGCATGGAATCAGCCTCTCCCATGAAAAGACCAATTGCTCTTACAACCAAGCTTGACAAGGATGCGAAAGGTAAAAGCATTGATATCACTCAATACAAAGGTATGATAGGTTCTCTTTTATACCTAACTGCCAGTAGACCAGACATAATGTTTGCAACATGCATATGTGCTAGATTTCAGGCTAACCCTAAAGAGTCACATTTGTCTGCTGTAAAGAGGATCTTGGGTATCTCAAGGGTACACCTTACTTGGGGCTTTGGTACCCCAAGGAATCCTCATTTGAACTAACAGGATACACAGATGCTGATTTTGCAGGATGCAAAATAGATAGAAAGAGTACCAGTGACACTTGTCAACTGCTAGGAAACAGACTTGTGTCCTGGTTTAGCAAAAAGCAAAACTCAGTGTCTACTTCAACTGCAGGTTGAATATATTCTTACCTTTGGCATTCTTGTGCTTTCGAGATCCTATGGATTAGAAATCAGCTAGCTGACTATGGGTTTGATTTCAAATCTATTCCCATACATTGTGATAACACTAGTGCCATAGAAATAACTCATAATCCTGTTATGCATTCTAGGACTAAGCATATAAAAATAAGGTATCACTTCATTAGGGATCATGTGCAAAATGGAACTATATCTTTACAATATATCCTCACCGAAAATCAACTTTGCGATGTTTTTACAAAACCACTAGATGAATCCAGATTTAATAAGTTAATAAGTGAGCTAGGCATGCTAAATCTACAACCATGAGATATATGCTCCAGATTGTGCTAACCATGACAGATACAAAGGCTGAACTCAAAATCGTAGCCATGATCAAGGAAAGTTCACAATCGTAGAGCTGAAAAGACAACTACCTCAACGATCGTAGCAAAGACTCAACCATCGTAGTGGAGACTCAACGATGACACAAGCCCCATCAACAAAGCAAAAATGCACCCTGTGATGACAAGCTTCATAAACTCTCTAAGAGGTGCCTCAAGAACAAACCTAACCCTTGAATCTCTCCAAGAGGTTGGCCCTTCCTGAGCTGCCTTAAAAGAATGCTTTATCAAAAACTCATCACAAGGATTCGGATAGACTCAACGATCGTAGGACAGACTCAACGAATGTTGGACAGACTCAACGAATGATTGGACAGACTCGACGATCGTAGGACAGACTCAACGAATGATTGGACAGACTCGACGATCGCAGGACAAACTCAATGAATGATTGGACAGACTCGACGATCAAAGGACCGACTCAACGAATGCCGGACAGACTCGACGATCGTAGGACAGACTCAACGATCATAAGACTACCTCAACGATCGTAGTCCTCCCTAAGGACACCTCAGCTCTAAAGAAGCCAAGGGCAAATCAGTACAATCCTCAACTGACAAAATCGTAGAGCCAAGCAAAAGTCGACACCTGTCCCACTAAGCGAAAAAAGAGAGAGGGAAGTTACAAGTACAAATTGAAATCGTATTTTTGAAATCTGAAGTTCAAAAGTTTATGCAAAAGCCCTAACTCAGAAGAAAAACTCAGTCGAATCTCACTTCCAGTTAGAAAATCAATGGCGTCATCTAATGTTATCTCAAGCTACAGACTCTGCTTTGACGAGTTCAAGACAGCTCCACCAAAATTTCACAAGACCCTGGCGCTGCTGAAGAAGGCGGGTCTCGAAGAGGCTCTGGGCGAAGACACGCTGATATATCCCAAGTTAGTAAAAGAGTTCTACAAGAATGGTGTGTTTGAAAACAACACGATCACTACAAAAGTAAGGGGAGTAGAAATCGATCAAGGCGGAGGATTTCAATCTTGCCCTAGGTCTCAAAAAAAATGAAGGGCATCCATACTTAGATCATGATGAGACTTCAAGAGGGACTAAGAAAAATGCATCACAAGAAAAACCCTCTGTGAAAGGGTACAAAAGAAGGAGTTCCCCAGAGGTGAATTTTTAGGCGATATTATTGGGAAATGTATATCTTCTGCAAGAGCTCGAGTCATGACTTCGGTGAATGAAGCTCAACTTAAGCTCATGATTTGCCATGTATTATGGTATACAACTCAACTATGCAGCTATATTGCTCGAGTGGATTGGTAAGTGGATAGTAAACTCGAAGAAATCAAAAAGCCCTCAGAAGATGCTATATGGGCGTTTCTTGAGTATCATTCTGCAATATGCACTGGGTGACAAAATTGGGGATGAAGAAGGAGAAGCCATCAACCCAAATCGAAGAATGACCCAGCAGTTGTTTGAAAACTGGAAGAGGAACCCTGCTGAGTATGTACGAATGATGACAGAATCCAGTGGAAGAACTGGGGATCTGAAGAACTCAGGCCTTCCAGGAAACATGTATGTGGTCAGGGAGATCGAAGAAGAAGAAGAAATCAACAAAGAAGAACCTTCTGTCCTTACCAGAAAAAGCAAGGGCAAGAGGAAGCTAAGGGCTAGACAGGTAGAAGAACCTCAAGGATCTACTACTGATATACTTGTAGAGTCCTCTGATATAGAAACTCTGAGGATGCTAAGGAGAAAGCATCAGCAAGATGAAGCAGATGAGGATCAAGCTACCATATCCCAGATCTTGAAGAAAAACAAAGTTGGTCAAAAGTCCAAAAGGCCATCAGTCACCTCAATCGTAGAGTCTCTACTGTTTGTGGAGACCAGACCTAGCATGGTAGACAAGGAGGTAGCTGCTTCAAGCATAGTGGCTGTTGAACAGGACAAAGCTGAGATTCAAGAGAGTCCTGAAGTTGTGGCTAAACCCAGCAAAGCAAGGAGAAAGCTGGTTAAGAAGTACATTCTTGAAAATAAAAAGGTGCTCGAGAAGGAAGCAAAGAGTATGGTTGCTAAAAAGGAAATATCCAGAGCCAGTCAAGAGAACAATGCTCCAGCTGAGGGGGAGATCCCTGAAATTCTCATGATAGAGAATACACCAGCTGAGGGGGAGATGGCTGAAGCTCAAGAAAATGCTCCACTTGAGGGGGAGCTTTTGATCTTACAAGAAGATGATCAAGTTGAGGGGGAGCCTCAAGATATCTCCATGGCAGAAGAAGATGTCCCTGCTAGAAATGAAGAGGAACCAATAAAAGATCATCAAGAACCCATTTAGATAATGGAGTCCTCCAATGAAGAAAGAGAAGAAGAAGAAGATGATGATCTTCAGATCACTGGTGTATGCATAGATGGGTATAGAAGCTACCTATACAATCAGATGTTCTCATACCTACACATGATGCCTTACCATCAAGCCCAAATCAACAACTCTTGGGATCACATGTTCTGGAGTTTCAAAGAATATTCGGCCATCTCAGTGCTGGCTCATGGATTCCCAGGGAGATTCCACTTTGCAAAGAAGTTGATTACCAACACCTCTTCCTCAAAGGATAAACTTGAAATATTATCTATCCCTACTCACTTCAGAGTTAATCACTTGCCATCATCATCATTTAGTTAATTCTATGAATTCCCTCGATGGTTGGAAGTGATTCTCAATCTAGTAAATCAATTCCCAGTTACAGAATCCCAAAATTCTATAACTGAAGAACCAAATACAGCCAACCTTATTTTGCTCCCACAAACCACCATCTCTACGATCCCTGACTCTAGCCCAGTCGTAGAGTCCCAAATAGATATCGTAGAGCCCCTTAGTCCAAACATTGAAAATCAGGTCCCTCCATCGGACATACCATCCTCCTCCTCAAATGACTATTTTAGTCTTGATCTTGCTCTCTACTCCATGCAAGATCAGTCTCAGAAAGACTCGCCACCATCCAACAATCCTGAAACCAATGATTCTCTCCCAAATCTGCCCACAAAGGATGACCTGAAGGAAGCAACCAAAGACATGGTCAAGAATATAGAAGAAAGCCTGGAATCTCACTCTGGCCTCATTCATATCCGGCTGAATCAAATGATCACAACTGCAAATAACTTTCCTAGTACTATGAATGTTGAGCTTACAAAGAAGCTGAGGGAAATTATCCAAGAAATTCTTAAGAGCATGAAGGACAGAGATGAGATTCACTTCCAGGTAGCCACCAAGCAAAGAGAGGTTGTTCTTGAAATGCAGAAAAATCAAGAAGTTCAAAATAAACTTATGCTGGAGAACTTCATCAACTTGAAAGCCTCAGTCCAAGAATTCCAGAAATCCTATGTCAATCAGGAACGTCAGAATGACATTGTTCTCACAGCCCTCCGAAACAAAGAAGCAAGATCTGAAAAACATCTCAAGGAAAGTAGAGAGGACATTGCTCAGACACAAAGTCAACTGAACGAGCTTGTCCAAGGAGTGAATCGACTTTCTGCAGACATTCGAACCCTTTATGCTGACATAAAGGGGGAGAATAAAGGGAAAGGAGTTCAAGGAGCACAGGGAGATCAGGGCAGAGGCAGAGGAAACCAAGAAAGGGGAAGAGGACAATTTTCACAAAGCCCTCCTGCAACACAGTTCCACCAACAGACTGTACGATCAAGCAATTAGACTCAACGATCTGATCAGCAGGAAGTCTTAATGGCTCATCCTTTAAGAAATCAAGGGCCAACTATCAGCTCACCAAATGTGACCACCACAGGCCTAAGAATGCCAATTGGAGATCCTGCATTCATGAATAGGCATGAGCACAACCCGATAGTAAGTCCAAGTGAGCTGGAAGAGTTAGCCAGAAGAGATGAAGCAAGCAAGAAAAGAAGAGCTGAGGAATATGCCAATCCTCCAAGAAAAAAGTCAAAGAAATAGAGATAAGTTGAAACTTTAAATTCTTATTGGTGTAAAGCTAAAACTGCAATATTTATTGAACATCAATAAATTCATACATATTCTCTAGAAATTTCAGCTACTCACTAAAATACTAAGTCATGTTTAAATTTCCTGCAAATACATCTAGACACTAATAAATCATGACAACAAATCTCCTTGGTTATGTCAACATCAAATAGGGGGAGATTGTTGGGAGAATGCATATTATGATTTGATGTTTTAATGTATATGCTCATGATTATTTGTAAAGTCCTTTCAAGTAAGATATGTACAAGGACTTAGTGATAAATCAAATTTGTTAGGTTGATCTAAGATCTTACCGTGTATCATTCTGTAATAGAATGTATAGATAGAAAGATCAAAGATGTAAGGTTGATCTTGAGATGTAATAGATAGGCTTCGAAGAAATCGTAGTGTATCATCTGATCAACATTGCAGAAGTCAAGGCAGAAACGTAGAGCTTCAAAAGATCGTAGTGTGCCTGCCTTGAAGGGACTCTTCGAAAATCGTAGAGTGGTTCCAACGTTTGCCGAGCCATCTCAATGATCGTAGTGTGCTGAAGGAAACATGGAGTTTACAAGTCAACGATCGTAGTGGGCTCTCGGAAACGTATAGTTAGAACCTAGCAAGCAAATATCGTAGTGTGCAAGGGTTTAAGAGAAATCGTAGTGCTCTCAACTGATAGCATCAGATCAAGCACCAAGGCGACAAGTCACTACGATCTGAATCGTAGAGTATCATGATATGAATTGTAGAGCATCTGTCTTATGTCAGAAAACGTCGAGCCTCAGGTTATGTGTGAAGACAGATTCCAATATATGAGGAATGGATTCTAGACGTTGTAGTATTCATCAGTCCCAAAGTAATATGAAATATCCTTAGTATGCAACAAAGAAGCGTATTGAAGAAGCTAAGGAAAGTACCATTAGTAAGGGGGGCAAAACACCTTTTCAAGTGTTAGGTGAGAAAGCAGTCTGCTGTGTCAGTGGGCCAAAATGCAGTTTCAGAAGATGTGCAAAAATGTCTCTATCAAAGATCAGAAAAGTCAAATGCATTTAATGCCTCAATGGATGGATCCAACGGATAGTTTTCAAGATCATATATATGCAGACAGATGAGAGAGAACTAAGCAAGCATTGAAAAAACAACGTGAACAGTTCTCAAGCTCAACTCTACGATCTGAGAATTTGCAAAGCTTGCTCAGCTACTCAGTTCTTTTGAACAAGTGCTTACACAACAACTGAGTAGCAACCATCAAAAACTCAACATTATCAACCAACTGAAGAAGAGTACCAAGTCTACTGGACTTGAAGAGTTCGTAGTGAACTGTAAGAAAGCCAAGTCTGCTGGACTTGAAGAGTTCAAGAGTGAACTAAGAAGTTCCTAGGCTCTTTGGTCAGAAGGAATCAATGTGATTGAAGTTGTAAAAGACATCCTTAGTGGATTACCTACTTGTCAAGTAGAAGAGTGGACTAGGAGCTTTAAGTGCTCGAACCACTTAAAAGCATTGTGTCTTTTACATTCATACCATAATCTATTATATCTCATTATAACTGCCATAACTGCCTCACTCTCATAACTCCATTGCTTGGTATAGAAGATTAAAACTAACATTTATTCCGCTAAGTTTTAATCATTATCAAAGAACAAGTTTAAAACGAAAAGATTTTTAAATATCTATTCAACCCCCCCCCCCCCTTCTAGATAACTATTGTGCCAACTAGGAACTAACAATGTGTATCAACTCCAAAATGAAACTAATATATTTATTTCACAGGAAACAATTATGTGAAATCATAACATAATTCGAAATAAGGAAATAAACGAACAAATCAAATTTAACAAGAGTATCGTTGAAAGAGTACGGAATCCGTACCTGAATTGAGCAACGTAATACCCAAAATTTATATTCAAACTATAACTCGTTAAGTTTCTTCTGTCCGAGCTAATTACACAAATTAACATAATTAAATTAATAACAGTATATTAAATTCATAATTAATAATTTCCCCTTTTCCATGATTTGTTATTACTATTATTATTATTAATATTACTATTATAAAACAATATGAGCTTCATGTTCGTTATATACAAAGTACACCAAGATTCATACTAACTTCAGTTCCAAAAATAATATATATAATATAATATAGACTCATTCTTTATTAATTCGGTTGAACCTCCTGATGCTAAGTTTATTAACTCACTGATTTCTAACTTTTTAACCACCATATTATAAAATATATGTAACAAGAATTTGATGGAAGACTATATTATAATTAATCATCCCATTGAAATATGCACCAGAATGACCATGCTCTCCTTTACGAAATTACAATTCAAAAGTCATCATTCATTTTTTTTTATTTTTTTTAAAGTAGCAAGTCTGACTTGGCACTTCTAAAATCAGCTTTCTATTATCAACATACATGAACAAATTAAGATTCAACTTTGTCGAATTAACGACACCATACTTTACATATACACATATGGTTTACGAACCAAACCCATACTAACAAATTAATTTCTTATTTAATATATAAATTATCAAATATTCTAAGTTACATATCATTGAATTAACAAGCGATCTAGTCGATTCTCCAAAACAAATTGTAATCATATTAATGAAATTAATTATTTTATATTCAAAAATAAAATCAATAATTACCTTTTGGAGATACAATTATGTTGAATATAGTCTCACAATCATGTTCTCAAATTTTCTTTTATCCCAAAGTCTTTCTTCTGCCTCCTCTTCGTTTCTCGCTTCATTAGAATCCCTCTTTAGTCGATTATGTCAGTATATATATTAGGAAGGAATTTAACCTAATATATTACTCCTATTCCAATTTGATTTTTAAACCCATCACCTAACTTTGGGTTCAAATAGTTTAACAAGCCCAAACTTTTACTTAAAAATTAGTTTGTCCCAATTAGTTTAAATACCCAAATTAATGTAACCACATACTTATTATAGTCAACATAAATAACTACAATTTGATCAAAACTGCCAAAAATAAGAAAAGTCCAATTTTACTAAGTTAATTTATTCATCCCTTATTAAATAACAAGTTTGACTCAAATAAAAGACAAAGTCCAAACAATATGTTTTAAGAATATTATTTTTTTTCCCGGGTATTACATTACCTCCCCCTTAAAAAGGATTTCGTCCCCGGAATCAAAAGAATGAACGTAGCTAATTATCAAAAAGATGCGGATACTCCGCTCGAATAGACTTCTCTATCTCCCAAGTAGCTTCCCGCTCTGAATGATTTTACCACAAGACTTTAACAAAAGGAATTATCTTCCTCAATTTTAATTTAATCAGTTATTTAATTATTTACTAAAAGACTTTAATTTTCCACACAAAACAAGGAAGAAAATAAGGAAAAAGAATCATTTACCTTTTTCAATTTAAATATAATTGTATAAAATAAAATCAATTAATATTTAATTATTAAAAAAATGGGTTATTACATTTTTCCCTTAAAATAATTCCGTCCTCGGAATTCAAATAAGCTACAAAAAAAATTTAGTTAACACGTAGCATCACCTTTTGTAACAATCAACGCTGGTAAGTCCATCGGTCCACACAATTATCCATGTACTCGTAAAAGATTCGTCAGCTATCTTGTCAAGCCCCATTAAGATTCTTCGTTTTGCATTGAATTTATCCACATGCTCCACAACTGGTGCGCCCCCGTCAATTACTTTAAGTTTCATTCTTGCAAACGTACTCAATTACAAAAATTTCTCTTCATCTAAATACGATTCGAATACCCAAAATATTTAAAATTATTTTTAACTCGTAAAATGTTTATGTTCCACACATGACAAAGATTTAACAAATTATTTTTATTTAATTTACATAAAATCATACAAAACTCCAAGGATATCGGATAAACCAAACAACTCTACAAATTATATCAACTTTTCCTAAATTCTCAAGAGCTTCAAAATATTCAAACCCCAATTCGAACTAGCTAGTTCTTAAATATTATTACACCAAAGAATATACTACTAAGATCTCTTTATCATCATATCAACTCTAAGTCAAATATTCTACTATCTGCATAAGCATACTATAAATATTCAAGATCTCTCAAAATTAATTGAATTTCATCACTTACTATCTAATCATATAATAAATCAATTATCCCTTATTGCAAATCTTAATTCCAATAAATTTCAATGTCTCCTCATACTATCACAAAGAAAGTTCATAGAACATAACTCCAATATCCTACTAGAAAATAGTCACAAAATTGATCATTAACTCCAAATGATTAATCTAATTACCTCGAATATCAACAACTCAAATTACAAGAAATCCTCTATACTTAATAATTTTCACTTATCCCATCAATACACAAATCTCAAATTATCCACAAGCTTAACATAAATCAAAACCTAACCAAAATCAAATCCTCAATTCAACGATCATAATGATTGTCACACAAAAAAACAACTCTAACAAATAATTTTTCCAATCTCAAATTCTCGTCGATACAAATACTCACATCATAATCGCATCTCATATAAGTCAATTTCTTATCTGCACAAAGTATAACTTTATTCACCTCAATGATTAAATCACAATTCTTAACTAATATCATTGCTCAATCACCTTAACAAATTATTCCACTATCCTCAAATCAACTACAAATCGAAAAGAGATAGACAGTTGGTTAAAATAGAGACAAACCAAACAAAGAACAAAATCGTATCAAACTCCTACGTCTATCCAATTGTTTACCCATAACTCAAGTCAAACCTAGATAGGTTTTCTACAAGAAAGAACCTAAGCTTTGATACCATCTCTGTAACACCCCCTTCCCGAAAAGGAAAGGGAGGTCACGTGCAAAGCACAACAAACCTCAAAATAAGTAAACAAAGCACTAATAACCTCAAAATATTAACAGTGGTTATCCATTAATAAAGTACTAAATACAATTCTCCAAACAGAGTCAAAATAACCAAAATCAAAAATCGAAACAACCTAGATGGTCAAAGATAACTCTCTTATCACACTAGTCCTGAATCACCCCTATAAACCTGCCAGAAGAAAAACACAGCATGAGCCAATTGCCCAGTACGGATATAGATATACAAAAGATATACAACTAATATACGAAAACAACTGAGACAAAATACTGAACCAAGCCTCAAGTGTAAATACTGACGAAAATATATTCCCCAAAGAACTCAATGGAATATATCTAAATCAACAGAATTGACAAAACCAATAGAAGAATAAAGAAATAACGAACTGAAGTAAATAACTCAATGAATTGAACTGAACAGAAACAAACAAAACTAATACAATGAAATAATAGGCTGAATCAAATGGTTGAGTTTTATTTCATACCGAGTGAGCTCATAAATATACATTGCCACACATGCAAGTCAAAACAATGCCACACAGGCAAGTCAAAATAATGCCACACATCCAAGTCAAATAATGCCACATAGGCAACCAAAATAATGCCACACAGGAAAATCACACATTGGACCGCGAATCCAAATGTATGCAAATCGGTTGTATATTTAAGATTCCTTCAAGGCTAGCAGCCTTGGGACTTCAGTTCACTAAGAACTCTTCAAGGCCAGCAGCCTTGGAACTCCTCTAGTCCCCTAGGAACTCTTCAAACCCAGCAGGCTTGGAACTTCATTTAGTCCCTCCGAACAAGGACCCCTCAGGCCCTGGCTTCTGAGTTGTTTGTTTGTTTGTTGGAGTTGGTGCTGAGCTGCTAAGATGTCTTCATGCTCTGAGCATCTTCTGTACTTAGCAACTTGGCGTGATCATCCTTGAAGTGAAATTGAGTATTTTATGATGCTCAGCTTCTTCAGTTACTCAATCACTTCGGATGACCCCTTGATGACTGCCTTGAAGATCGTTCCTCTTGATACACAATGGCTGCACATGATGGGTTTCTAAGATGACTGTAAGCTCTTCTTCTAGGTACTTAAAAACTTTCTCATGCTTGTCACCATGATGACGTTTGTGATCTCCCTTCTTGATACTTGATGTCTTCTCATGATGGACTTGCTATGATGATTGTGAGCTCTTCTCTATGGTACTTAGAGTCTTCCCATGATGGACACCAAGATGACATGATGCTCTTATTTCTCTCGGCAGTTCAGAACACTCTTCAAGTAGTAGAAATCTCACTTCTATATTGTAGAACTCTCACTTCTACTTCTTTCTTTGTCTGACTCTAAGTGTTCTTGGTGGATCGTAGAGTGAGCCTTCGGACTCACTATCTTACATGGTTTAGAACAGTCCATCGTTACTCTAAACTCGGCAACTCCAGCAACCCTCGATCTTTGAAGCTCTAGCAGATTTATACTCCTTCCCAATCCTTCCGTTGAAAAGTAGCCGTTGAAAGCTATTCAAACATCTTCACAGATCTCGAGTTGCTTGAAGTAGACTGCTGATGTGACAAGTCATACTTTCTCTGACATTGCAGTCTACTATTTCACCTACCCATCAGAGATGTCACTTTAATGTCTTGGGTAGGTCGAAGACTTTATTTCCTCCTTTTAATTTCTCGATCAGAGGTTGTCCTTTTGCATCGATGCTCTCAATAAGCTTTTGTCCGAATACCATCCTTCAGATTGAACCATTTCTAATGCTTCAATCTTCAGATGTTCGAACTTTACGATTCCGATGCTTGTCTTCTTGGACCTGATCGTAGTGTCTTGTTGAATGTTACTCAGACTGGTAGAGTCAACACTACGATCCTGAAGAGTGTTGATTGGATCTTCGATGTAGAACACCTCAACCTTCTATTGTGCACTGCTTCAACACTTCATTTTGCTTCAATTTGTTCTCAGATCATTGATGGCTCGACTTCCTTGTTCGGCCCTTCCGAATGGCAAGACACACTTGATTTATAGGCGTGTCCAATTTCGCTTTCTCCTTGTGATCTCCCGTTCACTGTTCATCAATGGACTGACCCAATGCTTAATCACTTTAGCCTTGTTCTTCAGAAGCTGTCCAGTATCTCTATATGTACTCCATCAGTTCTTTCTTTGTTTGGCAAACACTACGATCCTGGTTGCTTCCAAGATCGTTGTCTTTTGTCTGCTTGACAGCTACTGTACTTGCTGACTTTATTCAGTCAGTTTCTGAAGTCTTCTTCTGATCAACTTGTGGAAGACTTCATCTCGAATGGCTTCACAACTCAATCTTGATGCTGATTGGGTTGGTGCTTAGATCTTCTGTTAGCTTGCATGCCATTCGTTTATTCATGGCAGAATATATCTAAATCAACAGAATTGACGAAACCAATAGAAGAATAAAGAAATAACGAACTGAAGTAAATAACTCAATGAATTGAACAGAACAGAAACAAACAAAACTAATACAATGAAATAATAGGCTGAATCAAATAGTTGAGTTTTATTTCATACCGAGTGAGCTCATAAATATACATTGCCATACAGGCAAGTCAAAACAATGCCACACAGGCAAGTCAAAATAATGCCACACAGGCAAGTCAAATGATGCCACACATGCAACCAAAATAATGCCACACAGGCAAATCACACATTAGACCGCGAATCCAAATGTATGCAAATCGGTTAGGTGTGTTTGGCACAACATCACAAATTCGCAGAACAGAAAACTAGGGTTAACCCATACGCCTCCCACAACAAAACACCAAATGACCCACTTCCTCCGGAGCCCAAACAGAGACGTCGTGGACTAATCACACCACCACGGAAAGTGTCATGTCTCTCGTGCCAAGACGACATGCCTGTGGTACGCCCACAGGTGGTTATAGCTCAAGTATACCCTACGGTATATTCTAATAAAAATACTATGTCACAACACATGCAACATAATACCAACAAAATGGTTCTATATTTACATGTTGAACCAAATCAAATTATAGTCACAAGGTCTTAAAAAGAAGGTAGGAACATGTACCGCTCTACAATTATTAAAAATAAATACTAAACATGATATCCTAATTCAAAGAGTACAAATACGAGTCATGTGTATCAACTCCAAAATAAAACTAAAATATTTACTTCACAAGAAACAATTATGTGAAATCATAACATAATTCGAAATAAGGAAATAAACGAACAAATCAAATTTAATAAGAGTATTGCTGAAAGAGTACGGAATCCGTCCCTGAATTGAGCAACGTAATATCCAAAATTTATATTCCAAATATAACTCGTTAAGTTTCTTCCATCCGAGCTAATTACACAAATTAACATAAATAAATTAATAACAGTATATTAAATTCATAATTAATAATTTTCCCTTTTTCATGATTTGTTATTACTATTATTATTATTAATAATATTACTATTATAAAATAATATGGGCTTCATGTTCGTTATATACAAAGTACACCAAGATTCATACTAACTTCTGTTCTAAAAATAATATATATAATATAATATAGACCCATTCTTTATTAATTCGGTCCAACCTCCTGATGCTAAGTTTATTAGCTCACTAATTTCTAACTTTCTAACCACCATATTATAAAATATATGTAACAAGAATTTGATGGAAGACTATATTATAATTAATCATCCCATTGAAATATGCACCTGAATGACCATGCTCTCCTTTACAAAATTACAATTCAAAAGTCATCATTCATTTTTTTATATTTATTATTATTATTATTATTATTTTAAAGTAGCAAGCCTGACTTGGCACTTCTAAAATCAGCTTTCTATTATCAACATACATGAACAAATTAAGATTCAACTTTGTCGAATTAACGGCACCATACTTTACATATACACACATATGGTTTACGAACCAAACCCAATCTAACAAATTAATTTCTTATTTACTCCCTCTGTCCCATAGTTATAGACTGATTTTCCATTTTGAGATGTCCCAATATATAGGCTACTTACTATTTATAACATTTAGTTGGTTCATTATTTTATTTTTTTGCCCTTATAATAAATATTCAACCATTACTCTTTTTTTGAAGAAACAACATTCAATGTCATTATTTTTATCACCACATTTAATGTTGTTGTTTTCTCTTTGGTTAAAGTTCTATGGTTATGGATTTTAATGGTCAGTACACGTCAATCAATGAAGTTGAGAGTTCCAGTGTGATAAGTAAGGAGTAATTAACTTATTTATTAATTCCATATTAAGGGGTATATGTGAAAAATTTATGTTAAAAATTGCCACTTAACTAATTTTCTTAAACTATGTGCCAAAAGAAAGCAACCTATAACTATGGGACGGATGGAGTAATATATAAATTATCAAATATTCTAAGTTACATATCATTGAATTAACAAGCGATCAAGTCGATTCTCCAAAACAAATTGTAATCATTTTAATGAAATTAATTATTTTATATTTAAAAATAAAATCAATAATTACTTTTTGGAGATACAATTATGTTGAATATAGTCTTACAATCATGTTCTCAAATTTTCTTTTATCCCAAAGTCTTTCTTCCGCCTCCTCTTCGTTTCTCGCTTAGTTAGAATCCCTCTTTAGTCGATTATGTCAGTATATATATTAGGAAGTAATTAGCCTAATATATTACTCCTATTCCAATTTGATTTTTAAACCCATCATCTTAATTTGGGCTCAAATAGTTTAACAAGCCCAAACTTTTACTTAAAAAATTAGTTTGTCCCAATTAGTTTAAATACCCAAATTAATGTAACCACATACTTATTATAGTCAACATAAATAACTACAATTTGACCAAAATTGTCAAACATAAGAAAAGTCCAATTTTACTAAGTTAATTTATTCATCCCTTATTAAATAACAAGTTTGACTCAAATAAAAGATAAAGTCCAAACAATATGTTTTAAGAATATTATTTTTTTTTTCGCGTATTACACTTTATGTCTCGCTTTAATGCTGCTACTTTGTACTAATTTATGTCTGGTTTTAATGGTGCTTTATAATTGCTTCATTTTAACTAAATATTGTCTAGTGGTTATGTTTAACCAACTGATTTTTACTTGATAGTTAGGCTTGTTAACCCTTGAAACGGTTCTCATGGGACTAGTTGCGTCGTATTGTTCCACAGAAAACGAGTCACATTTGCAAAATTTATCAATATTAAGCATACATTATTATTAAGAAGAAGAAGAAGAAGAAATGGGGAAGAATAAATCTTTTTTATTGAGTGTGTTCATTCATTCTTACTACTTTAGTTTAGCATATTTTATCATATTAATTTTGACTCTACCCTTCGGGAGTTCATTCTCCTACATAATGCTTCTGAATGATTGGCTTAAAGGGTCTCTTTCGGATTACATATTGAGGTTGGTAGATATAGGCCTTAGACTTTTCATCCTCATTCTGATTGTCAAAGACATCGGAGAATCGGTCTCTCAAGCCAGGGACTCTCTAAATAGTACCCCCTTCGTTTCATAAAAACTGACTTAGTTTAATTTTTCAAATTAAATTTGATCTTTTTTAATTAAATATATTTTTGTAAAATTTTGAACTCATGAACAATTAGTAGTAAATTCAATGTAGTTTTTTGTAGTTATATTTGTAAGAAAAGGTATAAATTTTGATTTTAAAAATGGTCAACTTGACTTAAAAAATAAAACTAAATCGATCTTTATGGGACAGAGAGTAAAGGCTTGTTCAGTTAGTCCCCAAATATCGCGTTTGGTGCAGTGCGATTGAAATATAGTAATGATCTTATTCAAAATGCTAAACGTGGGTCACTTAAACGCGAAAGTCCAGCGTTGGCAATTGGTTTGATTGTCAAAACTGCACAGATTTCCCAATTATTTGATGCCTTTTTTTTTCTTTCTAATTTAACGCACTCACATACCCCACCTTGACATGCAGACGCGAACCCCTAAAACCATGGGTTGAGTAATACTACTCGGGCCAAACCCGTCAATTGATAAATCTTAAATCTTTAATTGCAATGATGGATTTGTTATAAAACTTTAGCAAAGTATAAAAATATACTCTTATAATTACTGCATAAATTTAGAGAGAATAAGTAAGAGATAAAGAGAGAGAAATTCTTCAGATAGAATTTTTCATTCTTTTTCATTCAGTAGCACTCCTTTGTATAGGTAAGGATGAAGTCAAGGGGAAGGAAAAGTAGAGGAGAAGGAAGAGTACTCAGGTTCCTTCCTCGGGACTTAGGAGGGAATCTTGTGTATAACACTTTCCCTGATTCCCTACAATAGAAGATTATGTCTCATTAAAAATCTTGTTAAGAAAACCCAGTGGGAAAAACTTAACGAAGGGAAAAAGAGTACATATCTTTTACATAAATATCATTTAATTGACTGCCTCGTTAAAACCTTGTTAGGAAAAACCCATTGGGATAAAAATCGTGACTAAGAAAAAAGAGTACAGTCTTCCCCTCAAAAGGAATTCATTACTCCTTGATAAAATGTTGTCATAAGTCTTTCAGTCGACACATTCCGATCCTTTTCCGAAGTTTTTCAAACGTTGAATTTGGTAGCGACTTTGTGAATAAGTCGGCTAGATTATCACATGATCGAATTTGATGCACATCTATATCACCCTTCTTCTGTAGCTCATGTGTGAAGAAGAATTTAGGTGAAATGTGCTTTGTTCTATCTCCCTTGATGTACCCTCCTCTAAGTTGAGCAATGCATGCAGCGTTATCCTCATACAGAATTGTAGGAATGTCTTTGATTGATGGTAATCCGCATGATATTTGAATATGCTGAATAATTGATCTCAACCAAACACATTCTCTACTTGCTTCATGTATAACGAGAATCTCTGAGTGATTTGAAGATGTAGCTGTCATGGTTTGCTTTGTGGATTTCCAGGATATAGCCGTGTCACAATATGTAAATACATAACCTGTTTGTGATCTTCCATTATGTGGATCTGATAAATATCCAGCATCGGCATATCCAACCAATTATGACGTTGAATTTCTTGGATAAAATAACCCAAGATCTATACTTCCACGGAGGTATCTAAAAATGTGTTTGATCCCATCCCAATGTCTCTTAGTAGGAGAAGAACTGTATCTTGCTAACAAGTTGACAACAAAAGTAATATCAGGTCGTGTACAGTTTGCAAGATACATAAGAGCACCTATTGCACTTAGGTATGGAACTTCAGGTCCAAGAACTTCTTCCCCACTTTCTAGAGGCCGAAATGGATCTTTATCAACTTCTAAAGATCGAACAACCATCGGGGTAGTTAAAGGATGAGCTTTATCCATATGAAAACGACTGAGAATCTTTTCAGCATATGTGGATTGATGAACAAAATTTCCAGATGCTAAATGCTCCACTTGTATTCCCAAACAGAATTTTGTCTTTCCAAGATCTTTCATTTCAAATTCATCTTTTAAATTAGTAGCGATTCTAGTGAGTTCTTCAGAATACCTACAAGATTCAAATCATCCACATATACAAAGAATGATGGAAAATCCACTTTGTGATTTCTTAATAAAAAAACACATGGACATACTTGATCATTTATATATCCATCTTTTATTAAATAATCACTAAGTCGATTATACCATTACATCTGACCGGATTATTTCAACCCATACAATGAGCGTTGTAACTTGATTGAATATATGTGGATGGGACCTTTGTGATTCAAACCATTTTCAATCCTTTGAGGATTCTCATGTAAATCTCAATTGTCAAGTGAGCCATATATAGTATCTGTGTTACAACATCCATTAGACGTGTTTCCAAACCTTCCATGGTTGCCATACCTATCAGAAAGCGAAAAGTGACTCCATCCATTACTGGAGAGTATGTATCATGATAATCAATACCAGGTTTTTGTGAAAACCATTGAGCTACAAGTCGGGCTTTGTATCTCACAATTTCATTTTTCTCATTTCTCTTTCGTACAAATACCCATTTGTTTCCAATCGGGATTACACCCAGCGGTGTTTGGACTACTGGTCCAAATACTTCTCTTTTCAATAAAGATTGTATCTCAGTTTGAATAGCATCTTTCCATTTTGGCCAATCTTTTCTTTTCCGACATTCTTCCACGTTTTGTGGTTCAGGATCCGTGTCAGGAATCAAAGTAATATCTGATGCTATAGAGAAAGCAAATATACCGTCAATCATGACTTTGCTTCGATCCCATATTTTCTCATCATGTACATAATTTATTGAGATCTCTTGGTGTTCATCTCGTATCCCTTCACTGAGATTTTGAACCTCTTCTGGGGCTATTCCCACTCTTGGAATATGTGCTGCTTCTGGAGCGGTTTGTACCTCTTCTGGGGCTATTTTCACTCTTGGAATAAGTGCTACTTCTGGAGCGGGTATTCCTTCAGGGATTCCCTTATTTGCTTTTGATTTTCATGGTACAATGTCTTTTGCACCAATTGGTCTTCCACGCTTCTGGCGTGGTTTAGATTCTTCTATTACCTTATTCGTCAATTCTCCAGGATTTGATTTTTCAATAGGTATTTCTATCCTTGCTGGAGTATTCACTACAGGTGTATGTGACTTTATCACTTTTCTAGCATCATTAAATGCATCTGGCATTTGATTTGCAATATTTTGTAAATGAATAATTCTTTGAACTTCAATTTCACATTGTCCTGTACGAGGATCAAGTGAATTTAAATCTGTTGCATTCCATGATATTTCAGAGGGTTTTTTTATTTAAATCTTTCCTTCCTCCTAATGGTGGAAATACAGATTCATCAAAATGACAATCTACATAACGTGCAGTAAAAAAATCTCCAGTTAAAGGTTCAAGATATCTGATAATAGAAGGAGATTCAAAACCAACATAAATACCTATTCTTCGTTGGGCTCCCATCTTAGTTCTTTGTGGAGGTGCAATTGGAACATTTACTGCACTTCCAAAAACTCGAAAGTGTGATATGTTGGGTGTCTGTCCAAGAACTAACTGCAGAGAAGAAAATTTATGAAGACCCGTTGGTCTTACTCAAATGATGGCTGCAGCATGAAGAATTACATGACCCCAAACTGAAGTAGGTAAGTTAGCCCTTAACATTAATGGTCGTGCAATTAGTTGAAGTCTTTTTATTAAAGATTTAGCTAAACCATTTTGTGTATGAATATGAGGAACAGAATGCTCAATGGAAATTCCAATAGTCATACAAAAAATCATTAAAAGTCATTGAGAAAAATTAATTTTGCGTTATCAAGTCGAATTGACTTGATTGGATGATCTGAGAACCGGAGCCCATAACTTGATTATTTGAGCAAGAAGTTTTGAGAAGGCAAAATTTCGAGAAGAGAGAAGACAAACATGAGACCATCTAGTTGAAGCATCTATTAAAACCATGAAATATCGAAATGGGCCAGACAATGGTTGAATAGGTCCACAAATGTCTCCTTGAATTCTCTCTAAGAATTTTGGGGCTTCTTTATAAATTTTTACTGGTGATGGTCGAACAATTAATTTTCCTCGAAAACACACAGCACAAGGAAATTCACTACTAGGAAAAACCTTTTTATTTTCGAGAGGATGACCAGTAGAATTTTCATTAATACGACACATCATAGAAGTACCTGGATGACCGAGTCTTTCATGCCAAAGCATAAAGGATTTGGGATCTATGATTTTTGGAATCATAACATTATGAGACTCAATTACTCTAATTTTCATAGTATATAATCCAGAAGCAATTGAATGAAGTTTTTCTAGGATATTCTTTTTTCCAGAAATAGTAGAAGTGATGAGAAGATATTCATTATCATTCTCATTGGTTGTTTCAATGTGAAAACCATTTAGTCGAATATCTTTAAAACTAAGCAAATTTCTTCTTGATTTACTAGAATATAGAGCATTTTTGATAAAAACTTGTGTCTCATTTGGTAGCATGAAACTAGCTTTTCCAAATCCCTCGATTAAATTTGATGTGCCAGAGATAGTTCCTACATTTCCCTTAGCTTTGATCAGTTGTGAAAAATATTTCTCACTTTGAAGGATTGTATGAGTTGTTGCACTGTCTGCTAAACATATATCCTCCATATCCATTAAAAATGGTCTGACACATATAAAAACATAAATAAGAAAAGTTATATTTCAAATATAATTTTATTCATGAGAAACACATACCACATATAGAATGAAAACTAATAATATTATACATGCAGGATGTTTAATTAAAACAAGAAATTAAACGATATCCCAAAAGATACTTTCAGAAGGTTCAGTAATATCAACAACCTTTTCTTCAATGTTGGTCATTGATAGATCATCAACAATATTCAATTGATGATTAACAAAGTTTGTTTCTGCCTCCATTACTTTGTTCTTTTGAGACTCCTGGAATAAATTAGCCAGATGCCTCGTGAACGGCGATGTGCAGTCTGTGACCAATGCCCATTCATCCCACACCTAAAACAAACATCTGGTTTGTTCTTTATATGTGTTGCATTTTCTTTATTTTTACCCAACCCAGACACTTTCCACTTCTGGTGACCTGAATTGTTGCGGTTCTGGAATTTGTTTCTATGATAGCCTCGTTTATTCTTTCGTCCCCAAGGCTTCTTATTATATGACCATCTCTTGTCACGTTTATTTTGCTGAAATGACGTGCTGTTAATATCTGGCAATGGGGTAGCACCCGTTGGTCAGATTTTGATGGTTTTTCAACAACAATTCATTATTCTTTTACGCAACAAGGAGGATAGACAACAAGTCATTTGAATTTTGTGAACTTACTGCATCTATATTGTTGTGTGTGAGAATCATGTTGGTGGGATGAAAAGTTGAGGCGTTTTCTTTAACATTTGGGATTCAAACTGGATCTCCGCACAAAGCCAAAGTAGAGGTTATTCTATAAACATTGGAACTATATTCCGTAATTGATTTGTTTTCTTGTAGCCTCAAATTAAGCCACTCAAATTTGGCATTAGGGAGAACAATTAATTTTTGGTGGTCAAATCTTTCCTTCAGTTGTGTCCATAAAGACAAAGTATCTTTGACTGTTAAATACTCAGTCTTTAATCCTTCATCAATATGGTGACGAAGAAAAATTATGGCTTTTGCATTTTGTGCCGAAGTAGCTGTATTTCCTGATTCAATGGTCTTTTCTAACTCATTTGCACTAAGGTGCAATTCTGCATCAAGTGCCCAAGCCAAATAGTTGTCTCCAGATATTTTCCAAAATTGAAAAATTTATTTTTGCCAAGTTTGCCATCGTCTCAGTTGGTTAGAACTTCGTGCTGATAACGTGTTATAAAATTTTAGCAAAGTATAAAAATATACTCTTATAATTACTGCATAAATTTAGAGAGAATAAGTAAGAGATAAAGAGAGAAATTCTTCAGATAGAATTCTTCATTCTTTTTCATTCAATAGCACTCCTTTATATAGGTAAGGATGAAATTAAGGGGAAGGAAAAGTAGAGGAGAAGGAAGAGTACTCAGGTTCCTTCCTCAGGACTTAGGAGGGAATCTTGTGTATAACAGGATTGTCATTGATTTTGGAAATTATGTGTTTTTTTAATCTTCCTGCCTAATTGAAGATGTTGTATTTGTCAATGATTTTGCTCTTCAATTGATAAATCCTTAATTGTAGATGATGCTATGTTGTTGATGTGAATTGTTTTTTTAATCAATTTGCGAGACACGTGATTGTAATTTGGAACAGAGACACTAAATATTATCAATCTTTATTGTAATTTGTTTCAAGTAAATAGTAGGGAAAGAGTTTTTGGAGGGAGAAAAAGGAATGGCGATGAAACAAGGGAGATGCTCTGTTTTATCTCTTTTGCTATTACTAAACACAAACACAAAGGAAGAGTGAGATGCTCTGTTTTAGTAGCTATAAATTAACCCAAACAAAAGGAAAATAAGTTTCCATTTCTCTAATAATCCATCAATCCGTTCCCCCAAAAAAAAATCATTTGTAAATTCAATTGAAACTCTCTTTTCGGAAACGAAAGGGATAATTTACAAGTGAGTCAGAATAAATAATATAAATACTTTAATGGAAAATCGTTTCAATTTAAGGCATGCTTTATTTCTTTCTCCCTATGAGTTTTGCAGATTTTGATTTTTTTTGTCTTTCTTAGTTTAGTTATAGATTATACAGGGGAAAGGGGGAAAGGGGGAAATGATGTGCTTGATTGTATTTAGAATTATACTGCTTTCAAGAATTTAAATTAAAAATATAAAAATAATAATATATGTCTAAAATAATAATCATAATAGCGGTTTATGTATTTATGTTGCTTAATAAATGTCATGTTTCTTCCACAAAATACTATTTTTATATGATTACAAATTAAAATTGATCTCTCATCATAGATTAATACTATATAACCTGTTGTATTCTTTTTGGATTTTGGTCATTTTGTACCGTTTTAAGCCACAACCACTATAATTTTAATTGAAGAAAAATCATACTTTTAACAACATATACTAATGATAAATGAACAAGATTACAACTTTTCAAATGCAGTTGAAATTACAGACGTACTTCTATATGTGTTTATCGTACGGTCTTTATTGCTACTAGTTAATGGCCCGTGCAATGCACGAAGTTTGAATAATGAATTTTAATAATTTATCCTACATTTATGTTAAAAAAGAAGCTACCGTACACAATTCATAAATTAAGAGATTGACAAATTCCATCAACAAAATTCAGAAAACAATAAAATTTGAAATAAAAATCAACACAATAGCTATAAATGAAGAAGTAAAACCTTGCATAATTCAGTAATTAGTTTTACCCGTAAGTGCCTTTGTCAATGTATTCTAATTTCTCGAAGCAGTTCACATTTCAAGACCCTTATGAAATCATGATGGTGATTCTTCTAGATTGAGCCATAACTTGCATTTAGAAGTATAGAACCTGCCCTTCACGATTGGTCTAATTAATTGGTCAATCAATCCACAATGACATACCATAAAGCTAACAACACTTGCAAAAGGTGCATCTTTCTACTCAAAATACTCGTTCTGATAGGTAAGCAAACTAACAATTTTGCAATTGCCTGAACAACAGTCTAGGGAGATGGGGCGAGGCAGTATTAAGCACATACATTAGGTTAGTATTGCAGCTAATGTTATAGCAGTGTTAAAATCCAAATGGAATAGATGAGTCCTTAAATCTCATGAGTTTTGCAACCTTAACATCCACCATAAGATACATGTACAACAAAGGATTCATTATCGAAGAAAAAACACACTAAATGATTCTTTGCTATTATTTGTTGGAAATTATGCAGTATAAGATATTTTAGTTACATGTCTCACTATGTCTCTGTAAATATTTCATTTCAGTTCCAAATCTAAGCAATTAACCCGCAAAAAACAGAGACCCAAACCAACACAGTAAACGGGAGTCAAATATTATGATGTATCGTCAGCTGCCTTGGTTTCTTCTTTTCGCTTCAAAGTGGTAGAAGACGTTGGAGTTCCTTCTTACCCCCATCTCATCTCTGATATCATTGATGGTCTGCTCAAACTCATCTATGCAGTGCCCATCTCATCAAGTGCATCTTAGTCAAAGAAACAAAGAATTCCATTCATATCAGTTCCGAATGACCCAGAACCAAAATGCAAAAAAATGAGCCATGCAAATAGTAATGACAATTTTCATAACTCTCTTGGATAAATAAATAAATAAATAATTCCCCCAAAAAATTAAAACAAACAAATAAATAAATAATAGAAATATATATAATTCTTACAAATCCTGTTTCATATAATTATTGCATCAAAAACTGAGCTTCAATATTCATCACTTCTCAAAAACAGAGAAAATTTTAAACCCACATACTATAAAACCAAGGGAGAAATCATTAAAGAAAGAAAGAAAACACAGACCATAAATTACCATTATACATCAATACCTTTGTTAAAGTAGATGACCCTTCCCAAATTTCCTTCAACTTTTTTCCTTCCTTATTTGTTCCAAATCAAGAAATTTTTTTCAAAAAATTTTCTGTTTTGTGCATAATTCTTGTTCGGGTCCTCTTTCATATGGAAAAAGAAAAACTTTTTAGGAATGAAGGAAACACATTTCCACCCACATGGACTTCCACTGAACTTGGGATGGAAATTCAAAACAATGAGCTTAATTCCACTTCAGAACAAATTCCCAATTATTTTTTCAATTCAAATTGAGAAAATTCAATGGATCAGAGCAATCCCTTTTGAGTCTGATCTTAGCTCAATTGTCTCTTCCCCAACAACATATCATTCGTGAATTCAACAAATAATGGTGAAAACATTGTTCTTAGAGAATTAATTGGTAGACTTGGAAGTATTTGTAATGATGGGGAAATAGAGAAACAATTTGTAGTTTGAAGTAAGAATTATCCCTTAACCAATAATCATCACTGAGATATTTGAAAAGTGAAAATTTGATACAACTACTATTCATATATGTAGTAAGTATGAAAGTTTTATCTGGAAATTAAAGTTTATTTACAATGCAAGTTGGTATTCCAAACTAAAATTAAGAACCCCTGGAATACTTCCAAGCTATAAATCTAAAATTACGGAAAAAGTACTCACTTCAATACACAAAAAATCAACAAACATGTCAAGTAAAGTTAAGATTATAAGATAAATGATTAGAGACTAATTCCTCAACCAAAAAAAAAACCAAGTATATAGAAAAAAGACAGAAAATTGAATTTCTAAGGGAGTCGAACAAAAAATAAATTCAGGAGTCGATACAAACAAAAAGTGGTGGAATTGAATGACTCACCTTGCATTAGAAGAACAATTGAGAGTGACGGCCAGCTACAACCAATTGTGGCCGGCACCAGGGCGGGAAAGCGAATATCGGAGACAGCGAAGATGTCTTCCATTAATCCATAATCGAAGAGCCAATTAAAAATATGTGTATGATCGATATGGTGCGACTTTGTGAAAGAGAGGGTGAGGAATCTAGGTTTCTGATTCATGGGGAAAGAGGAGGTAGTGAAGAGGAGAAGGATGGTTTATCGGTGAGGGTGAGGATGAGGATGAGGAACTGGAAGTGAAAGATGACGACGAAAAGAAGGTGAAAATCTCTTATAATTATATAATGGAAGCTTAATCAACAGTAGAAAGTTATATATGGATTTATATACATACCTAAATAGTTGTCAGCGATTTGGTTGCTTCGGTTTTTAGCGACGAAGAAATAGGTTTCAGAACATCGGCCTGAAAACTCATCCCTCATCCTTCATCCTCTGCCGCCATTGATATCGTTTCTGGCTGTGAGTTGTTGTTGCAACCCAATTCTAGGGTTTTATGGGATGGGAGGAGATTAAACCGAGATGGAATTTATTGAGGGGGAGATGAAGAAATACGATCGAGGCTGAAGAAGAGGAATGCTTTAATTTTTGGTCGATTAATCTTATTATTTCTTATTTTGCTCGGGAATTGAAGGGGGAAAGAGAAGGTAGAGAGAGAGAGAGAGAGAGAGAGAGAGAGAGAGGAAGACCGGAAGACAGGGAAATGAAAAAAAAATCGTCGATTTGTCGAATGAAATGGACTGGATTCGTGAGATTTTCAATTTGACCAAATTAAGAGTTAACTCATTGAGTTTTTCAATTTAAAAGATCGGTTGTTGTTGGGTAAAATTAATACACGCAAAACATGCAAGTAAAATATCGTTCCTACGAGGATAAATTATTAAAAAATTTAACTTCACAATTATCAATTTCCTATTAATCCTAATTCTATTAAACTATTCAAATCAATTGTTTAAAATTATAGAAACTAAATTACTAAATAAACAAACTATCACAAAACAACCGCTAATATCAAAATCCGGAATTTCAAAAAATTAATGGAGAATTAGACTTATGATTTCACCCTAAGCTTCACTCTGATTTTCAAACCTTTATTCCAACTCAGTGTAATATCCAAGTTTATAAATCAAGAACACGAATGTAATAGTAGCCACCTCTCGATGCACTAATACCGTATTAACGTCAATCCACAATTAAGATAGAAATCCGTTAAACACCTAAATCAACCAACTCACTATATCTCTATGTGAACTGCAATTAAAGAAGGTTTAAGCTCAAGTTCCCTATTCGATTACATGTGATGTCAAGCATATCTCTACCTTAACAATAATCAAAAATTTGCTATTGACAAAATTCATGACATATGCTATATTAACTAGGTCTAGACTTGAATATCCTTTCTCGATTCCATTCAAATCCACAAGGAATTGGTGATCAAGCAACTCATAAATTCACGCTCAAATTAACATAGATAAACTGAAAATATTTTATTGAATTGGAAATCAAAGTTATAGAATCATCGTTTCACCCACGGATCCATCACAAGTTTAATAAGTGAATTAGTTCATAACGAATGAAAAAACTGAAATAATAGAAGAACACATCATCCCAATTACAGAATATAGAAAATTAAGGAGAATAGTAATACACTACCCTTCTCGCCCTTCGATTCTGTAATCTTCGTGGAATTAATCTCCTTCTTTCTTTCCTCCAAGCTCTTGTTCTTCAAAATCTCGATAATCGTAGTATGTCTCGATCCCCTTTTTATTATTCCACACTTAGCATAAAAGATAGTCTCACTTCAGCTCCATACCTCAATTCTAATCCAACTCTAACTCTCCTCATAAGAAATCAAATGGAGCCATGAATCCTTTTCAAAATCAACAACTCAATAGTCAAAGACTCCCACAGAATAAACTAACAACCATCCCATATTCCTAATATTATCACATTACATAAAGAATTATTAGTTCCCAACATAACCCAACTTTTAGACAAACAAAGAAAAATTACCAACAAAATCCAAGCCTTGTTGGTACCGCTTATTCTGAAACACACACAAGAAAGTAGCTACGCGTATTATCGCCTCAGGAGGTTTCTCTCGCTCCAGGTTCTTCCCGCTTATCGCTCCACGCAAAGACAATCGCCCTCAAGGCTATGTAGTCAGAAACTTCCAAATTGCTCGAAATCTTCTTCCAATTGTAACATTTTGATAGGCCCATGGATTATCCTGCAACAAGCAAACAACCTATCAAAAGTAACATGAAATTACCAAAGACTAACAATATATCAAGCTAAACGAACATAAATCGTAGGTTAAAAATCTACTCATCAAATTCTCCCAAACTTGACCGTTGCTTGTCCTCAAGCAAAATGCAATGCAATGTACTAACAACTAACTACAAATCTAGAAATAAGACAATAAATATGATTTGCTCATACGGCCTCAGAAAAACTAGTAGACATGTCATACTTCATATCAAAAATCAATCCACACTCACTATCAATCCGTACATCTTACCCTGTTATAACTAATAAAGTGTGTGTGTGTGTGTACAACACTCATGTCAACTGATATTGAATCAAATAAAGTTACATAACCAGTTTCTTATCAGGAATCATACAACATAAACTCAAAAATTTCCAAAAACAAACCAGTTCTAGCTTAGCTCAAACAATTACCAAGGCTCAAGTTCCGAATAGGGTATTCATGCTCACTTCTTTTGCACCATTTTTTTTATAGACGGGGGCTCTTTACCCTTATTTTCCCGTCTTTTCTTAATTTCAATTTTTTTTAGAAAGATGGTTGATGAGTGCATTTTACGCTCCATCTCATGCTTGTGTTTATGAGGAGTATTTCTTCTCAACCCACCACAAGACTCAACTAATTTCCAATATATATATATATATATATGTATATATATTTTATATTTTTTTAGAGCTGATACACCCCAATCTTCCCCCAAACTTAGGTTCATGCTATATTTGTCATTTTTTTTTCGTTTATACTAGCACTATCTTTTAGAAAATTTTTATGTAACAATTTGAACTAATCCATTAACACAGATGTTATTAACGTGCTATCTTATTATACTAGTTTCAATCAGAACAAGAACCACATCATAATAGAAATCACATCACGATTCTTATACTTAGTAATATACTTGTCTACATCATTTCAGTTTCATCATTGGCCAATAATCACATATACGATCTAATAACTGGATTCATGCAACTATATGCACAAGATAATATTTACTTTCCTATTTTTTTTCTTTTTTTAAAAAAAACTTAGATATGACTAAAAAGCATGAAACAGAACCCCCAAACTTAAAACAAGTAATGACCTCATTACGCCAAAATAATTTAAAGAAAAGTATGAGGCCTTCCATGTAAACGAGTTACTGCTCGTCGTTGCCCTCTGGAAGATATGCAAGCAGATTGGGAGGAATGGGCATGACAACTGGAGGTGCAAATGGATTGCAGCGGGAAAACGTATCAGCAAGTGTGTGGAATGCATTTGCATTGTACTGATGCATTAAATCTTGACGTTGAGCCAACCATAGAAATTGATTCCTAGAAGTCCTCGTAGTGCAACAAACCTCCAGTAGTGCTTCCGCGTAACACCCGGTCAATGGACTCTTGAATGCATTCCCCCACATCAACATTATAGAAAGCAATTGAGTTATCCATATGGAAATGGTGATGTACAATCCCATACAATAGTCGTGCCCGTGCTTTAGTGACCTCGGTCTGATGGCGCGTGCTCATTAATCGGGCGCATATAAACGCATACCAAGCTTTTCCATATCGACTAAGGGCAGAATGTGGGAAACTTATCTTTTCATTTGTTCCGGTTTGAATAACCCATTTAGTTCCCGGTTTGCATAGTCGAACAATCAACTCGTCTAGCTCGGGCAAACCATCTTCGTATTGGTTGTCTTGTGGTGCCTCTAACCCAAAATACTCATTGATTGCATCGGCGTGAAATGCCACCGGTTTCCCCCGAACTATGACTACATGATTGACATGCTCCATTGCATTTGCGTAAAACTCTTTCACTATGTTGGTTGCCGCTGGAAGTGGTTGTTCAACCAACTGAAACCAATTCTGCTCCACAATTTGCAAAGCCATGTCGTCATCCAAATTAGGATTCGGCTTCAACCCACGTTCGAGAACAAATGTTTTCTTGTCAATGGTTGACTTGAATCGGTCAGCGGCCCTCTCACTAACAAACCTAGTGTGGTCATATTAAGTCCTAGCAGTGGAGGAGGAAGGGCGTTGTTTTTTGTTGGATGACATGGTAGTTTGTGGAGTGAATAGGTGCAAGGTTTGGTTCAGGATTTTTATCAAACAGTTGGTGGGCGAACTGAGTTTTCCCCAAAATAGGTTATGTGGTGTAATCTTGCTAGCCAAATTATGAAAACTAACACCAATTCCCAAATTGTTCTACTTATTTGCTATTCAGAATATAGAAGAAGACCAGGCAAGAGGCGAGATGTGATTCATTGCACTAATGTAGTTTCCCAGTTGGACTATGTCTCCCCAAGTGATGGAAATTTGGTGTAAGGTATGTAATGGATGTAGGATTACCTTGTAGTGTATAGTTGATATGAATTGGGTGATTGTAGGTGGAGTTTATATAGGAGAAGAAATCCAACTTGAGTTGGAATATGGAAGATGGAAGGAAGAAGAAGAGTGGGTATCAATGGAATAGAAGTTGAAGTGGGGAAGGAGTTATGGGGTGTTGTCATGATTGTTGGAGTTAATGAGGGTTGGAATATGGAGTGGTGTAGGAGAAGTGCAAGAGTTCTATTTGGTGAAGGAGATGTGAAGGAGAGGCAAAGTCATATTTTTAGAATTAGGCGTTTGGGAATTAAGCGTGGCTGCCCGCTATGTTGTAATAAATTTGGAGATAGCGCTTGTCGGTCGCTGCTAGTGGGTCAGGAGGTCTTGACGAGTCAAGATGCCCTTATTTGCGATATTAGTGCTGTGGGCCTTGATCAAGACTAGTGGGTCAGGAGGTCTAGTAACTCTAGCCTTACCGTACCGATAATAGCGCATACCCGATGATAAGTAGGATTTACACCTACTTATGGAGTACCAATTCATGAGAACTATGCCCATCTCAAGTACATTGTAGTAGGTTTTAGTTGCATTTCATGATAATTTGCATTTCGCATACTTAAAACTCCTTTTGGTGAATAAGTGCAGGATTCGACCTATTTTGGTGGTGTTATTGAGCACAAGGCTAATGGATGCTTGAGACGAGGCAAAAGATGAGATATGCATGGCATGAAGGTGCAATGGAGCAAGGAGATAAAGCATGACTGAACAAGTAGCAACAACAATAGCAAAATAGGAACCAGGATCTGTAGATTGCAAGGCATGCAATTGGCCATGTGGCAGAATAATTCGAGAGCGCGCATCGCGCGACTCCAACCAGACCTTGGAACCCATCGCAAGTTCTTGGTGCATGAGAAGGACAAGCCTAGGGGAGCTTGTGAGATCGGCCAAACATACAACCACTTCAAGTCTCTGTAGCGAGAATATCAAGTTGGAGGAGCTTGGTGGCCATGTAGAGACTCAAGTTCTTGACTTGTTTTATTTTATTTCCAATTTTTAAAGGATGTAATTGATTTAAAACGATTCCTGACTGGTGTTAGGGGTATCACTTGACATTTTATTAAGTTTTTCACGTATCTTTACATTGTAATTAGGGTTTACTCTCTGGAAGAGATTCCAACGGAGAAGGAGGCCACAACTGTACTTTTCCACTCCTTCTTGGGATTTTCGACCAGAGTGGATTATTAATATTAGTTTTGCTGGATTCTTATGAGGATCTGAATATTGATTTATATTCAGCAATTGGGTTTGATAGTTTTATCTTTCATCTTTCAATTGTCGTTTACTGACCATGTTTAGATTTGATCCCATAATGGCTTTTGGTTCAGTCATAAACTAAACTCCATTATGGGATTCTAACGGATTTTAATATGTAGTTTGATTGCATGCTTAAATGCTAGTTTGTTTTGCATATCATATGGGATGTCTATCATGATTGTTTTGTATGTATGAATGCTTGATCACCATTCGTTTCAGTATTTGTATGGAATTGACAATGAACATACAAATATGGACTGTAATCATGGTAGTATACGTATATAGGGCTGTGTTATATGGCTTATATATTTCGTGAACTAGATAGACATATACTGTTTCACGTTATAAGTTAGAATAAGAGCTTGAACTTAAAATCAATATAGTTGCAATTTCACATAGATATATAGTGATTTTGGTTATATTGATGATTATATAGAGTTTATCATCTATGGATGCTGTGTAAGTAGGTCTTAGTGCGTTGAAAAATGGCTAATACTCTTTTAGTGCTCTTGGCTATTTTCCTGTGATATGTGAGCAAGTCATGCATGATAGTGACGATTGAATGAAGTATTAAATGAAGTTAGGATCCCATTAGGTCCAATATCATTTATTCTATCGTTATTATTGCTTTAGTTATTATTTGCAATTCGAGAACAAACCAAGTTTAATCAGTAGGTTGAGCATATAAATATAGTGATTTAATTAATGAATAGTAGTTTAAGTTTAATGACTTTCTCCGTGGGATTGATACTTTACTTGCTCTGTATTACTTGTTGACGCATGTATGCTTGCATGAGTTAGAGCTCTTTTGTTAAGAGTAAAAAAGAGGCAACAAGTTTTTGGCGCCGTTGCCGGGGAAAGGCGTTTAATTTAGTATTATTATCATTAGTTTTAAGCTATATTGTATGACTTAGACAATTCTAGTCTTATCTCATTTCAGTTTTTTTTGTTTTTGTTTCAGGAACTTGGATAAATTTTTATGCGCACACGGTCAACCAACCTCGATTTAACACTTGTTCAGGATAACATAAATGGGAGAGGTTGGAAAGCGGGTGTTCGTAGAAATTTACAAGAATAGTTGGAAAACACGACAGCTAACATGACAGCCGGGGCACAAGGAGAAGATCAAAGAGAGGAGCATAGGGCTCTGAAGGAGTATTCCATGCCCAATATTAATGGACTACAGTCTAGCATAGTCAGACCAGTAATAGCAACAAATACATTCGAGATAAAAACTGACACTATTCAAATGGTGCAGAATACAGTTCAGTTTGGGGGTGCTGCTACAGACGATCCGAATGAACACCTATTAAGTTTCATCAAAATTTATAATACATTCAGATACAACGGTGTGACGGAGGATGCTATTAGACTAAGGTTCTTCTTGTTCTCATTAAGGGATAAAACGAAAAGTTGGCTTCATTCTCTGCCAGCAGGATCTATAACTACATGGGAGGATTTAGCACAAAAATTCTTAGCTAAGTTCTTCCCAATGGCTAAGACTGCCAAGATGAGGACATCTATCTCTCAGTTTGAGCAACAATAGGGCGAGTCATTATATGAAGCATGAGAGAGATAAAAAGAAATGTTGAGAAAGTGCCTACATCACGGTATGCCAGATTGGATGGTAATCAACACGTTTTATAATGGATTGGGATGGCAGTCGAGACAAATTGTAGATGCAGATGCAGGAGGGGCATTATGGGCAAAGAATTATGAGGAAGCCTATGACCTTATCGAGACAATGGCATCGAATGATTTTCAGAATCCTACATCTCGAATGCCACAAACTAAAGTTGCAGATGTATTGGAGGTTGATGCTATTACTCAGTTGTCAGCACAGATGGCAGCCATGGGAAAGAAGATAGATACTTTGGCAGAAGGAAAAGTAAAGACGGTTGCCTTCGTATGTGAGATTTGTGCGGGGTCACACTCGACGGATCAATGTCTTTATCATCTCGAGAATCGGTGCGAGATGTGAGCAACTATAGAAAAGACCAAGGTCAATTTCAGAACACATACCACCCCAACAACACAAATCATCCAAACTTTAGTTGGTCGAATAATCAAAGGAATCAGCAGACCCAGTTTCAACCAAATAATCAATTTCAGGAACAACCAGCGCAGCCGCAGTTTAATCCTAGACCACCCTTTCCGCCAGGATTTTCTCAACAACAACAGCAACATCACACTCCAGCTGCACTTCAACAAGAAAAGAAATCCGAAGTGGAGGGGATGATGATGAAATATATGGCAAACACAGAAGTTATGATCAAAAACCAAGTAGTGGCTATAAAGAATCTGGAAACTTAAATGGGGCAGATGGCGAACATGCTTACTAACAGGCCCCAGGGTTCATTGCCAAGTAATACGGAGACAAATCCAAGAAGAGAAGGGAAGGAATAGTTTCAAGCGATCACATTGAAATCTAGGAAAGATCTGGCAGTTATTGCAAGTCAGCGCTACTACCGCGAGAATGTCTCGAGGAGGGGCGCATGCACAAGACGAGAGGCAGAGGAGCCAACATCGAGAAAGAAAATTTGGAGAAATCTGAGGATCAGCAGGAAGGGAAAGACAAAGCAGGTTCAGAGGAGACTTTTAAGAGTCTAGTACCACCAATTCACATTCAAGTTCCGTATTCGCAGAGATTAAATAAGAAAAGGGAAGATAAGCGATTCAAAGAAATTCTGGAGGTATTCAAAAAGCTGCAGATCAACATACCATTCGCCGAGGCATTGGAACAAATGCCAAGCTACACAAAATTTATGAAGGGTATATTGTCAAGGAAAAGGAGATTAGATGAGTTTGAAACAGTAGCCTTGACAGAGGAATGCAGTGCATTGCTTCAACAGAAATTACCTCCAAAGCTGAAGGATCCGGGCAGTTTCACAATTCCATGCACCATTGGAAAGATGAACTTCAGTAAGTGTTTATATGATCTTGGGACAAGCATAAATTTGATACCCTTGTTAGTGTTTAACCAGTTGGGATTGCCGGATCCAAAGCCAACAAATATTGCATTGCAGTTAGCGAACAGATCCATCACATATCCATGGGGACTTGTTAAAGATGTGTTGGTTAAGGTGGACAAGTTTATTTTTCCAGCTGACTTCATCATTCTAGACTACGAGGAGGACAAAAGCATACCAAAAATACTGGGGAGGCCATTCTTGGCCACGGGCAGAACGTTAATAGATGTGCAAAAAGGTGAACTCACTATGCGTGTCCAGGATCAAGAGGTCACCTTTAACGTCTTTAAAGCAATCAGTTTACTAACGGATGAAGAAGAGTGTTTCCTGGTTGACATGGTGGATTGGTGCCTATAGGATGAAGTACAAAAATCGAGGGATTATGGACCATTGATATGTGCAACAGGTAAAAATTTAGAGTTAAAGGTAGAGCCATTGACGAAAGATGAAGTCATTAAATTTCGGGGTGCGACGGATAAGAAGGAAGGCACCTCAATTTTATCGGTGATATGAAACTCAGAGATAGTCAAGCTAATTGACTATAACATAGCGCTGGATGGGAGGCAACCCATTATTTCTATCCTCATTGATTTATTTTTAGTTATTCATTTTGGATTATTTCAGTCGTATATCGAAGTCACTTTTAATAGGTTGTTAGATGTTCATGCTTAAGTGTGTAGCAAGAATGGCGTTGCGAATAAGTGCAAGATGTCAACACTATGTGGTCATTAAGTCATGCCTTAACAAGATGCATTACTATCTATGCAGGAACCATCATTGGACCACATCACTGATACGCAGAGTGGATTTGAATATGCACATTGCGAGATATAGAAGATCGTAGTGTCACAAGCTGCCCATGAAAAAAAAAAGCGCTACGCAGCGTTAAGTTAAGAAAGCCACCAAAACAATCTGCAAGTCTCGACTTGGCGCCCGACTTCGATAAAAGAAAACGTCTGACGGCCACGCGCAACACCGGGTTAAGACAGATCTAAATAGTTTAAAAATAGAGTTGTGGACCATTTGGACTCTCATTTGGGATAATAACAGAAGAGAAATTCTCTCACTCTCCATAACTCACGTCGCAATCTATCTATCAGTTACAAGTTGTGTCGTACATCTCTCAATCAATTAGCCACGATTCGTGGCTCATTCAAAGTCCATATCTCCTCAACTTCTCCAAAGTGCACTATAAAGCTAGGGTTCCAAGTTGGATTGAAGAAACAAGTATTGGAGGTAGAAATTCTTCAAGCTTTTCTTCATTCCCCATCATATAATCTGTGTAACCTCTATCAAACACAAATGGGGCCTAAGCGAGCAAGGTCTATTACGTCATCTTCTTCTTCCTCGTCAGGCAGTTAAGAGGCTGACATTGTGGATCACACCAAATTCCTCAATTTGGAAGCTCAACAAGAATACTACCGCATTGTGGTGAAGACATTCTTCAAGGAGCGAGGATTCAAGACGGAGGGGCAGGATGGCCAGTTGTGCGCCATAATTCGATTGAGAGACTGGGGTGGACTGATGGCTACTCCAACACCTGTTCCTATGAGCGTAGTCCGTGAATTCTATGCCAATGCCAAGGTCACTATGAGCGGGATATCTCTGGTTCATGGTATTGAGGTAAATTACAGTCCTCATGCCATCCGATTAATTTTCAAAATTACTGATGCACCGCTAGTGGGGGCTGCTAATTGGGTAACCGACACTAATTTGGAGACCGACATGGAGTTGATTATTGTAGAGTTATGTGTGCCGGGTACGAAATGGACATATAAAGTTGGCACGACACAGCCGCGTATATTCCCAGCTGCAGCCCTAAATCGCTATGCAAAAGCGTGGAACTTGTTCATGTGTGCCAAGCTCATGCCTTCCGCCCATCAGCACGAAATAACAGCGGAGAGGGCACGTCTTCTGTGGGGCATAATCACCGGAAAGTACATCAACATTGGTCATCTCATTCACGAGAATATGCTGCGCTATTTATAGGGAGTAACGATTGGGAGCATTCCACACGCATCCGTGGTTGCCATGCTTTGTGCTAATTAGGGATGCACCTGGGGCAATGAGCAGATGCAATACCCAAGCTAGGACATTACTCATGCCACGATCGAAAAATTCAAAGACTAGGCAGGTGGTGTACCACACCCACGCGGACTTGGATTCATCCTTCAGCCCATTTTTCTAGAGCCACCACAACAACCCCCGTAAATAGACGAGGCGGGCCCGTCCACGCACGCTCGTGCCACCCATGGCGATCGCCAGCTCCGAAGGTTGGAGCGTAAGGTCGATGCCATGTACGATAATTTGGGCACATTTGCGACACGTGACTCACAAGGGCTTTAGCCGAAGTGTTTGCGCAACAAGGAACAACACAAGAATGGCCTCAGTTTGGAACCGCAGCACCATATCCACCACTGGATTCACCACTCGAGGAGGGTGGCACCACCAATAATTAAGGGAGTTTTCGTACCCTTTACCTTCATTCAATTGGGACATTGAATATTTTAAGTTTGGGGGTAGGGTAGTAGTATTTTTAGTTTTGCATATAGTTTTGCATGATTCATATAGTTTTGCATGATTAGTTTAATTTTTATTTGCATGTTTAGATTACATTTTAGCATATAGGTACATGTTATAATTGCATACTCACAGTTCTTACCATATAGAAAATTTTTGTCTAGCCAATGATGAGAGTGAAGTTTTTAAATGATTTCTGGATATTTTGGATAACATCATGAGCTGAGATGTAACGTTTTATACAATGAAATTCAAAATGCTGTTTAAATGCTTTCGGTTTGCACAAATGTGTTCACAAGCACTTGTAGGTATAAGAAGTACGTTATGCCTTGCTCGATAGAAAAATGTAGTGTTAAAAAGAGAAATATGTGAAAAGTGACTTTTGGACTGTATAAAACATTGATTTTTAAACTTTGGGAAAACATGGGTATCTGTGTAAAAAAAAAACAGAGAAAAAGAAATAAAAGTAGAAATAACATAGCTAGTCTTATTTCGGGGCCCTAGCTACTTGAGTAGGTACTCCCGAGGGGATTGTCTCTACACCTAGCGCCCTAAGGTCTTTCATGGTCTGGGAGTCGTTGGTCGAAAGCTCGCTAAGGGGTAGCAGTGTGCCTAATGGAGTAAGATATTGCACAGTCATGAAGAAAAAGAAAGAAAAGAAAAGAAAAGAAAAATAACAATAAACACCGCGAGAAAGTGCAAAATTCACCCTTATGAGTAGAATAAAGCAGTTAAGTCCATTGTTGAACCTTAGTTTATTTTGAGATGTTGGAATAGTTCGAGTCGCATATATATACATAAGTCTTGATTTAAGCTATAATTTTTCTGGTTTGAGCAAGATAGCATGAGCATTCTACACCGAAATCAAGTATTGGGCGAACACAACACACACACAACATCTGTATAGCATTTTTGAATTATATGGGTATATGACATTATGCCTGCAGTTTGATTTGAATCTGTATTCTCGAATCTAGAAAAATTTCGCTGAGGCAAATTGGACTGAATTTCTATGATAGTTGGGACAATGTGAGAATTAGTTGCATAGTCATATAGTTGCATTTTTATTGTTTATTAGTCTGCACTGCTTAAGGGCAAGCAATGGTTCAAGTTGGGGGTATTTGATAAGTAGGATTTACACGTACTTATGGAGTACCAATTCATGCGAACTATGCCCATCTCAAGTACATTTTAGTAGGTTTTAGCTGCATTTCATGATAATTTACATTTCGCATACTTAAAACTCCTTTTGGTGAATAAGTGCAGGAATCGGCCTATTTTGGTGGTGTTATTGAGCACAAGGCTAATGGATGCTTGAGACGAGGCAAAAGATGGGATATGCATGGCATGAAGGTGCAATGGAGCAAGGAGATAAAGCATGACTGAACAAGTAGCAGCAGCAGTAGCAAAATAGGAACCAGGATCTGCAGATTGCAAGCAAGTGCACATGAATAGTTTTGAGAGCGCCTTGCCGCGATTACCCACCAGCACTTGGAACCCATCGCAAGTTGCGCGGCCACGAGAAGGACAAGCCTAGGGAGCGTCTTGCCATGTAGAGATCGCCAAACATACAAACTTACTTCAAGTCTCATGGCACAATGAGAATCAAAGTTGGAGAAGTTATGCGCATGCCATGAGACCTAAAGTCAGTTGATTTATTTTATTTTATTTCCAATTTTTAAAGGTTGTAATTGATTTAAAACGATTCCTAACTGGTGGGTATCACTTGACATTTTATTAAGTTTTTCACGTATCTTTACATCGTAATTAGGGTTTACTCTCTGGAAGAGATTCCAACGGAGAAGGAGGCCACAACTCTACTTTTCTACTCCTTTTGGGGATTTTCGACCAGAGTGGATTATTAATATTAGTTTTGCTGGATTCTTATGAGGATCTGAATATTGATTTATATTCAGCAATTGGGTTTGATAGTTTTATCTTTCATCTTTCTATTGTCGTTTATTGACCATGTTTAGATTTGATCCCATAATGGCTTTTGGTTCAGTCATGAACTAAACTCCATTATGGGATTCTAATGGATTTTAATATGTAGTTTTATTGCATGCTTAAATGTTGGATTGTTTTGCATATCATATGGGATGTCTATCATGATTGTTTTGCATGTATAAATGCTTGATCACCATTCGTTTCAGTATTTGTATGGAATTGACAATGAACATGCAAATATGGACTGTAATCATGGAAGTATACGTATATAGGGCTGTGTTATATGGCTTATGTATTTCGTGAACCAGATAGACATATACTGTTTCACCGTATAAGTTAGAATAAGAGCTTGAACTTAAAATCAATATAGTTGCAATTTCATATAGACATATAGTGATTTTGGTTATATTGATGATTACATAGAGTCTATCATCTGTGGATGCTGTGTAAGTAGGTCTTAGTGCATTGAAAAATGGCTAATACTCTTTTAGTGCTCTTGGCCACTTTCCTATGATATGTGAGCAAGGCATGCATGATAGTGGCGATTGAATGAAGTATTAAATGAAGTTAGGATCCCATTAGTTCCAATATCATTTATTTTATCATTATTATTGCTTTAGTTGTTATTTGCAATTCGAGAACAAACTAAGTTTAATCATTAGGTTGAGCATATAAATATAGTGATTTAATTAATGAATAGGAGTTTAAGTTAAGCGACTTTCTTTGTGGGATCGATACTTTACTTGCTCTATATTACTTGTTGACGCATGTATGCTTGCATGAGTTAGAGCTCTTTTGTTAAGACTAAAAAAGAGACAACACCCAGCGCTGTCTTGACGAGTCAGAGCACCCAGCGCTGCATGGCCTGATGGTCTGGTCTTGTAGCGTGCCCCGCTTTCGATCAGATATATGGACGGTAGCATGCTCTCATACTGTGATAAGCAGTAAATGTCTTCCTTCTTCATCCTGCGAATCAATCAAAATTGACGTAAAAATTCTACGAAAATAAATTATCTATATAAAAAGAAAAGGTTAAATAAAAAGAAAAGTGTAGAACATGGGTTGCCTCCCAAGTAGCGCTAGTTTTAACGTCGTAAGCCTGACGATGACTCTCGTGTCACTGAGCATCAGCTAGGGTAATGTTGTCGGCATCCCAGTTCGCATCTCCGCCCCAATAATGTTTTATCCGTTGACCATTGACCTTGAATGTCTCCAATGGATTTCGACTGTAAAGTTTGACTGCGCCATATGGGAACACGGTTTTGATGGTGTATGGTCCCGACCATCGTGACTTAAGCTTACTGGGGAACAACCGCAAACGAGAGTTAAACAACAATACTAATTACCCCGGTTCGAAAGTTCTATGCATAATTTTCTTGTCGTGCCATTTCTTGACATTCTCCTTGTATAGTTTAGCATTCTCGTATGCCTGAAGTCGGAATTCATCGAGCTCGTTTAGTTGTAGTAATCTCTTTTCCCCTACAGCTGCTTGATTGAAGTTTAGTTTCTGAATGGCCCAGTAGGCCTTGTGCTGTAGCTCAACTGGTAGGTGACAGGCCTTTTCGTATAGTAGTTGGTATAGTGACATACCTATTGGCGTCTTATAAGCAGTCCGGTACGCCCATAATGCGTCATCCAACCGAAGTGACCAATCTTTCCGACTTGGATTTACGACTTTTTCCAATATCTTCTTAACTTCTCTGTTCGATACCTCAGCCTGTCCATTTGTTTGAGGGTGATACGCTGTAGCCACCTTGTGGTTAACCCCATACTTAGCCAAAAGAGCCGTAAAAGACTTATTGCAGAAGTGACTACCTTCGTCACTGATTATTGCTCTTGGCATGCCAAACCTCGTGAAAATGTTTTTCTGTAGGAATTTGAGGACCACCTTGGCATCGTTTGATGGTAGTGCTACAACTTTAACCCATTTCGAGACGTAGTCCACCGCGAGCAAAATATACTGATTGCTAAAAGATGAAGGGAATGGTCCCATGAAATTGATGCCCCATACATCAAAGATTTCTACTTCAAGAATTGTTTATAGGGACATCTCATTCCGTTTAGAGATGTTGCCCACCCTTTGGCATCTATCACATGTTTTCACAAATTGGTGGGCGTCTTTAAACACTGTCGGCCAATAAAACCCGGCTTGAAGCACTTTTGCCATGGTGCGCTCACTCCCATAATGTCCCCATATGCTGATGAGTGGCATTCCTGCAGTATGCTATGAACTTCACTATAGGGGATACACCTTCTAATCATCTTGTCGGCGCATTATTTGAATAGATAAGGCTCATCCTATATGTACCACTTTACGTCGTGGAGAAACTTCTATTTCTGTTGTCTCGTAAGATCAGGGGAAGCATGTTGCTCACCAGATAATTCGCGAAGTCAGAATACCAAGGAAATTCTGCATTCAAACCAAATAATTGCTCATCCGGGAATGACTCATTGATTGCGCATCTATCTTCATCCTTTTTCTCTGGATTTTCCAGTCTTGATAAATGGTCGTCAACTTGATTCTCCGTCCCCTTTCTATCTTTAATTTCTAAGTCAAACTCTTGAAGTAGGAGAATCCATCGGATAAGGCGTGGCTTAACATCTTTTTTCCCTATTAGGTACCGAATCGCCGAATGGTCCGTGTAGAGTATCACCTTAGTCCCAATCAAGTATGCCTGGAATTTGTCGAACACATACACTACTGCAAGAAATTCCTTTTTCGTGGTAGTGTAATTCATTTGAGTCTCGGTGAGTGTTTTGCTTGCATAGTATATGGCGTGAAACACCTTGTCTCGTCTTTGGCCCAAAACAGCCCCAACCGCATAGTCGCTCGCATCATACATAAGCTCGAATGGCATTTTCCAGTCCGGTGCGACTATCACGGGGGCTGTAGTTAATTTCTTCTTCAATAAATCAAACGCTAACTTGCAATCCATGATAAAAAGTCGAAAGTAGCATCCTTCTACAAAAAAGGCGCATAGAGGTTTTGCAATCTTAGAGAAGTCTTTTATGAACCTTCTGTAGAACCCAGCATGCCCCAGAAAACTTCTAATACCCTTGATAGAGTTTGGTGGAGGCAGTTTCTCGATCGTATCCAGCTTTGCTTTGTCCACCTCCAATCCTTAAGCCGACACCTTATGGCCCAGAATTATACCTTCTTCAACCATGAAGTGGCATTTTTCCCAATTGAGTATGAGGTTTGTATCCTTACAGCGCTGCAAAACCATGACCAGATTCCCTAGGCAAGTATCAAAGTTGTCTCCATAGACCGAGAAGTCGTCCATGAAGACTTCAACATTCTTCTCCACCATATCTAAAAAAATGGCCATCATACACCGTTGGAAAGTTGCTGGTGCGTTGCATAGCCCGAATGACATCCTCCTGAATGCAAATGTGCCATAAGGGCATGTAAATGTTGTCTTTTCTTGATCCTCAGGAGCGATGGCGATCTGGTTATAGCCCGAGTATCCATCCAATAAATAGTAAAACTCATGTCCCGCTAATCTGTCTAACATCTGATCGATAAATGGTAGCGGGAAATGATCTTCTCGGGTTGCCTTATTCAACCTTCTATAGTCGATGCACACCTTCCATCCTGTCATTGTTCTTATTAGAATTAACTCATTGTCCTCATTCTTTATCACCGTCATTCCCCCCTTTTTTGGCACACAATGAACCGGACTAACCCATTTACTGTCGAAAATTGGATATATGATACCAGAATCCAATAATTTCAGAATTTCCTTCTTGACCACTTCCTTCATAATTGGGTTAAGTCGACGTTGATGCTCCACTGGCGGTCTTGCATCATCCTCCATCAGAATCTTATGCATGCAAAATGACGGACTAATTCCCTTTATATCCGCAATCGTCCATCCAATTGCTGATTTGTGATCCCTAAGCAGCCGCAACAACTTTTCTTCCTGCAATTCGTTAAGTGTAGCAGAAATAATTACAGGTAAAGAATCTGAATTGCCCAAGTAAGCATACCTGAGATGTTTAGGGAGTGGCTAAAGTTCCAATGTTGGTGGCTCCTCCAATGATGGTCTCAATTTTTCTGCAGCTCCCTCCTCAGTGTGCAGAGGTTCCAACGGTGCTCTGAATCGGCTAACTCGTGGTAATGAGTCTAGCATCTGTAATAGGTCCACAAATTATGGGTCGTCTTTTTCTTCATCCCCCATTAAGGTTGTTTCTAACGGATCGTGGACCAAACTCTTGCTAATATCTTTGCTGGTGATTTGCTCAATTAAATTCATCCGAAAACATTCTTCCTCATCCATAGGGTATTTCATGGCCTTGAACACATTAAATTTTATTTCTTGATCTTGGACTCTCATAGTAAGTTCTCCTTTTTGCATGTCTATGAGTGTCCTTCCCGTGGCCAAGAAAGGTCTCCCTAGGATAATCGGGATGTTCTTATCCTCATCGAAATCCAGAATGATAAAGTCCACAGGGAATATAAACTTATCCACCTTAACCAGAATGTCCTCTATAATGCCTCTCGAATATTTGACTGACCCATCCGCCAACTGCAATGAAATATTTGTAGGCTTTGGCGCAGGCAAACCCAATTCGGAGTATACTGACAATGGCATCAGGTTTTACTCGCCCCCAAATCACATAAACATTTGTTAAACGACATTTTCCCGATCGTGCACGGGATAGTAAAGCTCCCCGGGTCTTTGAGTTTTGGTGGTAGCTTCTTCTGTAACACCGCACTACACTCCTCTATTAGGGCTACTGTTTCAAATTCTTCCCATTTCTTTTTCCTCGACAGAATTCCTTTCATAAACTTCGCATAACTCGGCATTTACTCCAGGGCCTCTGCGAATGGGATGTTAATCTGGAGTTTCTTGAATACATCTAGAAACTTTGCGAACTGCTTATCTGATTTCTGTTTTTGAACCCTCTGCTAAAACGGCGGTAGAGGATAAACAATTGGCTCATTGTTTAACTTTATTTCCTCACCCTTGTTACCTTCCACCACGTTATTGTCATCAACTTTTTCCTCCGGTGTTGCTGAATTTTCTGCACTCTTACCCCCAAGATGTTTTCCACTTCTCAACATAACTGCTTGACATTGCTCATGACTACCCTTTGGATTTCTCTCAGTGTCGCTAGGTAATGTTCCTTGTGGTCTGTTATTCAATGCTAACGCCATATGTCCAATCTGATTTTCCAAATTCTTGATCGCCATCTCTTGATTTTTTATTATCATTGTTTGATTTTTTATTGTTGCCTCACTGCTAGTTATGAACTTCGACACCATTTCCTCGAAATCTGATTTCCTTTCCTGATGTTGACCCGGTTGTTGGTGACTCTAAAAACAAGGGGGATATGATGGTCGTGGAGCTTGAGTGTGCTGATTATTGCTCCGTGAGAGGTTTGGGTGGTTCCTATTCCCCTGGTTGTAGGTGTTTTGGTATGTATTTTGTGGAATTCTATTGTAGTTGCCTATGAACTGAACGGATGCTGGATTTATTGCGCACTGATCTGTAGGATGATCACTCGCACACAATTCACATACTACCGCAACCTGCTGAACTTGAGCCCCTGTCATAGTATCAACCTTGTCATTCATAGTATCAAACTTCTTGGACAGTGCAAAAATCTGTGCTTGTATAGCTGTCACCCCATCTAATTCCAAAATTCCAGCCGCCTTTGACTATGTCATTCTTGCTGTGGGCCACTGGTAGTTATATGCCGACATGATTTCGATCAAATTGTAGGCTTCCTCGTAACTCTTAGCCATGAATGCACCGTCCGACGCCGCATCAATACTGGTTCTGACATTCCCATTTAGTCCGTTGTAAAAGGTGTTCAGTTGTAGCCACTTGGGAAATCCATGATGTGGGCACTTTCTAAGTAATTCCTTGTAACGCTCCCATGCCTCATATAGCGACTCCCCATTCTGCTGCTCAAACATCGTTATGTCATTCCTCATTTTAGCAGTCTTCGCCGGTGGGAAAAATTTGGTTAGAAATGTTTGAGCCAAGTCTTCCCACGTAGTAATTGACCCCGGTGGCAGAGAATGTAACCAACTCTTCGCCTTGTCCCGTAAAGTGAACGGGAACAAGCGAAGTCTCACTGCCTCATCCGACACCCCATTATACTTGAACGTGTCACACATTTCCAGAAAACTAATTAAATGCTCATTCGGATCGTCGTTTGCCATTCCCCCAAACTGACATGAGTTCTACATCATCTGAATGGTTCCAGGCATGATTTCAAAAGTTTTTGCAGCTATTGCAGGCCTAGTGATGCTCGACTGCAGATCAGTCACCTTAGGTGTTGCAAAATCCCTCAACGCTTTCTGGTCTTCAGCAGCCATCGATTCTTCCTTATCAGAATTTTTAAATTCGTTCTTTGTTTCCTCGATCCACTTACTTAACCTCTGAAATCTTCTTTCGATGTCGTCCTAAAAAAGGAAGCAAGTCTTGATTTTTGGATCGCGTTTGCATAAACAAATGTCAAAAAACCTGAAATAGGAATAACAAAAACAAGAAAAAAATGTTTAAGTAAAACTGGACTAATTAAACTGATATCGTAAAAATATTAAAATCTAGGCTAAATTGTTCCCCGGCAACGGCGCCAAAAACTTGTTGGGTAAAATTAATACACGCAAAACACGCAAAACACGCAAGTGTACGTGGTGAACAAGTAATATAGTAGTGAATAAAGTATCGTTCCCACGAGGACAAATTATAAAAAATTTTAACTTCATAATTATCAATTTCCTATTAATCCTAATTCTATTAAACTATTCAAATCAATGGTTTAAAATTATAGAAACTAAATTACTAAATAAACAAACTATCACAAAACAACCGCTAATATCGAAATCTGGAATTTCAAACAATTAATGGAGAATTAGACTTATGATTTCACCCTAAGCTTCATTCTGATTTTCAAACCTTTATTCCAACTCAGTGTAATATCCCAGTTTATAAATCAAGAACACGAATGTAATACTAGCCACCTCTCGATGCACTAATACCGTATTAACGTCAATCCACAATTAAGATAGAAATCTGTTAAACACCTAAATCAACCAACTCACTATATCTCTATGTGAACTGCAATTAAAGAAGGTTTAAGCTCAAGTTCTCTATTCGATTACATGTGATGTCAAGCATATCTCTACCTTAACAATAATCAAAAATCTGTTATTGACAAAATTCATGACACATGCTATATTAACTAGGTCTAGATTTGAATATCCTCTCTCGATTCCATTCAAATCCACAAGGAATTGGTGATCAAGCAACTCATAAATTCACGCTCAAATTAACATAGATAAACTGAAAATATTTTATTGAATTGGAAATCAAAGTTATAGAATCATCGTTTCACCCAAGGATCCATCACAAGTCTAATAAGTGAATTAGTTCATAACGAATGAAAACACTGAAATAATAGAAGAACACATCATCCCAATTACAGAATATAGAAAATTAAGGAGAATAGTAATACACCACCCTTCTTGCCCTTCGATTCTGTAATCTTCGTGGAATTAATCTCCTTCTTTCTTTACTCCAAGCTCTTGTTCTTCAAAATCTCGATAATCGTAGTATGTCTCGATCCCCTTTTTATTATTCCACACTTAGTATAAAAGATAGTCTCACTTCAGCTCCATACTTCAATTCTAATCCAACTCTAACTCTCCTCATAAGAAATCAAATGGAGCCATGAATTCTTTTCAAAATCAATAACTCAATAGTCAAAGACTCCCACAGAATAAACTAACAACCATCCCATACTCCTAATATTATCACATTACATAAAGAATTATTAGTTCCCAACATAACCCAACTTTTAGACAAACAGCAAAGTTCGCCCAACAAAATCCGACACACGGTAGGCCCTGGCTCTGAAACACACACAAGAAGCCCTTGCGCTTATCGCTTCAGAGGTTTCTCGCTCCAAGTAAGACCCGCCGCTTATCGCTCCACGCAAAGACAACGCACCCCTCCCGCGCTATGTAGTCAAAAACTTCCAAATTGGTCGAAATCTTCTTCCAATTATAACATTTTGATAGGCCCATGGATTATCCTGCAACAAGCAGACAACCTATCAAAAGTAACATGAAATTACCAAAGACTAACAATATATCAAGCTAAACGAACATAAATCGTAGGTTAAAAACCTACTCATTAGTTGTGTTGTCTTTATATATAAGTTATTGATTATGTAGACGAATAAACTCTTAGTTGTTAGTTTAATAGTACCATATGATAACAAAATTATGATAGTAAACTTGAGGATATTGTATACTTTTTTATACTATTACGTTTGAAGTGTAATTTTTTTTTTTACTTTTTTTTTGGGCAAAATAAATAAAAATTAACAAAAAATTCTTTTCCTGAAACAGTGAGTATGAATGTTGCATATGGCCTCTCTATAGCTTTTGTTATTATGTTGGTTTTTTTGTCATTCACTCAATTAGACCTGACAAAATATGGTTATGAGTTGATTTTGGTTTACAAAATATAGTTATGGTTCCATTTAAGAACTAAAACCTTAATAACTATTTTTAATATAAGTTGTGTGAGTTGAAACCTTATAGTTATGGATCAAATATAGGTCGACCCATATTTTAAATTTCAAACTTATCTTTATTATGATTCAATTAAATAAATTATTATTAGATATATCATGTATGCATAATCACTAGGTATTTTATTTTTTTGGGGTTGGGAGTTGGGGAGTATTAATTGGTGACTCGCAATATTTCTTTTGTCTATAATTAAATATGTATTTTTGACTTCTGAATTATTTTTTGAAATTTTAAAGTTCAAATTTAATATAATTTTATTTAATTTTAATTGAAACTAGTATAACTATACTATTTTTTTCTTGAATCTTCAAAAAATTAATTAAAAAGTAAAGTTTATTATTAAATTTATTATTTTTTAAACTTAAATTAGTTCATATTAATATTAAATTTTGGATTTCACTAATTTACATTAAAAAAAGAAATTCTTAATTTTAAAAAGTAAAGTGTGCCATATTCAAGGCACTTGTCAGTTCTCACAAGGTTCATTACGAGAGTGGTTAACATTAAGTTAACTTTGGTCAATTGAACATAAAGTTCAATAATACTTTAGAAGGGGGTTAAATAAATTATCATCGTTTAAAAATTATCTTTGGTCTTTTTAAATTTTTAGTAGATTAATTTGCAGTGTCAAAAATTAATAAGCAAGTTAGTAAAATTCAATCACACAATGCACAAAGATTTATTTGGTTCACAACATATAGCTCAGATATGTTGCTATGTCCAGTCTCAAACTCTCTTCTAGGACTTGAGATCCTATTACTCCCAATAATAAGTACTCCTTCAATAGGCTGAGAAGCTTTTACAAAGTTTTATAGATAAACTTTCAACTATCTACAACTAACTGTGACACTCCCAAATCTGGGTACCTTTAAATCCGAACCTGGTGCATACACGGTACTTCCACATTCATACAAATCTAGCTATACATAAGCTTAAATGACATAAAAGTAATTATAACATCATATCTATTCTATCCCAGTTTCTATAACCATTACATAATCATTAAGTCATAACATAATTATTACACCAATAATATTATACTATTACGAGGTTCTTCTATTCGTTCATTTTCTACTTCCCTTTATCCTTACTAGAACATTCCACACGTTCAACCTTAGCTGAAATCATATAATTCAAGCAAGAATGAGCACTAAATTGCCCAACAAGTAAAACAGTTTAATAACAACTAAATCAAGAATCATATAATCATTATTTAACAACTGAACCAATAGTTGTGAAATATTATGAATAACCAAAATAATACTTTTTGATTCTTTTAAAATACTTTTTAAACGACGAACTAGTTATTTCCATTGAAATGGTCAGTAGACCAAGATATAGTCTTTTAATTTCATTTAGAAAGGATAACCCGACATTAAAACAGTAAATCTGATATCACTTACGAGCACATCTAGGTGATCAGCCTATACTACTCTATGTTGTACAACACTCATCCTGGAGAATGACTGTGCGTTCAATTTTATGGACACTGTTAACGCCAAGATCCGTCCACGCGCCCCAATCACCAAAGCGCGTCCAATCCTGCACAGAAACGGGTAAACACCAAAAGCTTGACGGCTTGGGCCGCCGGGGGATAGCTCCGGTGTGAGAATAAGTACAAGCTGAGATAAGGCTAATAATGGAGGCTTAAAGCTCTAGTGCTGGAAAGTAAATTACATGTACCTTAGAATCAATGAAATGTCTTGTATTTATAATGATCTCACCACCTTGTATGCAATCCTTCTCCGAATCAAGTTAAGGTTCCCAGCCAATGACCAATCCTTGACAAGATTGTATCAAATCTCCTATAATTAAGGAAGTGGATCCATAATCCAACACTTCCTACCAAAATCAAACTCCAAATATAATTACGAACCTTAATCCATAAGTCCCCCGTTCACTACAACAACCTCTGGCCCAAGCCCAAATAACTCCATATAATTAATGGCCCATTACATTTTAAAGGCCCAAATAATTATGGCCCAACATTGCCCCATAGTCTTCCATCAAATAGAATATTTGAAGGAAGAGTATAAAAAAAATGGCACCGTCAGCAGAGAAGCCCAAACATGGCCAAATAAGGTCCAATTATAAGAAAAGCCCAATACTGAACGCCAACCCTTCAAATCCATCATCATCTCCCTTAAATGCGTCGCCCTCGAGATCCGAAAAATAACTGAAAGGACAACACTATAAAAATCCATTTTTCCCAATTCATATGGTTTCACCTGCTCATTTGAATTTCAAAAATATCTTGCTCTCTCCTACCTCTCATCTTCCAACCTTCAAAGTGCATCAATGGCTTCCCAAAATCCAGGAAACACCATACCAATCTCTATATCCCCAATCTCAATAATCCCTCCGTCCCCTAATACTGCAACTAACTACCCTACCACCAAATCCATGCTAGAATCGACTCCTAACACTGCCGATTCCCAGAAAACCCCCCTTGAATACCACAAGGAAGATCAATTCCCCCACGCCAACACCCCCTCTCAACTCATAGAGGCTGACATTCGTGTGATCCAAGAACACTATCAAGTACCAGACACCCATCACCTGAGAACCCCCACTCCAACTGACAGTATGTACCACCGCCCCGATGGCTGGACTGCCATGCCCCTCACCCTTCTAGAGAAAGGGGTTTGTCTACCCCTCCACACCTTTGTTATCACTGTTCTAGGGTTCATGGGCATCGAACTAGCCCAACTAGTGCCCAACTCCTACATCCACATCCTTGCCTTCATCGCCTTCTGCCACGAGATTCGAGTTCCTCCTTCAATTGACTTCTTCTTCTCCTTATTCACCATCGGAAACTCTCGCGAATGAGGTTTCAAAGTGCTAAGAAAACAAGCCCCAAAACCCAACTCTAAGTTTGAAAAACGCCCACTGATGGACACCCATTCGAGCAACAAAGGGTGGCATAAGGACCGGTTCTTCGTCACAGGACCTGAAATTCCCATGATCCCAGAATAGACTTCTCACAAACACATTTCACTGGACTTCGGCGACATCTCAGACGATCGTGTGATAGAGATGGCGAAACTTCACGGGAAACTTCCTCTGAAGGAATGGAGCTTTGGCCTCTTGAGTAAACAAGCATGGTTGTATGACCATAAATGTAAGTTCTGAACCCAATATTTGTGTAATTTTTCAAATTTCCTTTAGTAACTAATCTGAGACATCCTTCTCTATCCTCTACAGTATCCCTCATCAAACCAACATCGATCGACTGAAAAGAACTTAAATATTTCCTCTCTACCAATTCAACTCAAACCTCTGCTGAACCCCAAAACATTGACCCCCAAAACACTGAACCCCAAATCACCGAACCTCATAACACCGAGCCAGAACCAACCCCTGTCCAAGATATAACACAACCTCAACTAAAGAAAAGAGCCACCAAAAAACTCAAACACATCCCTATCCCCACACTTAACAAAAGCCTTCTTGACATGCCCATTGCCGAATGTACCCAAATTCTTTGAACCAAAAAGAAACGAGCCAAAATCATCCCTCTCACAGCTGAAGAGCTTAGGGTTCCCCAAACTGAAGCCAACCAAACTCCTAACATTCCAATCTAGATCAATGAAGTTGAGGAAACAGCCGAACTCGATTCTCCTCTCATCAAAAAAAGAAAACATGCTTCAGACAACAAACCGACCCCCATAATTGAAATACCAACAACAACTCACTCCCCAACCCCAACTGAACAACCAAGACCTTTTCCCCAACGACCATCTACCTCCGAAGCCATACCACACATGCCCGAAGCTGGTCGTTCTCCCACACTTTGGCCAAATAACAATGAAGACTTCCCCCTACACCTATATGATACCTTCGTCCTCGGAACTGACGATCACCATTTCAGAAATAGTTACACCTTTGACCTCATTCGTGCCGGCATGACCCACAAGTCCGAGTAAGTTAACATACTATTCAACCACTGTCATTTATAAACAAGTTTCTTATACCCCATACTAAACTCTTAACATATACAGGCCAACGAAATCTTCGGGCGGCTTAACCAAAGATATAAGGAAATTGAAGCAGAAGAAGCCGCCCGAAAAGAAAACAAGATCTTAAAATCTACTTTGGCGAGGGAAAGGCGTTTGCATGGCGACACCCTGTTCTACGCCGAAGGCCTCAAAAAAGATATCGCCAAACTCAAAGAACAACTAACCACTACCGAAACACTTCAACAAACCACTTCCGAACAGAACCAGGAGCTAACAATGACAAATGATGTGTTGATGCAAAAGAACCAATTTGTGACACCCCCAAATTCGAGTATCTTCCAACCCGGCATATGGTGCTACACGGTGCTACAGTTCACACATACATTCAATTGAAATGCCCCAAAAGAACGAATATATCTTATATATATTTCAAAAAAATATTCCCTTCCCAAGTTCTTTATAACCAATACATAAGTTCTTTGTCATAATATTAAATACAATACAACATTAAACCTATACTATTACATAGACAGTTCAACGGTCTGCCTTAGCCTTTCCCTTATCTTTATCGGATCCTTCGGTCCGTTCGGTCTTAGCTGCATTCATATTGTTCAAGCAAGAGTGAGCATAACAAGCTCATCAAGTACAATAATTCCAATTAAATTGCATGCTTGAAACATAGGAATCGTATATCTTCAATAACTGAACAATAGTTATGAAGTACTATTGATAATTCAAAATAGCACTTCTTTTCCTTCAAAACATTTTACAATGATAATATTCAGTAAAACATCAATTCCGGTCCAAGACCATGAGCATTTCATACTTTCTTTAAAAAGGACAACCCGACACTAAGTCCGTAAGTCTGGCATATCTTACGAGCACGTCTAGGTGATCAGCCTATAGTACTCTATATTGATCAACACTACATTCTTTAAACGTATGTATGTTTAAGTTGTGGCAACCTCATGTGCCCGTCGTTTGACGACAAAACATTTTAGCATACTCAGTCTTCATTTGAAAACCACACCAACATAGTTTAGTAAAACATTGACAATACTTCAAAAGATTATAAGAAATCAAACATAACGTAAGTGTAGCTGAAATAATTGACTTTGACTTCATCATACATCAATTCATGCGTAAGAATACATGAATTACAAAGCTTGTTCAGATTGAACTAAGACAAGGGTTAGAACACTTGCCGTCAACGTCTACTACTATTATTACACGTTCACTTTAAGTCTTTAAGGTCTCTATAATATGTATCACATAATGTAACACATTAGGTCATGAATAAACATACATGGTTCCTAATGAATCTTACCCTTTTTCTCAATCTAATTATGTATTAGATTGTTTATTATTGGTTCAGGCTTATCACATTACATTGCTCTGTCATTTAATTAATCTTTCATCAACCTTCAGTTGCAATACTTAAGGTCTTTAACATCAATTAAGAATGTTACTTCAAGTTCCTTAAGGTTATACTAACTCTTTGTCTGTCTTTTTATCTTCATAACTATTCATTTCTATGCAAACCCTAAGGTTGGCAACTATGCGCTTGACTTCCTTTACTTAAGTCATGACTGTATTTCATACCGATGGTGAAGAAGACTCGACTCGTTATATGTAGCGAGTCCCAATTCTGGTCGTGACTGCGACATGAAACTCCAGTGGTTTATGGCTTTTCAAAGGTCTTTGTGGCGCTACCTATTTGGGCTTGAAATTTGGCAGCCTTGTATTGACTTCTGCCAAAAAAAATGTTCTGAGTTTTTCTTATGTGAGATTCCCGGGCTCATAACTTCTTCGTTATAAGTCCGAATTGGCTCGTTCAAAAGCTGCAAGTTCAAAAATTACATGCTCTAAGTGTTTATGCAAGAATTTTACAATTTCGACTTCGTTAACTCAAAATTCACCTATTAGTCCATTTTTAACAAAAAATGATAAACGTTCGTGAATGTTCAACGCACGTTTCTTCGTTCTAAGTCAGAATTCGGTCATTTTCGAGTCCACAACTCTATAATATCGAATAAGACTTGTTCTCATCGAAAACCAACATTCCCGAGCTTAATATCAAAATTCGACTTCCATTCTAAGAATTTTACGAATTCGACGATTATCGTCCAATCGCGTGAATTCCAGCATAACTTCGTTACTTATGATTTGTTAATAATTCCAAATGGATTCTGTAATAACCCAATATTTTTAATATAATTAAATAATAAATTTTGCATTTAATTTTTTAATATATAAAGGTGGGATTATGTGCAAAGAAAAGTAAATGTATTTATGTGATAAATAAAACTTATTTATTATATGAATAATTATAAATAAATTCTTTTTAAGAATTATTGATCACTTTATAGATTATATTCTTATTATAAATTAATTTTGTAATAAAAATATTTATTATTTATTTTCCCTAAAAATATGATTATTATATATATGATATGATTATAAGGATTATTATGATATGTATTTTATTATATTAGTTAAGTTAATTATTTTAACTTAATTAATAATGGTATATATGAAGGTTATGTCGGATATGGATTCAAAACCCTAATTCTAGATTTTGAATAAGGAATGAGAATATTAATATAATATTATTTATATTTCAGTAATATAAACATGCCTGATATATGTGTAATGTTAATATGTGGAACAGTTATAGTAATACAGTACAAAACCCTATCATTACTGATAAGCTATAGTACATAAGTCAATTACGACTGTAAGATTTGTTAAGTTGTTGTGTAATATAATTAATGACAATTATTATAGATTTAATGTTAATTAGGTAAACCTTAATTAATATTTAGAAACCCTAATTACTAAATTAGAACCCTAATTGCTAAGTTATAAACCCTAATTATTAATTTAGCAAGGTTAATGGTAATTAGTATATTATAAAGTCTAATTTAAAAATCCTAGGTGATTAGGAAACCTAATTTAATCAGGGAAACCTAATTCACATTTTTAGAAACTAAGATTCTCATTTTAGCCCTAATTACAAAATCCTAGAAATTAGACTTATGGAATCTTAGGGTTAAACCCCAAGGGTCAAACCCTAAGGGTTAGAATGAATTGCAAACTTTGCCACTAAAAGTAAAAATCAAATGACATAATTTCCCTTTGCATTATTTTAATAGATAACTTGTATAGGTTGCCATAACTTTAGTTGGTGACCAACTCTAGCTAGCCATGTGCCTATAAACCATACAAATCAGCCACTTTCACATCCAAGTGCATTGCATCTATGTCATTATATAAGATTAAAGAGGGAGAAAGGTTACTAGCTTTGCTCATTTTACTTACCAACACTCAACTCACTTCTCTCTCACCCAAACCTCTGAAATTACCTTGCTAGATCAGTCACAAAACAAGCCCCACTATCACTTATAGCAGATCAGAAGTCAGATTCAAGATCTTGTTCATAGAAAGGTAGAACCCTAAACCAAAAATTTAATCTTGTATGTATGTTGGATTTGGTGTATGAATGTTTAAATATGTTGTATAAGGTGTGAATTAGTGATCTGGGTTGCTAAATAGTGGATTCATAACATTTATATGCTCGAATTTAAAGATTTACAAAATTTGGAAAAAGTTTAAAACTATGGTCTGACAACGAATGTCAGGGGCTGTAGATCTCTCTCTGTTTATTATTTTGCGTGTTTTATGTTTTGGACTTGTAGTATGCTAGAAGGACTTTGATCTGGACTTGAAATCATGCTTGGATCATGTGTAGATTGCAAGTTATGGAAGGTCAAACTGCGTTGACCGACCATTACTTTGCATTTTTTGGGTAACCCAGAACTTGTTCATCAGTGTCTGACAACAAGTTCATGGGCCCAGATCTTGCATGAGTTTGTAGATTTGTTTGTGTTAGTGTATTAAAGTTATACTCTTGTAGGTGTATTACAAATTCATGCTCCTATATCACTTAGATAACAAATAGAATGAAACTATTCGATGGTCAAACTAGCCTGGACTAGCACGAACTCGGTTTTCTGGGTAACCCAGAAAACTGATAAACGTTGTCTCTGACAAGGTTTGACCGAATGCTATCTTATAATTCTGATATCTTTTGACTGACCTGATGATTGATAAATGTACTCTGTCATGTGGACTACAACCCTGACCTATTCGAACACTTTAACAATTTATAAAACCCGAAGAAAATTAAGCCTCAAACTGCCTACTCGAAGCTGACTGAGTTTCTGGGTAACCCAGAAAACCCAGAAAGTTCTGATAACGAGTTTGAGGGGCTAGATCTTCATGATGAATGATTGTTTGACTTGTAGGATAGTTGATTCATGTAGTATTACCTAATCACTACATGATCAGTGTTTAAAATGTCCTAGATCATGCTTAGGTTGTGAATTAAAGACGGTCAAAGGGAGCCTCTTGAACATTGACTATCAGTGTTCTTAAGCCTCAAGAACACCTAAGGTAACAGATTTTGTCGCTAAAGGCTATAGTGACAGGTTTATTAATTTTAATTAATTAAATTTCTAAAAATCATTTAAAAATAGTAAATAAATTCCAAAAATTATAAAATCAGTTTTAAAAATTATTTTAAGTCATAAAAATTAACTTTTAATAATTTGGCATATTTTCCATAAATATTAGTAATTATTTGAATATTATTAATATTTAATAAATACATTAAATAAGTTAACTAAAAATGATTTTATTATATTAAAAATTATTTTAAATGATAATAAGGTATTTAATAATATTTTAAGTTATAAAATGTAAATTTCAATATTTTAAAGTAAATTTCATTAATTATTTAATATTAATGATGTGACGCCCCAAAATAGGTATACAACACCCATTCTGAGTCGCCAAATATATGGTACAGAAACAAATACATCTTCAGTAATACAATTATCGTGCAAAATACGACAACACATATATTGTGAGTTTGAATACAAATATTGTCTAATAGACAGTATACAAACTCAAAATGAGTCCTCATTACAATTATTGATATACTATTTTACAAAATAGTGAGGACTACTAAAACAACTATCTTGAATCATCACTCCATACCCCGGCTAGTTCCTGCTAAATCCTCTCCTCCTGAGAAGAACAATGGAACAAAAAGGAAAAGGGCGAGCTCAACTAGCCCAGTAAAGAATATTATGACTAAAATAATATTCAACAATTTATCATTAGTCTTCAACAGGAAAAAATCTGATAAAATATAATAGACAACAAGTTTTAGATCAACAACTGCAGCGGAAACAACAATCCATTAGAAGAGTCAAGTAGAGAAAGAATTCTACTATCTTCTAAGATTTAAAAGTCCATCATCAATATTTTATCCCTGTAACATCAATCAATATACATCTTGAATCAAATATTCATCTTTGCACTACAGGCCAAATATGTAAGAACCCGAATTTTCAAAAAATATTAAAATAAGAATTTAGTAAATAAAATTCTTAAGTGTGAAATGGGTTCGAATAAAAATATTTCTGTGATACGAGGTATGTAGGAATGTGTTACATAGGGTAATATGAACCATGTAATATGTGATTTTTGTGATTTATAAATATATTATTTTTATATATTGTTATTGATCGCAGAGATAATTCAGTTGAGATAAAAGAAGTGGATAAAATTTTCTATCGATATTAAATAGTTTATAGGATTATTTTATCATAGTAAGTGGATGACATTAATATATAATTGTTATTTTCTTGTGTATGTGCACTAATAACTGGTATGATTTTAATATTGGTTAATTGATAGTTGAGAGCTATGTTAGGGAATAATATAATGTGTATGTTAAACCTTAAATAACTATGGTAATATAGTACAAGGTTTAATTTACTTAAGTAAATGAGTGAATTAATACGTGTGTTGAATATGTGATACTTTATATATGTTACTCATAATGGTAATATGTGAGAATCTAATGTACGAATAACGTTAAAAATATATATACGTTATTAAAGGGAGACATAAATCATTATATCTTTAAATGGATATTTAATATTTGAAGAAATTGTTTTGGGAACAATTTATAGAGGAGAGAGAAATAATAATTATATATTTACGATAGAGGATATTAAAATAATTTCTAATATTGAGTTATTGTAATAAAAAGGAGGAAATGTTATTTTGAATAATAATATTACCTTATATATTTTTTGTATGAGGTATGACTAATAATATAGTAAATATATTAAAGCGTATTTGCTATATGTAAATAAATTGATGGAAACAATTTATTATAATAGAAAATAAACTTATTATCTATTTTCTATATATAATATATGTACATGTGTCCAACATATAGTTAATTGATATTATATTAAGAATAATATCTTGAGACAATAAACAAATTAATTTCTAATTATAAATGTCTTTTATACGGAGAAAACATAATATTTATGTTATGAAAAATACATAATTTCTAAGGTATTTTCAAGAGAGTTAATTAATAAAAAAGAAAACAAAGTTATTTTAATATATTAAATAACTTAAGTTATTATTTTATCGTGGATGTTATCATTTAAATTTTAAAAGTATAACGTATGGTAGTTAACTATATATTATACAAAGTGTAAAGTGTGGTGTGACTATATTATATAGAAACCATATATTAAGATTTATAAAACTATATCACATGAAACATTGTGATTGGACTTATTAAAACTATATGATATGAAAACATCATGGAGTATTAAGTCATATTGGGACATTAGGTTATAATATATGGTTGATATGTGTATTAAAATATAACATAAGAGTGAGAATGTGTAGGAGTATACAAGAATGCTGAGTTATATTGGATTGTCCCAAATTGAGAGTCCCTTTTGCCTCTAAATTCTCAGTCACGTGTTTGAACAAAAGGCTAAGGCCTATGTTCTTCATTTTTCTTCCAAGCTTGCTAGACTATGATCATGGAGGGAGTGGGCATAATGATGAAATTCACCAACCAATTACCAACTCCTCTTTACCTTTCATGCAAACCTTCAATCCATGAGTTTGATTTAGGGGAAGATGTCAGTGATTGGGTTTTAGATGTTCTATAAATGAGAGCTCTCCTTTCATTGTTACATTGCAGAGAATTCCATATAAGGTGAGGTTGAGAGCATACAAGCATTCCAATAGCTTGAGAGATTATAGTAGCAAGATTCATTCATTTGCAGAAGGTATAACCTCTCCTCATTGCTTCAATTTCTTTCTCTGTATAAAAATGGAGTTTTGAGTCTTAAATTTTAAATTCTTGAATTCATGAAATTGGATGTTAATAAGATTGGGTAATGTTTAAATAGTTGTTATATAACCATATAAGCATGTTGCAATTGATACATGACTGGTTAGAATCGAAATGGTGAATAATTTCTAAGGTTGGGCTAGCTTTCTCACAAGAAGAGGTCGATTCTTAGCTCGAACCGAGCACACGTACGCAATTGCTCGGAATTCTGATGAAATGGTATGCAATTTCTGCTTGGTTCTGAGATCGGTTAAATTTTTTGTTTTGAAATATGCTAAGTGTTAGCTAATCGTTATGGCTCAAGCTAGCATGTAAGCATGTGTAAGGGGTATGTACAAGTATATTAATCTACGTTGAGCATGTTTTAATAGATTTGCATGATTAACGAAAGCATATGGTTTAGATGGAGATTTGGTCGTTAAGTTTTGAAAACAAACTACGTTAGGGATCATGCGAACCTAGTAAGCTACACACGACTGATTTTACACATAGATGAACATGTTATGGTGTACATAGTTCTTTTGATCATGACCAAGCTTGTTAAGCCTTGTGTTAGAGATGTTTCAAGAAAAATCTTAGCCTAGTGAGCTAAATGCATGATTACTATATAGTTTATATTCTGACCTTGCGAGCATGTTAACATAACTTGACCACATATATTTAGAGTTTTGAAGTTATCTTATGTGTGTTAGATTTCATAGTTCAAGCCTAAAATGGTTTCAAAAGCAAACTTGAACATATATTTAAAATCTAGTTGCATCACATTAATATCTAGATGCTAATGATATAAGATGTCATGTTATATCTATAATATCTCTAGGGGTGATTTATAGGTATGGAACATGATGATTTTGAAATAAACATGAGTTTGAAGCATGATTCCAAGCTTTAAACAATAATAGCTATGAACAGGCAATATAAACATTACAAGTATATGCATTAATAGAATTTGAAATCTCTATGTGAGTATATAACCAAGTAATGAGTCATGGTAACCGCTTGATAATGTTTTGCTTGATTGTCATGTAAGATATAAGTTCAAACTTATACAAATGAACTCAAGAACGGTTATGTGATTATGTGAGCACCTCTAAACATGTATGTATGATAGAGTATTAGTACATAGATGTGTAAGGTGTAAAGGCGAAGCAGAAAAGCGATAGCTTAGTCTGGTTTGGCGGGGGACGGTATGATTCTTGGCAATCCTTGTTCGGCAGAGGGTTGGCAATGATTCTGCAAATCCATCCTAAGCCTTGCAGGTGCAACAGTTGTGTAAGAAGCGATCAAAAACGACTTGCTTTTTGAAGCGATGTTTGAAACATGCCTATATGATTACTTTAACTTGTAAAATATGACTAATATGCTATGTAATGTGTTAAGAAACATGCTATGTGATAGAGATGAATGTTGATTGTGATTTTCAAAAGTTAAGTCCAAAGGAATACTTTCAAGATATTAAGCAATAATATGTTGTTTGGAGTTGTAATGTCTTACAAACTGAATTGTGCTATGAATATATAGTATAGGTGATGTTGTATGAAGTTACGACTAAGTTAGACGTTTATGTGTACGTTTGAACTTGCCTATACGAGTTTTAAATATGTCAAACACTTAGTGAATCAAGTATGTGATAGTTATATATGAATGTTGATGTCAAGTGCGAGTGGTTAAGGTGTACTATACCTACCTAGCTATTCTTAGCGTATGGTGAGAAAGTGAAGTGTAGGTTTCACGAACCTAGTTAGGAAACAATGTAACATTGTTATTACATTGAGAATGCATGAAATATGTTACTAATGGAGATGAATCCATGATTATATAACTGTGTAGGAATACACGAAGTGCAGATAAGCGTTAAGCAGTTAAGTCGTAGTTGATAAACTAAGAATCAGGCAAGTCTTTCAGTTCCCATTTGATATATGAATTCGATAACTGCTAGTTAAGCTATATTATGTTATGCGAATGTTGATGTATATATATGAAATGCATATAAGATATGTATGAATTTGAAAGTTGATCTTTGATGATATGTTTGTGATATAAATCTTTATGCCTTTTATATGTGAAGTAACATGCGTAGTAAATATTAATTGATTATGAATGCATGAATTGAGTATGTTATTATATGCTATGTGCTGCATGAAAACTACTAGAATTGTTGGGCTGTCGAGCTCACCCTTGCAAATAACCACTTTTGCAGGTTAAGGACACATGGTAAAGGTTACGTGCTACTTGATTGATAAAGTTCAATCACATCAGAGGAGATTGATTTGTTTAATTAAATATATGTTCTTGAACCATGTTTAGGTTCTAGTACATATACTTGATAGTAGTTACGATGTGTAACACATGTTAGCTTGTAAAGTGGTACTATGCGATATATAGAGAAATTAGAATCGAGATGTAATGGTTTATACGGAAATAGAATGAAGTGAATCATAGAATAATTTGATTCAGGAAATTGTAAGTGATTCAAGTTAAGATATCAATAAAAGAATTATTATTTTCAAAGAATATTGAAAAAGTTTAAATTATTTCGCATATTTATATAACATCGAATATGATGTAAGACAGGAATAGTAAATGACCAAGATTAGAAACTTATAAAAGTTTGGGGTCATTGTGCAGATTCTGGTAATGGAAAGAATTTATATTCTAAATTGTATCAAGAAAAGTTATATTCATTAAGTTATGAATAAAATATATAAATAGTTTGACGATAGTAGTATTGTGGCGGACCGGATCCAAGGTTCGAAGGGACCTGGATTTGGGGGCGTCACAGGTTGGTATCAAAGTTGTAGGTTATAAACTTAGGTAAGTGTACCTTAGGCTATAACCTGAGAGAGAGAAAGATAAAGATTTAAAAAAATACATATATAAGTGAAGATTCAAGAGAGCTAATCTTGAAGTATCTAAGAGAATGAGAATTCGGGGAGTTTCGAATCTCGGTAATAAAAATTTTAAGATGGTGTCTATATGACAAAGATAATAAGAATGAACTCGAGTGGAGTTTAGTTGATAATGGGAAAGAACCCTAAGGTAAATTGATGATCACGACGTGATCAGATTAAGCTATGAAGTGATAAATTGTCTATAACGACTAAGTGTGTATAGTTTGATGCTATAAGTGAATGTACTGTGAAATAGTACGATGGGAACTCATGAGGAGTTGTATGTGATGAGATACGAAGAATTCGTATCAAGCAAAGAGCAAGTTAAGTGTAAAGTAGAGTAAAGTGGGATTTTAGTTGAGGAATCATGTGAGAGCTGAGTTGTACAAACCTTTGTATGGGCGGAGGCTTTGTGCTCACGTTCGGTTCCTCACAATGATAATCAATGGAATGTTGGTGTCGCACTATCGATGTGCTTATGGTGAGAAGGTGATTCTTTTCTCATATCATATTTGATAGATAGAGACTATTAAGAGTAAGATAGAGAATATTAAGATTAGGCGCGAGTTCTTAAAACTCATGCACATGGTACGTTCGTGACTTATAATTATATGAAATGTTTTTGAACCCCTCAGCGAATGGACGCCTATGGTCTGACTAGGATAAGTTCTTAAACTCATATAATTGTGGCAAGTTTCTGAATTTCCAAAGTGTGGTAAGTTTGATGAATTGTATCGGGGATATATATGTTATGAAGTTAGAAATTTTGGTATAGTAAAGATTGAAGTGATGGAGAAATTGGATTTTCCTAAATCCTCTAGCTACGCTAGATTTTTCAATATTTATTGACTTCGTGCTAGTGTTTGCACTTCTGTTTTCTTGAGAAAAACATTGGGTCAAGTGACTGAACCAATAAGTTTTAAAAACAACACCGTTATTCGTATGTCTAAGCTACTTGTTTCGGCTAAGACAAAAATAATTTGAAAATCTTTATGTATTTTGACCACGTGCATCACTTGATATGGTGTATGATGGTAAACGATGGAGTCATCAATGCAGTCGAACCTAGTGTTGGTTGTGATTGAAAGATCGTCAGCCCAATATGGTATGATGTAATATGACAAAGTCACCTAATGGCGGAATCCTCAACGTACTACTAATCTGGTACGGTATCATAACGTCATAAAATGATTTTTGGTTTTCTTTCGAATTATGAAAAGTTGACTAAATTATTTCGATTGATGTCCGAACTGTTGATAAGAGTTTAAGCTATTTGATTCGGCTAGATGATTGTTGAAAAGTAATTATAGAATTCAAGCGTTCTTGTGTAATTATGCCAAACCAGATTTCTCTGGTGCGGATTCAGTCGTTGAAAAGCTGAGGTGAACAACCCTACAATGGTTCGGAGCGTAACGCATGTAGTCATTACAAAACACTACGTTGCGACCCAACGTAGTGGTACAATAGGTTGGCCACCTAGTGTACGTGTGGAGGGTGTTTTCAGTCTTTGTGATTGATAAACACTCTGGTTTGTAGTGTGGATAATTGTGTTGAAGCACTAGTTCAAGGTCTTGTGACCCCTCAGCATAATTTGGAATCTGAGTTATTCATACTACTTCCCGATTATTGAAAAATCGTGGAAGATTCTTATTCTTCTAAAGGAACATAGTAGAGGAGGTTTCAGTGATTCCGAGGACGGAATCCTTATAAGGGGGAGAGGATGTAAGAACCCAAATTTTCAGAAAATATTAAAATAAGAATTTAGTAAATAAAATTCTTAAGTGTGAAATGGGTTCGAATAAAAATATTTATGTGATACGAGGTATGTAGGAATGTGTTACATAGGGTAATATGAACCATGTAATATGTGATTTTTGTGATTTATAAATATATTATTTTTATATATTGTTATTGATCGCATAGATAATTTAGATGAGATAAAAGAAGTGGATAAAATTTCCTATCGATATTAAATAGTTTATAGGATTATTTTATCATAGTAATTGGATGACATTAATGTATAATTGTCCTTTTCTTGTGTATGTGTACTAATAACTGGTATAATTAAAATATTGGTTAATTGATAGTTGAGAGTTATGTTAGGGAATAATATAATGTATATGTTAAACCGTAAATAACTATGGTAATATAGTACAAGGTTTAATTTACTTAAGTAAAGGAGTGAATTAATATGTGTGTTGAATATGTGATACTTTATATATGTTACTCAGAATGGTAATATGTGAGAGAGTCTAATGTACGAATAACGTTAAAAAAAATATATATATATATATATATATATATATATATATATATATATATATATATATATACGTTATTAAAAGGAGACATAAATCATTATATCTTTAAATGGATATTTAATATTTGAAGAAATTATTTTGGGAACACTTTATAGAGGAGAGAGAAATAATAATTATATATTTACGATAGAGGATATTAAAATAATTTCTAATATTGAGTTATTGTAATAAAAGGAGGAAATGTTATTTTGAATAATAATATTACCTTATATATTTTTGTATGAGGTATGATTAATAATATAGTAAATATATTAAAAGCGTATTTGCTATATATAAATAAATTGATGGAAACAATTTATTATAATAGAAAATAAACTTATTATCTATTTTCTATATATAATATATGTACATGTGTCGTACATATAGTTAATTGATATTATATTAAGAATAATATCTTGAGACAATAAATAAATTAATTTCTAATTGTAAATGTCTTTATACGGAGAAAAGCGTAATATTTATGTTATGAAAAAATACATAATTTCTAAGGTATTTTCAAGAGAGTTAATTAATAAAAGAAAACAAAGTTATTTTAATATATTAAATAACTTAAGTTATTATTTTATCGTGGATGTTATCATTTAAATGACTAATGGAGTATATATTAAGCGTAAATGTTATACTTATAATTAATTAAGGAAGTTTAGCATTTAAATGCTTGAGTCACACAAATACTATATTGAAAGAATAATAAGTGTGGAGAATGAGAGAAGCTTAAGATCGAGCTTGTGAAATATGCCTTATGTGGCACAGTGATGGGATATATTAATGATAATATTAAGTAACGAAGGATTTATTAAGTGAGTAATTAATCTATATTAATTGTTAATTGTTGTTAATTATTATCGTAGAATATTAATATGTTGCTACGACTAGTAATAGTGTAATAATAAGAAAATTGATTATGAATATAATCGGAAATTGTATCGATGAGGAGTGTGATATATTGTCTTATAATATTTTTATTGTTATGGACAATATACTAGTACCTAGTAATTATTTGATGGTATATATATTAAATTATTATCATTGCAAGTGATAGCATGATAATAAGTATATTGGTTATAAATATCATAAGATGTATATTTATTGTGATAATTAACCATATAAACGCTAATCAATTGTTATAGAAATTAATAATTGATTTACGAGGAATGGATTAATCAATACTATTAATTAATTGATAAAGTAAATAATTTATCAATTTTTTTTATGTGCAAGTATGCGATATTAAAAGTATAACATATGGTAGTTAACTATATATTATACGAAGTGTAAAGTGTGGTGTGACTATATTATATAGAAACCATATATTAAGATTTATTAAACTATATCACATGAAACATTGTGATTGGACATATTAAAACTATATGATATTAAAACATCATGGAGTATTAAGTCATATTGGGACATTAGGTTATAATATATGGTTGATATGTGTATTAAAATATAACATAAGAGTGAGAATGTGTAGGAGTATACAAGAATGCTGAGTTATATTGGATTGTCCCAAATTGAGAGTCCCATTTGCTTCTAAATTCTTAGTCATGTGTTTGAACAAAAGGCTAAGGCCTATGTTCTTCATTTTTCTTCCAAGCTTGCTAGACTATGATCATGGAGGGAGTGGGCATAATGATGAAATTCACCAACCAATTACCAACTCCTCTTTACTTTTCATGCAAACCTTCAATCCATGAGTTTGATTTAGGGGAAGATGTCAGTGACTGGGTTTTGGATGTTCTATAAACGAGAGCTCTCCTTCCATTGTTTTATTGCTGAGAATTCCATTGAAGGTGAGGTTGAGAGCATACAAGCATTCCAATAGCTTGAGAGTTTATAGTAGCAAGATTCATTCATTTGCAGAAGGTATAACCTCTCCTCATTGCTTCAATTTCTTTCTCTGTATAAAAATGGAGTTTTGAGTCTTAAATTTTAAATTCTTGAATTCATGAAATTGGATGTTAATAAGATTGGGTAATGCTTAAATCGTTGTTATATAACCATATAAGCATGTTGTAATTGATATATGATTGGTTAGAATCGAAATGGTGAATAATTTCTAAGGTTGGGCTAGCTTTCTACCGAAGCAAACTGATTCTTGGCTCGAACCGAGCCTGGCCTTGATTCTTGGCAGAATTACATCGAGGAAGAAAAGAAATTCTGCTACAGTTCTGAATCTGTTGAAATGCCTGTTTTGAAATCTGCTAAGTGTTAGCTAATCGTTATGGCTCAAGCTAGGATGTAAGCATGTGTAAGGGGTATATACAAGTATATTAATCTACGTTGAGCATGTTTTAATAGATTTGCATGATTAACGAAAGCATATGGTTTAGATGGAGCTTTGGACGTTAAGTTTTGAAAACAAACTACGCTAGGGATCATGCGAACCTAGTAAGCTACACACGACTGATTTTACACATTGATGAACATTTTATGGTGTAAATAGTTCTTTTGATCATGACCAAGCTTGTTAAGCCTTGTGTTAGAGATGTTTTAAGAAAAAGCTTAGCCTAGTGAGCTAAATGCATGATTACTATATAGTTTATATTCTGACCTTGCTAGCATGTTAACATAACTTGACCACATATATTTAGAGTTTTGAAGTTGTCTTATGTGTGTTAGATTTCATAGTTCAAGCCTAAAATGGTTTCAAAAGCAAACTTGAACATATTTTTAAAATCTAGTTGCATCACATTAATATCTAGATGCTAATGAGATAAGATGTCATGTTATATCTATAATATCTGTAACGACCGAGAAATTTGGATCCTTTGTAAAATATTTGGAAGAATTAAATAATGAATAAAATAATCTTTTTTGTCATTATATGTGTTAATAAGATGTATGTCCTTCTATAACCTAGAAACGTCGGAACATCGTAGTATTTGAACCACGCGAATGAATTAAAGTGTTTGAATTTCCAAGACGAAAATAAAAGTTTTCCGAGAAAGTTTACGAAAAACACTATTCACCGTTTAACGCTCGAGAATTATTTTTGAACTTTTGAGAATTACATAACGTTATAATATCAAGGCGAGATGGATTATGTAATAATAATCTAAGTATGGAAAACGCAATATTTTGCATGTGGACTTAATTTGAGAATGAGAAGTATTAATTTATAATGAAATGAATTTGTGGAGTATGTATCTTATGCAAGTCCATAAGCTTAAAGATGTAAACATAGGTGGGATTTATTATCAAGCCCAAGTGTTTATTAAATGAAGCCCAAACTAATTAAGGTAAGCCCAAAGGATAAGATGATTAGATTAAGAGCTAAGCCCAAAGGGTGATCCACTAGTTGAATAGGATCCATGGGGTAACCCATGGGTGTAGTAGTGGGGAAGAACTTTATGTGATAATCAAGTATTGCGTTGAGTAAGAAATAAGAGTGGCTAGCAAGATTACTTAGTGATTAAGTAGATGAATAGTAAGGAGGTTAGTTGAGGAGGTGGGTGATTAATGACTAAGATGCCCTCATCTTTGCTCTCCTATAAACAGAAGTAGTTGCTAGACATTTTTCATTATTCAAGTTTCACTCTCTCATAAACAACTTAATTGTTAGAGCAAATAAGCACTTTGAGCTTAACCTTTCATTAGTAGATTTCCAAAGCTAGAGAAGTAATCTTCAAAGGTAATTGATCTTGTCTCGTCTATCTCTATCATGGTAGGTTGATAAGAGAAGTGTATCTAATGAACTTAGATGCTAAGAACATATAAGAAGTCATTGATGAATGAACTTAAGCCGAATAAGATGATTAAATAACTTGAACCTAAATAAGTTGATAAAATTATACAAAACTTATCATATGTTTGTCATATGATGTTAATATGTTCAATATAGTATGAGAATATGGATTGATGGACCTAAATTCATAATAAGTCATAAGCATAAGAATTGGAGTTCGTAAGTTAAATAAGTCATTGACTTATGAGAATAAGTCAAAATCTACTTTGATAATAAGTTGGTGTAATAAGTAACTTGAAATATTTATATGTTGATCAAAATCCATTTAGAATGATTAGTAATGAGGTTTCGCCGGAATTCACACGATTGGACGATAATCGTCGAATTCGTGAAATTCTCGGAATGGAAGTCGTATTTTATGTTTGAAGTCGAAAACGTTGGTTTTCGATGGAGACAAGTCATATTTGGCATTATAGAGTTGCGGACTCGAAAATGGCCGGATTCTGACTTAGAACGAAGAAACGAGAGTTGAACGTTCACGAACGTTTATCGTTTTTGTTAAAAGTGGACTAATAGGTGAAATCTTAGCAAACGAAGTCGAATAGATAAAATTCTTACATGAACGCATAGAGTACGTAATTTATGAACCGTAGGCTCTTGAACGAGCCAATTCGGACTTATAACGAAGAAGTTATGAGTCCGGGAATCTCACCATTTGAAAAATCTGTGAAAAGTTTCTGAGGCACAGAGTCCGCGGGCATGACGACTTCAAGCCATTTAGCCTGCGCGCTTACGCGCCAAAATGAGCCTCAAATTTCTACAAACTCATGCATGATGCGACTAGTAACAAAGGGACTCGTGCCAGCACTTGAGTTCTATTTCTAAGCATTAATGGGTGATCATGTTGTGAACGAACAAAGTGTTATAATCGTGTGCATATACAAACCTCAAGACCTAGATACTGAAAATTATTTACATGTTGAGCAGGAATAATAATTGATAAACAATTAAATAAAGATCTTAATGAAACATTGTTAAGACATAATTAAGACTTAAGATGAACGTTTAGGGTTAAGTTAAGTCAATTACTTATGAACGTAAGAATGATGAAACGGAAAGCCGGGACCAATAATTATAAATCTAATACGTAATTAGATTGAGAAGAAGGGTAAGATTCTTTAGGAACCATGTATGATCATTCATGACCTAATGTACTATGTGATGTTATCATTTACTGTACTCTAACCCTTAAGGCAATATATAAGCAGACGCTTAAGGCAAGTACTCTAACCCTTGTTCCAGTTCGATCTGGACAAGTCTTTGTGATTCATGTATTCTTCGCATGAGTTAATGTTTGAGGAAGTCAAAGCCAATTCTTTCGGCTAGACGTATGCTATGTTATTCTATCAAGTGTTGATAAGGATTTACCAAACTAATATTGTTGTGGTTTTCAAAAGTAGACTGAGTATGCTAAATTGTTTTGTCGTCAAACGACAGGCACGTGAGGTTGCCACAACTTAAACATATACACGTTTAATGAATATAGTGTTGATCAACATAGAAGTACTATAGTCGATCACCCAGACGTGTTTCGTAAGCTATCTTTGGACTTACGGACTTAGTCTTGGGACGCCCTTTTCAAAGTACTTATGATATGGTTACGGTCTTGAACCGGAATTGATGTTTTACTGAATATTGTTGTTGTAAAACGTTTTGAATGAAAAGAAGTGCTATTTTGAATTGTCGATAGTACTTAATAGCTATTGTTCAGTTATTGAAGATATACTATTCCTATGTTTCAAGCATGCTATTTTACTAGAATTGTCGTACTTGCTGGGCTAGTTAGGCTCATTCTTGCTTGAACCATATGAATGCAGCTAAGACCGAACGGAGCGATGGATCCCGCAAGGATAAAGGGAAGGCAAAGGAGATCCCGTAGATTATCTATGTAATAGTATAGGTTTTTAAGAATAATATTAATATTATGATAAAGACAAATGTATTGGTTGTAAAGAATCTGGGGAATGTAAATATTCTTTATATATATATATATATATATAAGACATATTCGTTCTTTTGAGGCATTTCAATTAAATGTTTATGTGAACTGTAGCACCGTGTAACACCATCTGTGTGAGGTCCCCGAATCCAGATACTTGAAACCCGAACTCGGTACTTCACGATACCATTTCTATGAGCGGAATAATACTAATAATAATAACAATAATATAAAACTTAACTTAAGTTTACATATACATCAGAGTCATTCTCCCAAGTACGTAACCTTTAAACATTCATTACATGTCATAATATATATATATATATATATATATATATCATAGTCTTCATAATCTAATAAAACTATTACAAATACTGCCACAATTCTTATTTGATTAGCTTTCCTTTTCCTTTGTCTCTACACGAAATTTACGGTCCTTCACACTTAGTGAAAACATTTAAATTAAGCAAGGATGAGCATTTGAGTGCCCAAAGAAGTATTATATATATATATGTTTGAAAGAATTTAAATGTTTTCTTTATAATATCTTCTACAACTAGTTAGTAGTTATGAAGTAATCTGTACCAATAATAATTCATAACAACCCTCTTTCAAACTTTTGAAACTACGTATTGACTGTAATATGGGGTTTCGTGACATACCATGAACATTGTTTTTCATTTTCGAAAAGGTTTAAACAGCGAAATTCATCTCAGAAACTCATGACTGACTTACAGCACGGAGGGAGGGTGATCTACTGTTGTACCTCAGATTGATCAATACTACATTTACATGAACGATGTTATCGTTCGCTCTGTCCGCCTTGGGCGCATAAAATTTTCCCTTCGGGATGTTCATATCTGTCGGGTTTTTATAACAAAGGTCTTATATAATTCAACATATATGTATATCAAAAGGGGTATCAACATGCGATGAAAAACAATGATTGTCCAAGTGGGGACACTTGTATAATCATTTATAGAAATTAAAAAAGTAATATATTTATCCGAATTATCATATATTAGCATGTTGATAATCAATGGGCATATATAATATAAGCTTAATAACTGCATAATAATAACAATAATTACGAACTTCTCACTTCATCCATTCAGATAAAGAAAATGCAAAGTTAGGATACTTTTTCGATGCTACCGCTTACTATTCTCAACTTAGTTTTATCTTTTATGAAATCACCTATCATTAATCGATCATTTTACCGATTAGTATATCATAACGTAACACATAACACCGCTTTATCGCAACAAAGACATTCCTAATCACATTGCCACACAATCTTTAACAACCATTGAATCACAAATAAACATTTATCTAGCCAATTATCTAAGTCCGGATCAATTTTCGAAACATGCTCTATTTATCGACATGACTTTTTCGGGTAATAATCGAGTCTAAGACTCTATTACGTATCACAATATCTCGATTAGATAACTTAAATATTAGTCACACTATTTTTCATGGCCTTATAATAATTATTAAATAATTATTATCATTTATCATAATTTTGAAATATCGTAATCATTATTAAATGATTTAAGTATTACATAATTCTATTATCATTAACATTTAATCAATATTAAATTATTAATGAAACCATTGCCAAAATATTAAAGTTATGTATAATAACTCAAAATATTTTTAAAGTATTTATAATACCTTTAAATGATTTTTAAAACATTTAAAATCATTATTAAATAATTACCATTAATATTTAAATATTAATGAACTAATTATACAAATATTAAAAGTCAATAATTATAACTTAAATTATTTTTAAATCATTAATATCCTTTTAAATGATTTTAAATAAATAAAACCATTTTAAAACTATTTATTTAATATAATTATTAAATAAATTTAATATCATTAATCATTAAATAAATATCATTAATATTAAATTATTAATGAAATTATTCTTTAAATATTAAAGTTATATTTTATAACTTAAAATATCTTTAAACACTTTATTTTTATTTAAAATGATTATTATAATAATAAAATCATTTTTAAACTAAATTATTTAATATAATTATTAAATAACTTTATTATCATTAATCATAATTAATTAATGAAATTTACCTTTAAATATTAAAAGTTATATTTTATAACTTAAAATATTTTTTAAATACCTTATTATTATTTAAAATGATTTTTAATATAATAAAATCATTTTTAATTCAATTATTTATTTTATTTAATAAATAACTTAATTATCATTAATATAAATTTATTAATGAAAATTATCACATAATATTAAAAGTTATCAAAAAATAACTTAAATTATTTTCTTATATCATAATATAATTTTAAATGATTTTTCATGAATTAAAATCATTTTAAATAATTTATTTAATATTTTAATTAAATAAATTAATTAATTTTAATATTCCAAAAATATTAAATATTTATGAAATATATTTAAAATAATAAAAACTAATTTTCGTAATTTAAAATAATTTTTAATAATTTATTTTGTATTTTTAATAATTTAAAACTAATTTTCTATAATTATTAATTAATTTTCGGAAAATATTAATCTGTCTGTCGCTAAAGGCCACCTATAGCGACAGAACCGTCGCTATAGGTGTTCTTCATGTTCATACTTAAACCTGTGTCTTCATAGATTCTACGAGTGGTGGCCGTATTTGACCCACTTTAATTCTCTGTGTATTGTGTTTCTGAGAAATACAAAAGCTAGATTTTGTAGACAAAGTTCAAGACTACATATTCTAATAAACCACATGTTCTAACAACCTAACATAAGCTAGATCTAAGCGTTCCAAGATGCTGTCAGAGCTGTTCTTCATTTTCTGGGTTGCCCAGAAATGAAGAACGATTCGAGTGACCACTTTGATCGACTATAACGCAAACACATGAACCTGTTCTTGTGATATAAAGGGTTCAGTTGTAGCTAGCATGCAAGAGAGTAGATCTATTACATAAAATACAACTAACATGAGCAGAATCCAAAAGATGACTCTATTAAAACCATGTCGATCGACATAGTTCATATATTTTTCGGGTTACCCGTAAAAAAGAGAATGTGCTCGACCTTGCTAGTTCGACCATCCATAAAATCCAACCCATTTACGTAAATAAGTGATATTAAGGCATGATGATGTAGTCTAACAAACATACTACAACTTAGATACAAGAACCATAACGATACATCAAACCACCGCCGATTCAAGCCATTTAAAAACTTGTCGAGCTTTCGGGCTCATTCTCAGGTTACCCGAAATGGCCCGATCAATGTTGGTCAACGACCTTTGGCCGATTATAACTTATAATCTACAACTGATCTAGGTCTGATTCTTGATCCAGAGCAAAGATCTCATAACTGACTACTATATTCAACACTTATAACACAAAAATCAAACACCTACAGAGATCTACACGACCTGACATTCGTTGTCGACGCCTCCTTAAAAATTTCCAGATTTTGAAAATCTTTAATTTCGAGCACTTTAATGTTATGGACTTGATAAATACCAACCTGGATCATCATAATATCTTATAAACAACATATTCTAACACCCAAACATAACATCTAACAACCGAAAATTGGATGATTTTGAATTAGGGTTTCATACCTTTTATGCTCAATTCTTGATTTCTGGCTATTGATTTGTTGTTGGATTTCGTGGGGCTTGATAATGGGTCTGGTATACTATATATTTTCGGAGTTTTGGGGATTGAGAGTGTTACTATGAATGTTGTGCAATTTTTAGTAACCAACTCCACTTTCTCTCCTTAAATCTATTTATAGGCAACTTGATGCATGTATGGATCGATCTAAGTAGTGATTTGATTTGTCAAATTCGTGCATATTGAGTTGTTGGGAGTTGTTGATTTGGTGAACAACTTTCTCCTATTGTCAAAACCTATAAGTAGCTTCTTTAATGCACTTTAGGGCATTTTGGTCCTTTGATAATTCATTTTATGGCAAAATGGTAACTTACCAAACCCTTAGGGTTAGGGTTTGATTTAGGGTTTAGGGTTTGAGCCAATTTGGGTAAACAAAAATCTAGAATTTCCAATTTAGGGTTTGCACACAAAAATTAAATAAATAAAATTAATTAAATAATTAAATAACTTTTAGTTTCTAAAATTTTGCAAAATTAATATTGTTAATTAAATTAAGTTTGTAATTACATGAACATTAGGGTTTATTACCCTTAATCATAATGAACTTGGCTAATAAAGCAATTAGGGTTTAAAATATTGATAATTACGGTTTCTAGAAATACAATTAGGGTTTCTAGAAATTAAATTAGGTTCTAGGTTTTAGGGTTTTAATTTACTAATTACATTTATTTTAATTAGCAATTAAAGTCTATCACAAGTGTTATTAATCAACGTAAACAATTCTTCGACAAATCCAACCTCCTGGTTTAGGTTTTCCACTAGGGTTTCTAATATTGGAAATTAGGGTTTAACATTATTAGGGTTTCCATAATTTTAATTAGGGTTTACCTAATTAATACATTAATTACACGACATAATTAATATTACATACTTATAAAACAATCTCACACTCTAATTTGGATCTCAAATTAGGGTTTAACATTATTACTAAGGTTTGGGTCAAAATATACCGTAATTGACCAACCATTATCAATACTTTTATATACCGTATATATTCATAAAGATCGAAAAATCAAAATATATGTAATATTATATTATTATTCTCATACCTTGATAATAATCCAAAATTAGGGTTTGGATTCCATATCTCGATTATTCTTTCATATTTAACCTTAATAATTAAGGTAAAATAATTAACTTAATAATCAGACAAAAATTCATATAATAAAATAATTATTATATTTATTTAAAAAATCACTTCATATATTATTTAAGTAATATATGATTATATATTCATGGAAAATAATTAAATAAAACATTTCTATCTTAAAATTAATTATTATAAAAATATACTTTATAATAATCAATAATTCAAAAATAAATTTACTTATAAATATTCACGTAATAATTATATTTTTATTTACCACATAAATACATATACACATAATCTTGTACAAATCCTCATCCTTCAAAAAAAAAAAAAAAAAATTTTTATACTAAAATTTAAGATTTATTTATATAGAAAATATCCAAGTTGTCACAATCAGCCGGGTTGGAAGATACCCGGATTTGAAGCGCCACTGAGTTGGTATCAAAGCAATAGGTTATAAAACTTATGGGGGAAATAAAACCTTAAGTCATAACCTTAAGAAAAGTCAAAGAATAAAAGATGGAAGATAACCATATAAAAATGCATTATATATGTTATGTGTTTTTATTATTCTACTAACGTGTACTAATCAAACTTTTGTGTTGTTGTAGATGTCAGGAGAAAATAGTGATGTGCAGGTAGTCAGTGAATGATCGGTTAATCAGGTAGAGATTATACTGAGCCCCATAGCAGCAGATCCCGAGATAGTGGTGGTTGAGTTTGGAGACTCAGAGAGCTTAAAACTCATGTCTGTGTTTGACGGCATGTTGGAAGAAGAAGTGGAGGTAGTGTCCTTCAACTCCGTAGCAATAGCAGCAGAGATGAGTCCAGGGGAGTCAATGATGTCACTGTTCATGTCAGTGCTGGATAGAAATATCCAATACTGTCAGGAGGTTAAGGAGTTGAAGGCGGAGCTCCAGGTTGTTATAGAGGATAAGACGGACGTGGAGTCCATGTGGGAGAAGGAGCATGATGAAAGGGTTTTGGCTAAGGACAAGGTCCATGAGCTGAAATAGGAGGTCTTTGAGCTCAGGGGGAAGCTAAAGACCCAGAAGTAGAAGATAGGGAGAATTTCCTATATCAATAGGAGTTCTCATGAGGATTTCCAGCTGCAGGTAGCCGGTTATCCCGTCGAAGCAGGGTAGGCGTGGCATACTATCAGCTGTGATATTATCTCCGGTCTTGCTAAGGTGGATTTTGAGAATGCCTTAAGGCAAATATAATCTAGTAGTGGCTAGAGTAGTTAGATATATACATATTTTTGTATCTAGTAGCGACGTAAAACCCTCTTTTTGTATAATTAAGGGTAGTCTTTTGTAAATTCCAATTTTTTGAAAGCAATGGCGGGAAAGTAATGTATTCAGCTTAGGCTGTGTTATGTAACCGATGTAGTATTATACTACAATGAATCAATATAAGTCTTTTTCAAAAAATGTCGAGTAATGAATGTTTAAGTTATTGTTTAACATTGAATAATAACTAACTGACAGGAAATGAATAATAATGAAATATGTGTTTATTGTAACAGAAAAATGCCACCAAGAAGAGTACCACGTAATTAGGGTGCGAACACAAACCAACCGGAGGGAGGTCCGGTTAACCCCATGCATGAGTTCGTAAATCTATTAAACGCATCATTTAATAGAACTAGGGCTAAAATCCCCATAAATCCTGGTGTAGTGCGAGCTACTACATTTAAGGACTTTAAGAGTGTGGGTCTGCCAGAGTTCAAAGGAACTACGGACCCTATCGAAGCCCAAACATGGGTAAAGGAAATCGAGAAAGCATTTTTGATAGAAAATGTTGATGAGGCCCAAAAGGTTGCCTTTGCAACCTACATGATGAAGGGAGAGGCCAACTTTTGGTGGGAGGCCAATCAGGCTAGGGCAGGAATATATGTTATAACGTGGGTGAGGTTCAAGGAAATATTTTATGAGAACTACTTTCCCATGAGCATGCAGGGAAGGATGGAGATGCGATTTTAGATTTGAAACAAAGGGACATGACGGTTCCTCAAAGACGCCGCCAAGTTTAATGAATCTGCAAGGTTCGCTCCACATCAAGTGGATCTTGAGGTGAGAAGGCTCGACGGTTCGAAAGGGGCTTGAAAACCCCGACTCTATAATCAGATTTCAAAGATTCCAAAGTACTTCCTTTGGAATTGTTTTAGAGAAGGCAATAATTGCCGAAGGTGGTAGCGAGGCGTTGAGCCAATACCACAATGATAAGAAAATCAAGGGGAAAATGGACGAGGGAGTAAAGAACGAGGGTGCCAGCGGTAGTGGCGAAGGTTATAAGAGGAAGGTAGTTAGCTCTGGGAATACCAGAGTGAAACAAGGAGACCCGAAGAGGAGGATGGAGGCCTGTAAAACCTGTGGGAAGACTCATTTAGGAGTCTGTCTAAAAGCTAAAGCCGTCTGTTATAACTACGGACAGGAGGGGCATATTGCGCCAAACTGTCCAAGCCTAAAGAAGAACCATGGATGCTTTGTATGTGGGTCAACTGACCACATGGTAAAGAACTGCCCAAAGTAGGGGACGACGGGAATAGGGGCACCAATAGTGGTAAGTTAACTATTGGGGGTCCAGCGCAGCCGGGTAGGCCAATGGCCTGTACCTTTAATATGACCGTCCAAGACGCGATGGCCTCATGGGATGTAGTCGCAAGTATTATTCCGATCAACGACTTAAATGCATACATACTGTTTGACTCGGGTGCTACTTGTTCGTTTATCGCATGTGATTTTTCTAGACGATTAGGATTACTTCCCGAAATGTTGCCTATACCTTTAAACCTTAAGGTAGCAAATGAAGAGATAATTCCTGTTGAAGATATTCATGGGAGTTGTTGCGTAGACATTCGAGGTTGTAAATTATCGGTAGATCTGATACCGATAAAGTTAGGAGAATTCGACGTAATTCTCGGAATGGATTGGTTGATTAATCATGGAGCAATTATAGATTGTCAAAAGAAATGCGTAAATATTAAAACATTAAGATAATCTCATGTAATATTTTATAGGAATAAATTGTCAGGATGTTCGTGTTGTCTTACCATGACACAAACTAGGAAATTATTGAGGAAGGGGTGTGTAGGCTATTTGTGTCATGTGGTTGATACCCAGAGGGTGGGAGCGACCATGGAACAAATACCTATAGTGAGTGAATTCGTGGATGTATTTCTGAGTGAGTTGCCGGGTCTTCCGCCGGATAGGGAGACCGAGTTCGTAATAGATATTGTGCCAGGAGCGGCACTAGTTTCCAGGGTACCATATCGTATGGCGCCCGTGGAGATGAAGGCGTTGATGGTGCAGTTGTAAGAACTGTTGGACAGGAAGTACATTCAACCGAGTGTTTCATCGTGGGGAGCACCGGTACTGTTTGTTAAGAAGAAGGATGGATCATTAAGACTTTGTATCGACTATCGAGAGTTGAACAAGTTAACGATAAAGAATAAGTATCCGTTTCCCAGGATCGATGATCTTTTTGATCAGTTAAAAGGGGCAAAATATTTTTCCAAAATAGAGTTAAGGACGGGGTATCATCAGCTGAAGGTTAGAAATGAAGACGTTCCAAAGACAGCATTCAGAACTCGTTATGGTCATTATGAGTTTCTGGTGATGTCATTTGGGTTGACTAATGCACCTGCTGCATTTATGGACATGATGAACAAAGTGTTCAAACAATATTTGGACAAGTTTGTCATGGTGTTTATCGATGATATTCTAGTCTATTCTAAGACGCCAGAAGATCATGCTGAACACCTAAGAATAGTGTTGGAGACATTAAGGAAGGAGAAGTTATATGCAAAGTTCACTAAGTGTGAATTTTGGTTAGAGAGGGTACAATTTTTAGGTCATGTCATTGACCACGAGGGGATTTCAGTAGATCCAGCAAAGGTGGAAGCCGTGATGAATTGGGAACAGCCGAAAACGCCGACCGAGGTGCGGAGTTTCCTAGGATTAGCAGGTTACTATCGAAGATTCATTTAGGATTTTTCAAAGATAGCTACTCTGTTGACTAACTTGACGAGGAAGACGGTGAAGTACGTATGGACTGAGAAATGTGAAGACAGTTTTCAAGAACTGAAGAAGAGGTTGAGTGAAGCGCCTGTTTTGTCATTACTCGATGACACAGGAAAATTCATAGTTTATAGTGATGCTTCGCATAAAGGACTGGGTTGCGTGCTCATGCAGCATGGAAAGGTCATTACGTATGCATCTAGGCAGTTGAAGGATTATGAGAAAGCTTACCCTACTCATGATCTAGAACTAGCCGCGGTGGTGTTTGCCTTAAAGATATGGCGACATTATCTTTATGGGGAAAAGTGTGAGATATACACGGACCATAAGAGTCTAAAATATATCTTCACACAGAAGGAGTTGATAAAGGATTACGACTGTGAAATCCTATATCACCCTGGAAAAGCCAATGTTGTGGCCGACGCCTTGAGTAGAAAGGTTCGAGAGAAGTTGTCTATGTTAACGGCTCAAACTGAGTTAATAACAGAGATGGCTAGGATGGAGTTGGAGGTGAAGTTACCAAGTGAAGTGGATCATGGACTTTTTACGACAAAAATACAATCTACCATCGTAGAGAGAGTCAAGGAGGTGCAGCTCAAAACTGATGAGTGTGACCAGATGAAGGAGCGGTTAACCACTGAAAAAGATATTAAGTTTAGTCTTGATAATGAGGGATTATTAAGATTTGAAGGAAGAATTTGGATTCCGAATGAGACAGAATTAAAGGAGCAAGTATTATAAGAGGCTCACAGTTCGAGGAACTCGATTCATCATGGTAGCACTAAGATGTATCAAGACCTTCGACAGAGTTTTTGGTGGCCGAACATGAAGAGAGAAATAGCCGAGTATGTGAGTAGGTGCTTGACTTGTCAAAGACTTAAAACCAAACATCAACGACCAAGTGGCTTGTTACAGTCATTGGAGATTCCGGAGTGGAAGTGGGAGCATATCATGATGGACTTTGTGGTGGGACTTCCGACTACTCAGAAAGGGTATGATGAGATTTGGGTAATAGTGGACCGGTTGACAAAGTTGGCTCACTTTTTACCAATTCGAGTCAAGTATAACTTAGATCAATTAGCAAAACTTTATGTTAAGGAAATTATTTCCAGACATGGAGCACCAATTTTGATTGTGTCAGATCGTGACCCACGATTCACATCAAACTTTTGGAGAAGTCTTCAAGAGCAGTTGGAGTTAAGTACGACATATCATCCACAAACCGATGGACAGAGTGAGAGGACAATTCAGACATTAGAAGATATGTTGAGATCTTGCGTCATGGATTTCAAGGGTAGTTGGGATGATCATCTACCATTAGTAGAATTTGTGTTTAACAACAGTTATCATGCAAGCATAGGTATGCCGCCGTTCGAAGCTTTGTATGGAAGAAAATGCAGAACACCATTGTATTGGGATGAAGTGGGAGAACGCCGAATGTTAGGACCAGAATTGGTGCAACAAACAGCGAAAGTGGTGAAGTTGATACGTATGCGTCTCATAGCAACTCAAGACAGACAGAAGAAATACGCAGACTTACATCGAGAGAATAAGGAGTTTGAGGTAGGCTCGTACATATTTCTAAAGGTATCTCCCTGGAAAGGAAAGATACGCTTTGGAAAGAAGGGAAAACTAAGCCCAAGGTTTATAGGACCTTTTGAGGTATTAGAACGGGTAGGTGAGGTAGCTTATAGGGTAGCATTACTTCTAGACCTAGAGCGAATACATAAAGTATTTCACGTTTCAGTGCTACATCCTTACAAACCGGATTTTAAGCACGTGATAGAATTTGATCCTATTCAAATCGAGAAGGACTTAACATACGAAGAGATGCCATTTCAAATCATCGATAGAAAAGAGCAAGTTATGCGAAACAAGGTAATATCGTTGGTAAAGGTATTATGGAAGAACCACAATGCCGAAGAAGCAACGTGGGAATTGGAAGAGAAGATAAAGAAGGATTACCTTCTTTTGTTTGAGTAATGTAGGGCGAGATTCCGGGGACAAAATCTTTATAAGGGGGGAAGAATGTAACGACCGAGAATTTTGGATCCTTTGTAAAATATTTGAAAGAATTAAATAATGAATAAAATAATCTTATTTGTCATTATATGTGTTAATAAGATGTATGTCGTTCTATAACCTAGAAACGTCGGAACATCGTAGTATTTGAACCACATGAATGAATTAAAGTGTTTGAATTTCCAAGACGAAAATAAAAGTTTTCCGAGAAAGTTTACGAAAAACACTATTCACCGTTTAATGCTCGGGAATTATTTTTGAACTTCCAAGAATTACATAACGTTATAATATCAAGGCGAGATGGATTATGTAATAATAATCTAAGTATGGAAAACGCAATATTTTGCATGTGGACTTAATTTGAGAATGAGAAGTATTAATTTATAATGAAATGAATTTGTGGAGTATGTATCTTATGCAAGTCCATAAGCTTAAAGATGTAAACATAGGTGGGATTTATTATCAAGCCCAAGTGTTTATTAAATGAAGCCCAAACTAATTAAGGCAAGCCCAAAGGATAAGATGATTAGATTAAGAGCTAAGCCCAAAGGGTGATCCACTAGTTGAATAGGATCCATGGGGCAACCCATGGGTGTAGTAGTGGGCAAGAACTTTATGTGATAATCAAGTGTTATGTTGAGTAAGAATAAGAGTGGCTAGCAAGATTACTTGGCGATTAAGTAGATGAATAGTAAGGAGGTTAGTTGAGGAGGTGGGTGATTAATGACTAAGATGCCCTCATCTTGGCTCTCCTATAAATAGAAGAAGTTGCTAGACATTTTTCAATGTTCAAGTTTCACTCTCTCATAAACAACTCAATTGTTAGAGCAAATAAGCACTTTGAGCTTAACCTTTCATTAGTAGATTTCCAAAGCAAGAGAAGTAATCTTCAAAGGTAATTGATCTTGTCTCTTCTATCTCTATCATGGTAGGTTGATAAGAGAAGTGTATTGATGAGTAGGTTTTTAACCTATGATTTATGTTCATTTGGCTTGTTATATTGCTAGTTTTTTTGGCACTTGCATTTACTTTTGATGGTTTTGCATTTGATGTAGGTTAATCAGGTTGATCCATCAAGAGGCGAGCCGTGGAGGAGTTTTGAGCACAAGAAGTGTAGTTTACATTGATTGACACAGGATGACGCTACCGATGATGAGCAAAAGATGAAGCACCGAGTGTCTTTGGAGCAGGATTTGGTGTCTTGATGGTCTTGCCATGGGAATACTACACAGAGACGCTTAAGGCTAGCTTGAGCTGTATTCTTCATGTGAACTTATCTTGGGAAGTCTTTGTGAATTAGGGGAGTCTATCTTGGGCAGAAATTAGAAGTGGATTAGGAGTCATGGTATGAGGGGAGAGGAGATATATGCTGATCTAGGAATACTTGGAGAAGGATTGTGAAGAGCAAGGGCTTGGAGGAACGAAGAAGAGGAATAATTTTATGAAGATTTCATAATCGAAGGGCGAGAAGGGTGGTGTATTACTATTCTTTTCTAATTTCTATCTTCTGTAATTAGGATGATGTTTTCTTTTATTTATTCAGTGTTTAATTCATTAGTTAGGGGCTAAATTACTTATTAGGCTTATAATGGATCTCTAAGTGGAACGATGATTATGTAACCTTGGTTTTCAGTTTAATTAAGCTATTATGCAGTTTATCTATCTTAATTGAAGCTTGAATTTATGAATTGCTTGATCAACAATTTTATGTGGATTTGTATGAATTCGAGAGATGAAATATAAATCTAGACTTAGTTAATATAGCATGTGTCATGAATTTTGTGAATAACAAATTCTTGATTATTGTTGAGGTAGAGATATGCTTGACATCACATGTAATCGTGAAGAGAACTTGAACTTAAACTTTACTTAATTAGAATTCACATAGAGATATAGTGAGTTGATTAATTAAGGTGTTTGACTTAATTCTATCTTAATTGTGGATTTGAGTTAATACGGTGTTAATATATCGAGAGGTGGTTAATACTATTTATGTGTTCTTGATTAATAAACTGTGATAGTGAGTTAAACTGGAATAAGGTGATAATAATCAGAGGGATGCTTAGAGTGAAGTTGCGAGCCTAATTCTCTAATATTTGTTTAAAAATCCAGATTTAGGGTTTGTTGGTATTGAGTTGATTTTTGATAATTTTAATATTTTCAATATAAACTGGAAATTGATTAATTTAATAAAATTTGGATTAATAGAAGATTGGTAGTTGCAAGGTAAATTTGTGCTAAATCTCTGAGGAAACGATACTTTACTTACTATTATATTACTTGTTGACCATGTATACTTGCGTGTTGAGCGTATTTAGATTTTACCCAACATGTATCTAATGAACTTAGATGCTAAAAACATATAAGAAGTCATTAATGAATGAACTTAAGCCGAATAAGATGATTAAATAACTTGAACCTAAAAAAGTTGATAAAATTATACAAAACTTGTCATATGTTTTTCATATGATGTTAGTATGTTCAATATAGTATGAGAACATGGATTGATGGACCTAAATTCATAATAAGTCATAAACATGAGAATTGGAGTTTGTAAGTTAAATAAGTCATTGACTTATGAGAATAAGTCAAAATCTACTTTGATAATAAGTTGGTGTAATAAGTAACTTGAAATGTTTATATGTTGATCAAAATCCATTTAGAATGATTAGTAATGAGGTTCCGCCGGAATTCACACGATTGGACGATAATCGTCGAATTCGTGAAATTCTCGGAATGGTAGTCGTATTTTGTGTTTGAAGTCGGAAACTTTGGTTTTCGATGGAGACAAGTCATATTTGGCATTATAGAGTTGCGGACTCAAAAATGGTCGGATTCTGACTTAGAACGAAGAAACGAGCGTTGAACGTTCACGAACGTTTATCGTTTTCGTTAAAAATGGACTAATAGGTAAAATCTTAGCAAACGAAGTCGAATAGATAAAATTCTTGCATGAATGCATAGAGTACGTAATTTATGAACCGTAAGCTCTTGAACGAGCCAATTCGGACTTATAACGAAGAAGTTACGAGTCCGGGAATCTCACCAGTTGAAAAATCTGTCAAAAGTTTCTGAGGCACAGAGTTCACGCCGTGGCGCGACTCCAAGCCATTTAGCCGGCGCCGCAACGCCAAACTCGCGCCGCAGCGTGACCAGTAACAAAGGGACTCGAGCCGCAGTGCTGAGTCCGGTTTCTATGCATTAATGGGTGACACCGCAATACGAAACAAAAAGTTATAGCCGTAGCAGCCAGTCACAAGACCTAGATACTGAAATTTTTTTACATGTTGAGCAGGAATAATAATTGATAAACAATTAAATAAAGATCTTAATGAAACATTGTTAAGACATAATTAAGCGTAGGCTCTTGAACGAGCCAATTCGGACTTATAACGAAGAAGTTATGAGTCCGGGAATCTCACCATTTGAAAAATCTGTGAAAAGTTTCTGAGGCACAGAGTCCGCGCCGCGGCGCGACTTCAAGCCATTTAGCCTGCGCCACAGCGCCAAAATGAGCCTCAACCCCCGCAGAACTCAAGCACATGAAGGCGACTAGTAACAAAGGGACTCGTGTGCTTGTACACGAAGTTGCTTTCTAAGGCATTAATGGGTGATGCTGCGCAATTGTGAAACAAGTGTTATATCGGTATGCAAATACAAACCCTCAAGACCTAGATACTGAAAATTGTTTACATGTTGAGCAGGAATAATAATTGATAAACAATTAAATAAAGATCTTAATGAAACATTGTTAAGACATAATTAAGCCTTAAGTATGAACGTTTAGGGTTAAGTTAAGTCAATTACTTATGAACGTAAGAATGATGTAACGGAAAGCCGGGACCAATAATAATAAATCTAGTACACAATTAGATTGAGAAGAAGGGTAAGATTCTTTAGGAACCATGTATGATCATTCATGACCTAATGTACTATATGATGTTATCATTTACTGTAGAGACCTTAAAGACGTAAAGTGCACGAGTTATATCTATAAGCACACACTTAAGGCAAGTACTCTAACCCTTTTTCTAGTTCGATCTGGACAAGTCTTTGTGATTCATGTATTCTTCGCATGAATTAATGTTTGAGGAAGTCAAAGCCAATTCTTTCGGCTAGACGTATGCTATGTTATTCTATCAAGTGTTGATAAGGATTTACCAAACTAATATTGTTGTGGTTTTCAAAAGTAGACTGAGTATGCTAAATTGTTTTGTCGTCAAACGACAGGCACATGAGGTTGCCACAACTTAAACGTATACACGTTTAATGAATGTAGTGTTGATCAACATAGAGTACTATAGGCTGATCACCTAGACGTGCTCATAAGCTATGCCGAACTTACATACTTAGTGTCGGGACGTCCTTTTCAAAGTACTTATGATATGCTTACGGTCTTGAACCGAAATTGATGTTTTACTGAATATTGTTGTTGTAAAACGTTTTGAATGAAAAGAAGTGCTATTTTGAATTGTCGATAGTACTTAATAGCTATTGTTCAGTTATTGAAGATATATTATTCCTATGTTTCAAGAATGTTATTTTACTAGAATTGTCGTACTCGTTAGGCTAGTTAAGCTCATTCTTGCTTGAACCATATGAATACAACTAAGACCGAACGGACCGATGGATCCGACAAGGATAAAGGGAAGGCGAAGGCGATCCCGTAGATTATCTATGTAATAGTATAGATATTGTAAGAATAATATTGATATTATGATAAAGACAAATGTATTGGTTGTAAAGAATCTGGGGAATGTAAATATTCTTTATATATATATATATATAAGATATATCCGTTCTTTTGAGTCATTTCAATTGAATGTTTATGTGAACTGTAGCACCGTGTAGCACCATCTGTCGGGTTGGAAGATACCCAGATTTGGGGGCGTTACAATATCTCTAGGGGTGATTTATAGGTATGGAACATGATGATTTTGAAATAAACATGAGTTTGAAGCATGATTCCAAGCTTTAAACAATAATAGCTATGAACAGGCAATATGAATACTACAAGTATATGCATTAATAGAATTTTAAATCTCTATGTGAGTATATAACCAAGTAATGAGTCATGGTAACAACTTTATAATGTTTTTCTTGAGTGTCATGTAAGATATAAGTTCAAACTTATACAAATGAACTCAGGAACGGTTATGTGATTATGTGAGCACCTCTAAACATGTATGTACGATAGAGTATTATTACATAGATGTGTAAGGTGGGGCGTAAATGTAAAGAAAGGTAGTAGCTTAGTCTGGTCAGTGCGGGGGGACAAAGGGGCCATCTCCCTAAGTCCCTAAACTAGATAGAGTAGCAATTGCTTGTGAAAGCGACAAACGACTTCTGTTTTTGAACTTATGTTTGAAGCATGCCTATATGATTACTTTAACTTGTAAAATATGACTAATATTCTATGTAATGTGTTAAGAAACATGTTATGTGATAGAGATGAATGTTGATTATGATTTTCAAAAGTTAAGTCCAAAGGAATACTTTCAAGATATTAAGCAATAATATGTTGTTTGAAGTTGTAATGTCTTACAAACTGAATTGTGCTATGAATATATAGTATAGTTGATGGTGTATGAAGTTACGACTAAGTTCGACGTTTATGTGTACGTTTGAACTTGCCTATACGAGTTTTAAATATGTCAAACACTTAGTGAATCAAGTATGTGATAGTTATATATGAATATTGATGTCAAGTGCGAGTGGTTAAGGTGTCTATACCTGTAGCAGCCCCGAATCCGGGTCCCAAATCGCCGAGGATCCGGTATACTATTTCTATAACTGTTTGCGGAAGATATAAACATAAATTGTTTATACAATACACTTTACACACTATTCCCCAAAATCGAGTAACCTTAACTTATACACAAATCATAAACTATCTAACACATAACATTATTATCATATAACACTATTACAAATCTAATCTCGCACATTTTATCCCAAGCTGAACTTGGCCTTAACCTTTTCTCAGATCCAACGCATTCGCTTTATCTCGCAATGTTTTATCATGATATAGCAAGGGTGAGCATGAAAGTTGCCCAAATGAAGTTTAAATACAATTTAAGGATATATCATGATTGAAAGAGTTAGAATAAAGAGCTGGCTATAATTCATCAATATAATTGAGAACTAGCATGAACAAACTTTTGAGTGAACAAGTTTTAAACATGAACAAACATTTTCGAACCAACTGGTAATGAAGGTGATCACTTTTCATACACGACTTATACATGCAAGATGTATAGAGTACAATTTTCGTGGCAATCAGCAATGATTAACCATAAGCTTGAATAAAACATTCTTAGTAGAGTTAAGTAAATACAAACTTGCCTGAACCGTTGATTACAACACGCAATTTATAACGCTTTATCCGAAGACCTAATATTAATAATATAGATCTCCAATATTAGAATAATATCATCACAATATAATACTGTTATATTTATATACACAGAATAACCTAAACACATAACACATAAGCAGTCTATACAGCACATAAGACATATCATCAAGTCAAACTATTTAAGTCTGAGTTGAAACCGACTTAGTTCTATCATCCCGACGGTCTAGTCGGATGAATATCGAGTTTAAGTTCAATTAAACTCTTCCTGAACACTTAACAATTATCACAGATAATTTCTTATTAGTCAAAATAATTTTCAAAGACTTGAAATAATTTTCAGATAATTAATATCATTTATCAACATTTTTCAATCCTTAAAACCGTATTTAAATAAATTAAATACCACATAATTCCTTAATCATTAATATTCATTTAATATAAAATATTAATGAAAATCATTACATAATATTATAATATAATTATAACATCACAAAGTATTTTTAATACCTTAAAATCATAATATATGGTTTTAAACACTTAAATCCATTATCCGATAATCGCTTATTAATATTAAAATGTTAATATATTCATGGCAAAATATCAAAAGTTATATTTTATAACTTAAAATATTTTTCTAACACTTAAATCATTTTTATATGATTTTTAAATCATTAATACTATTTTTCCATAATTCATTTAATATATTCATTAAATAAATTAACTACCATTAATAATAAATTATTAATGAATTCATCACAAAATATCAAAAGTCATCAAAATAACTTAAAATATTTTTAACACCATAATATAATTTTTCATGAATTAAAACCATTTTTCAATAATTTATCTAATATTGAATTAAATAAATTAAATGCCAATTATATTCCAAAAATATTAAATATATTCAAAATATACTCAAAATAGTTAAAAACTATTTTTCAAGCTTTAAAATGATTTTTAAAACCATTTTTGGTAATTTTAGAATTTAATTTATATTTTAAATAATTTCAGGAAAATCGTAAATTAAAAATATTAATAATGTCGCTAAAGGACCCTATAGCTATTACAGTAACCGTCGTTATAGGTGTTCTTGAGCCTCAAGCCCAGAAAACTGTCAGTCGCGAGGGTGCATGGTTTGACCGGATTTTACTCACTGTTCTTGCTACTTTCTGGGGAGATAATGGTGTTGGTATTGTAGTATTGATGTAGTACTACAACCACAAACCGAATTCATGGTCATACTACAACAGATCAGAGAGATCTAAGCTCTCAAAAATCTTGTCAGGACTGTTCTTCATCATTCTGGGTTTAACAGATTTGAGTGGCCTACTTTGAATCCTTGTATCTTTCATTCCAGGTTTGATTTGTGTGATCTAATGGTCCATACTTGTAGTCAAGATGCCAAAGAGCAACTATAATGCATCAGATTATCTTATCAACATCACATGTGCAAGATCTAGCCGGTCAAACGGCATGCCAACAACTGTTCTTCAAAAATCTGGGAATTTCCCAGAATTCGTCAAAACAGTCGGTCAATGCCAGTTTGACCTCGATTTCCTGCTAGTCCAGTTATGATCTAAGTGATCTAAAGGCTTTAATGTGTAGTCTACATACCAGACTACAACTAATCAATAACAACTTGGCCAAACAATCAAACTACAGCAAGATCAAAAGCTTCAAAAACGTTGTCGAAACAGGTTTCGGGTTTGCCCGAAAACTCATTGGTCATAATCGATCAACGATCTTTGACCATTAATATCTTTTAATCTACATGATCTCGGTGGATTAAAGTTGCAGAGTAAATACCTCATGGCATAGAACGGATCTAAAACACAAGACAACACTAACCCTTAACAGACATCGGATTTAAAGGCCCCGACATTCGGAATCGTCGGACCACTTTTTTTGAAAAATTTCAGATTTGCAAAATTGCTAGATTCGAGCACTTTGATGTTATGGATATGAGATTTTACAACCCGGATCACTAATAGACACCTTAATACACAACTTTCACTAACAAATTATAACATCTAACACAAGATCACTTTGATTTTCAAAATTTAAGGGTTCTTTACCTTTTATGCTTTGATTTTAGATTTTCGCTCTTGAATTACATTCTTGGGTGATCTAAAATTTGAATAAGGAGTGATCTACTATAATATTTCGTGGCTAAGAGGTTGAGAGAGTTTTGTTAATGGTTGTTAACCAAATGAGCAACTTTTTAGACTTTTCTCTCTCTCATTCTATTATATAATGCTTGATTCATTGTATGATGCTGAATTGCTAGCAAGGTAGGCTGATTTGCTAGATATATAGACCATGCTAAGTCAAAAGTGGGTTAACCACTCCAAATTTGGAAAGATATGCAAGTTAGCTATAAAAAAAATGTGACATAAGGGTATTTTTGACATTTCCATTTATTTCTAGAATTTGCCATTGGTTGCAAATCCTTAGGGTTTAGGTTTTGAGCAATCTAGGGGTTAGGGTTTGGAGCATTTAGAGTTTAGGGTTTAACCCTTAAAAAATTTAGCAACTTGGATTTTAAAATTTTTTCTAATTAGAATAGAAAATTTTGATTTAAAAATTATAATTAGGGATTCTTAATTATTATAATTTTTCTAATTACATTAGGTCTTAAACCAATTAGGATTAATATTTTCCCAATTAATATTGCTATTTTAGCAATTAAATCCACCCCTGCTCAATTAGGGTTTCTGACGGAATAATTAGGGTTCAAAAATTATATATTAGGGTTTGCTAATTAATTAAGCTTTGCCCTAATTAGTAGTATAATTAATACCATATAAGCATTATAATTATCCTTTCTATTCCCAAATTAGGGCTTCAATTTAACAGAATCTGAAACTAGGGTTTTCAGATCTGGTATTAGGGTTTTCTAATAATCAAATCGGGTTCCCAATAATTCATTAGGGTTTTTCCTAATAAATTAAAATTAATGACGTTTAACCTTATACATAACATTGCATTCCCAATCTAGGGTTTTCAATATCCGAATTAGGGTTTCGGACTACTGGAACTGAAACTAGGGTTTCCAGAATCGATTTTTAGGGTTTCTTATTAGACGTTAGGATTTTCTAACTGAACGTTGATGTTCTTAATATATACCTAGGGTTTGACACAGATATAATTTTATCTGATCAACCCTTGACCCTTAACCACATTCTGTACACATACATAACCATATTCACAAAACTTAATCACATAAATCCTTAATCCTGAATAATTCACCTAAATCCTTCACAGAATTTTGAAATCCTCAAAATTCCATCCAAAAAATGTCAAACGCATACACTTATTTTCTGTCTAGGTCTAGTATTTGACCTTAAATCAATCATTTAAGATTTTAATAAATTGTCTAAATTCTCGGGTTGTCACAATACCTACCTAGCTATTCTTAGCGTATGGTGAGAAAGTGAAGTGTAGGTTTTACGAACCTAGTTAGGAAATAATGTAACATTGTTATTACATTGAGAATGCATGAAATATGTTACTGATGGAGATGAATCCATGATTATATAACTGTGTAGGAATACACGAAGTGCAGATAAGCGTTAAGCAGTTAAGTCGTAGTTGATAAACTAAGAATCAGGCAAGTCTTTCAGTTCCCATTTGATATATGAATTCGATAACTGCTAGTTAAGCTATATTATGTTATGCGAATGTTGATGTATATATATGAAATGCATATAAGATATGTATGAAATTGAAAGTTGATCTTTGATGATATGTTTGTGATATAAATCTTTATGCCTTTTATATGTGAAGTAACATGCGTAGTAAATATTAATTGATTATGAATGCATGAATTGAGTATGTTATTATATGCTATGTGCTGCATGAAAACTACTAGAATTGTTGGGCTGTCGAGCTCACCCTTGCAAATAACCACTTTTGCATGTTAAGGACACACGGTAAAGGTTACGTGCTACTTGATTGATAAAGTTCAATCACATTAGAGGAGATTGATTTGTTTAATTAAATATATATTCTTGAACCATGTTTAGGTTCTAGTAGATATACTTGATAGTAGTTACGATGTGTAACACATGTTAGCTTGTAAAGTGGCACTATGCGATATATAGAGAAATTCGAATCGAGATGTAATGGTTTATACGGAAATAGAATGAAGTGAATCATAGAATAATTTGATTCAGGAAATTGTAAGTGATTCAAGTTAAGATATCAATAAAAGAATTATTATTTTCAAAGAATATTGAAAAAGTTTAAATTATTCTGCATATTTATATAACATCGAATATGATGTAAGACAGGAATAGTAAATGACCAAGATTAGAAATTTATAAAAGTTTTGGGGTCATTGTGCAGATTCTAGTAATGGAAAGAATTTATATTCTAAATTGTAACAAGCAAAGTTGTATTCATTAAGTTATGAATAAAATATATAAATAGTTTGACGATAGTAGTATTGTGGCGGACCGGATCCAAGGTTCGAAGGGACCTGGATTTAGGGGCGTCACAAAAGATATTCATTTGTATCACCAGTTGGACATGTGCATCTCAACACCTGTTCATCTTTGCACTACGAGCCAAAGATATTCATTAGGTAATCATTCATCTTTGCACTATAGGCCAAAGATATTCATTAGGTAATCATTCATCTTTGCACTACAGGCCAAAGATATTCAGTAATATCATTATTTAGCACTGAGGATGATGGAAAATATCTTAAAGAAAACGAATCCAGTGAGATAAAAGATCAAAGATTAGGGATTCGTACTTTAGTTTATCCAAGTTCAAAAATACTCCATAATAACCAATTGTGAAGCAGAATTCAAAAATAAAGATCAAAACATGGATACAATCAAAGATAGTAACCAAAATAGACATCTTGGACAAAAAGGAGAAAATTTCATTTTTCGGTGAATAGTTTCGTATTCGTGAATAGTGCCGCATACGTGAATAGTAATCCTAACACAAAAAGGTAGAAATTCCACAATAAAATCCATACCAATATTTCGGTATAATGATATTGAAAGAATAACATCATTAGAAAGAAAATAACATCCCTTACCTCAAAATATCAGTACTTCTAATCGGAATATCGGTATAAGGCTGAAGAAAACTTGCACTGATGAATAAAAACTCACAAAGCATCTAAATACTCACAAAATACGCTCGATAATATAGAGAGAGAAAGAGAGAAAACTTGTTTCTGGTGTGATTTTTAATTCTAACTAAGCACCCTATTTATAGGAAAATGCTTAGAACGCCATAGCAGACTAACCTGCTACCTGATGATTTTACCTGCTATTATTCAAGCCCACAACTTTTGAAAATAAATTTCAACACATTTCATTACTCACAACCAAAAGTGGGGCCCACCATATTTTTAATAAAAATATTTTATTTTCCAAAACTTCAACAATTCATAATAAATAGCCCTTTTATCAGAAAAATTCAAATCTCATGTGCTTTCCATAGGAAATTTAATTCTCTACAACTTTGTAAGTTTAAGTTTTTTCAAATTCTAAACGAAAAATGACCGAAATCCACATACTGGACGATTTTCAAAACCTCCATTCAAACAAAATAACCGATAAAACACCTCAAAGATTAATTCCTTCATTTATAACCACATAAAATAAATATATCCATCATTTATATCCACATAAAATAAATATTTTCTTATCATATAAATCAATAACTAATTATTCACAAATAATATTACGTAATCACAGCTTATGACAACCGTGTCGTTCCCTGTGGAAAGAGAGGCTTTCGAGATAAAGGATTTCTCTTTATTGGCGCCGCAATTAGGTGACCAAACCCCCTTCCTAGACAAAGACTTCCTTAGACATTGCCAATAATGCTATCTAATAATATTATTCAAATAATATGAATTATTGATCCGATAATGGAGATCTTTATGTTGATAATTATTGAAACAACAATAATATAAAATATCAACGCAACAATTATTGAACCAATAAAATAAAATATTGAGCAAGAATTCTTTGTAACAATTATTGAGTAGTGACTTCTTACGTAAGAATCAATAATTTCAAAAATATTGTGCAATACTGTGTGCTACTGTGCAATCACGCGTATTACTGTATTTTAACCACCGGGTATTCTAACAGTGTTAACGATAACCATACGCCGTTATTTATAAAAACTCAAACTTGTCATTTTCTTCATCCGACAGTTATCCTTTATGGGGCCTACAAATGATTGCTTGTCGCATTTAATATTCCCCCAACGTAAAAGAATATTCCACGACCAAATGAATATTCCCCGATAAAATGAATACTTTATAACCACTTGCTTATTTTGCAAAATTTGCACATTTCACTCATAACCAAAGTATTATATAAAATTAACACTTTATTATTCAAAATAATAAATAGAGGAAATTTGATTTTATTCATTAAAAAATTGGGGTCTTACAAAGAACGTCCCAATTCTATTTCAAATTTTGAAACTCTGTACTGACTATAAATGGAGAACAGTCTACAGACCATGAACTTTGCTTTCAATTTTCAAAAAGGTTTAACAGAACTTCATCTGTAAACCGTCATAACTTATAGGCACAATGGGTGATCAACCCGTTATGCCCTGTATTGATCAATACTACATACCAGAACGATATTCTCGTTCATCATATCTGCCTTAGGTGCACAAAAGTTTTCCCATGTTCGGGATGTTCATACTTAGTCGGGAATTCGAACCAAAATAATTAAGTTGGATATCAATAAGGTTCTATCATATTCAAAGATATTTTTAAATCTGTGTCTAGCCGAGACAAATAACTTAGACGACTTTCAATTAAGATATACATATTGGAAATCAATAAGTATTTATCAACATGTTCAATAATTATCCAAGTGAGGACACTTGTATAACAAATCTTAGAAATTTACGGACATAATATATATTTGGATTATACAATAATACTGTAATGATAAACAATGATTGAATATAATTCAAGAACTGACATATCTACAAAGGTATAGATACATGAATAATAACAATAACAATATAGTTCTAAAACTGGCTTACACATGTCCATTGCATAAAGTAAATTCAAAGGGTAGGATACTTGCCTGGTCTGCTGCTTACACAACTTAGTTCTATCTTTAATTCAACGGCCTATCATTCATAAGATTGTTCTATTGATTAGAATAACATATAATAATACATAGTACTGTTATTTACAGTCAACACATAACCTAATCACATTGTCATATAGTTATATTAGTCATTAAGATACAAATAAATACTCATACAGTCAAACTATATTGGTTCAGATCAATTTCGGTAGTATTTCGGTGTACCAACGGCTTTATCGAGTAATTATCTAGTTTAAAACTCTATCATATAGTTCAATATTATCCTAGATATTTTAAATACCAGTCATATTATTTTTAAATGACTTATAATAATTTTAAATAATTATTATAATTTATCTTGATTTTTCAAACTCTAGAAATTATTAAATAATTTAAATATTAGATACTTCTATTATCATTAATATTTAAAATATTAAAATATTAATGCAACAATTGCCAAAATATCAAAGTTATTTATAATAACTCAAAATGTTTTTAAAGAATTAATATTACCCTTAAATGATTTTTAAACATTTAAAATAATTTTAAACAATTACCCTTAATATTAAAATATTAAGGTATTATTCACTAAAATATTAAAAGTCATTTATAATAAGTTAAAATATTTTTAAACCATTTATATCCTTTTTAAATCAATAAAATCATTTTTAATCTATTTATTTAATATAATTATTAAATAAATCTAATATCATTTGTAAGACCCCACTTTTTAATGAATAAAATCAATTTTCCTCTATTTATTATTTTGAATAATAAAGTATTAATTTGATATAATACTTTGGTTATGAGTGAAATGTGCAAATTTTGTAAAAATAAGCAAGTGGTTATAAAGTATTCATTTTGTCGGGTGTTGATCGATTTCGCAATCAAAGAATACGTGCAAGTATACACGGTCAACAAGTAATAAAGTGATAAAATAGAGTATCGTTCCCACAGAGAATTCTGATTAATAAATTCTAACTACTAGCACTATATCAATCCAATTTTATTCAAAAAATGATAAATTATGATTTTTTGAAATATTAAAACTAAATTAAACAATTAAAGATATTATTCTAAAATAAGCAAATAAATAAACTAAGATTTGAGTGAATGACTTCCGATAGATAAGGATTAAGACTTCAATATCCCCAATTATGAACTATAAATCAATTATCCAATTATCCCAACTATTATGTCTACTGAATTGTTAACAGGAATTCTCCAATGCCAAAAGTCCTTTTCCAAGTGATCAACTGACTTCTATTTAATCCAGATTAATCTTGCTATATTCCAATGCAAAATAAGTGAATTAAACTCCTTTAATCCCAATTCCTTATGTGTTACATGTAGTGAAAAGATATTTTCATTCAATTCACAAACCTAATTATTCACTGTGCAAATAAATAAGTCACACGTTATCAAACCCAGTTCTAACCCTAGAATTCCTCTTCCAATTCCTTCTAGAATAACAAGGTAATTATTGGCCAAATAATTAAGCAATAGATGCAAGACATGATAAACAATTCAGTTCAACATAAATAATTGGAATAACTTAATAACTAATTTATAGCCATAAAAGGTTCAATTGAAATCTTAATTAAAGAATTAGTTCATAACGAAAATAAAAACCAATAATTGTTTGCAAATCATCCTTAAAGAATTACAAATTGAAAATAAGGAGAAGAAGAAGAAAACTCTGTAGCCAATCCTTAATCTCCAAGTAATCCTTGTGTAGTCTCTAATGAATGAATGAATTGATTGAATGATTAGATAATCCCCCTAATTTCAGCACTTAATTTCTTTTTATAGCTTCCCACAATTCTAATCCAATTAGGCTTCAAATAAGCTCCACATAAGAAGTCAAACAAAAAGTCAATCCAGTCAAACCATCAAACACGCGCCTTTGACCGGTCAACATCAGCCGAGGCCCAGCGCCCCGGCGCTGCAAATTACACTAGCTAGAGCGCCCCGACGCTAGTCTTCATGTTATTTACCATTTTGCCATTGTAAGCTCGAAATCCCAGAATTACCCCTACAGCTCCTAAATCTGTAAAACAAGACATAAACACAATAAAAATGCTACTAAATAACTTGAGAATGCAATAATTTAAGTCCAAATATATCCAATTCATGGGTATAATACCCAATCATTAAATACCCCCAAACTTAAATCGTTACGTGTCCTCATGCGACAAAACATAAAATCACAGTACAAAACTAAACATCCTGCAAATGCAAACTATTTATATGTTCTTAATTCCGGCAATTCAAAAGCTCACGTATATCCATATGCCTCAGAAAAATCACAAAAATATGCTAATTCATCATGCAAAAGCAGATCAATAATATCCCAACAATCAACGAATCTGAATATGTTATTATTGATATTGTGAGTGTGTGTTCAACAACCATGCTAACCCATGAAAGGCAAAAATATGAAAGATAATAAATTTCTTAGTAAGCATCATACGATTGTAAACTTGAGAACTCATCAAATATACTTGTTTCAACCTGAAATCAAACAATTACCCGAATTCAAGAGTCAAATGGAATACTTATGCTTTTCTTTTTTTTTTCTTTTTTTTATAACGGGGCTCCTTTGCGCTTTTCCCCTTTTTATTTGCAATTTTTTTTAAATATACATAAATGACTGTGCAATGTCTCATCCCATTAGGCTAATGATTGTTACCCTTAGCGAGCTTTCAACCAACGACTCCCAGACCATGAAAGACCTTAGAGCGCTAGGTGTAAAGATAATCCCCCATGCGTGCTTGCTCAAGTAACAAAGGCCCCGAAATAAGACTAGTCACCCTGTATACCTTCTTTTTGTTTTTTTAGCTTATATATTCCAAATATTTTTCCCCCAAACTCGAGTTTATGCATAAATTCAGTCTTCTCTAGCTATTCAAATCATCCTTTCATTTCACTAGCAATCATCCTTTAGAACTCTATTATCTAACCATTTAAACTATCATAGCTAACATGGTCGTTTTTCAAAATGCCTTCCTATAATATCAGTGTCAAACAGATAAAGATTCAATTCATGTCAAGAAAATCATATCACTGACTCAACAATCCTTACTAGACTTGTTCATGCAATTCTACTTTCATCATTGGCCCCAAATATACGTACTATCAAAAACAGGAATTAATATGCAATATTAAATGCAACAATAAACTAACAATCACAAACCAAATCCACAAACTAATAACAAACTACAATTTAGAAATAAAAATTAACTACCCCCAAACTAATCTAGAGCAATGTCCTCATGTGATAAATAAGGCAAAATAGCACAGAGGACTTCCTTGACGAGCTTATTCCTCTGGTGGAGCATCCTCATCCTCGCTCATCTCTTGATCGGAAGGGGGAAAGACTGGCAGAACTGGAGCAGTTGGGAAGTGGCTAAGTTGAACGCCCGGATGGGATTGGACGGTTAGTGCATTCTGTGCAGGAAATTGGTCAACTAAAAACTTGAAAATCACATCTTGATGTTCTGATAAGCGCACATTCTGGGACTCCATATTGTAAAACCAGTCATCTATCTCCCGCTAGACAGCTTCGGGGACCACACCTCGATGAGCTGCTGTAGATGGGCCATAAGTAGGTGGAGCCTGAGGTGGTGGGGCTTGTGTAATGTAACTTGGGGAATTATGAAACCCAATCCCCTAGGGTGATTTGCCCCACCTGTCCACACTTTATAACGGTGGATCAACTTGTGGTCCAACACGGGCATAGGCGTTTGAATCATCTCATCCGATTTCCATTTTACCCCAAACTTAGCACATAAAAAACATGTCGATCGAATGATGTGGTAACCTCTGTGGTCCCTCCATGAGATGCTCGGAGGATAGATTGCTGAATAAGATGGCCGACATCAATCTTTAGGCCTTGTATGATTGAGTATAATACCACAACCCTTTCTCTGGTTACATGGCTCACATGTGTGCAGGGCATCAATTTGGCACAAATGAAGGCATACCATGCCTTTCCAAATAGACTAAGGTGTGACAATGGGAAAGTCATGCTGCCACGCTCATGCACGGTCCATGTGGTGCCCAGTTGACACAACTCCTAAATAATCTTTTCGTAGTCCGGCCCATCACTCACGAGTCTAGCATATTTATCATTAAGGCCCTCTAATGGTAGTTGATAACACCCATTTATATCCTCCTCGTCGATTTCCACTATTTTTCCTCTGACAAATAACCCATAATGATCATGCTCGGGCAAGTTGGCGTAGAACTCTTTTACAACTGCAATCACTGCTGGGTCGGGCTGTTCGGTGAGGGAGAACCAGTTTCGTTCAGCAATCATCACTGCTATTTCTCCATCCTTAGTTTGATCGGGACGTAGACTACGTTCGGGGATGAGAGAGCGGGTAGCCATCTTATTGTAGCACTCCTGTGCCTCGGCGGAGACAAACCATCGGCTATCAAATCTTGGAGGAGCCGAGGCTGAACCCGACCCGTCTCCACGTTGTCGTTTGGAAGCCATTGAGAAATTTCTGCAATAGTACAAATTCACAATTAGTTGTAGTCGACAAAATTTTTGTTGGGATACACGTATCCATGACACTACCCCCAAACTAATCTATATATTTGCACATTGAGTACGTGGTTGGGGGTGGTGTCGGACCCTCATCGCATGACAAGCAAAATTGTACCGCTTAGACACAAATATTAATCAAATTCTACAATTTGTAAAAGAACACAAGATGTGCCCAAAAGATGGGTATGTCATGCAATATGATCACACTCGCGCTACAATATCGTTTAGTCCCTCTCAATAGTGACATATGTGCGCTATAATAGACTCATGATAGTTTGAGGACCATATGTCGAAGAAATTTCGTGTGTGAAGAGGGCACTGTGTGATATGCACTAAGATACTTGACTCAAGCATACTCTCAAACACGTTGTGGTCAGTGTATAACTTTCTTCTAATACCCATATGAGCAGTATATATGCCTACCAATTGAAAGTGTTTCACAGACATGCAAGAGAATATAGCCCAAAGAAGAACGAGACGAAGAAATCTTAGTCATGGGAACATGCTTCAAGAGCAATATTACTTCAATTATCCGTATACAGATTTGATGTGGTGATTCTTGGAAATTAAAGCAGTACATACCTTGGAGGTGAAACTAATTGCTGAACCAAATAGACAAGCGATGAAAAGGTGCCACAGGTTTTAGACTTTATAAAAAAAACAATTTAGTTCAGTTGTCATATGAGAGGAGAAAAGATGTGAAGAGCATTTAAGGGAAAAGTAAAAAATTAGGAACCGAGTGGGCGTGTTCAACAAACAATGTTGTTGTAACCGCTTAACAGCGCCGGGGAGCTGAGATGTGCATGTATTCTAGCACCGGGGCACTGTCATCCAGAAACCGTTGAATGCCCCAGCTGGCCGGGTGTCTTTGGTTTTGAAAGTAGTGACCAAACACCGGTGGACTGGACTCAATGATCCCGACCCTCAGCCAGGCAAGGGCGCTGGGTTCCTTGGGTTTTGGAGTGTCCGGTATTTGGTCCTTTCTTGCACATTCTGCTCATCTGTCAACCAATAAAAGTGCATGAAGTCAAATAAAATAAACTAGAATAAAAATTAAAAATAAAATACGATATAAATATAAGAATAAAAATGAAATAAAAATGAAAACTCCTGGGGTTTCCTCCCTATAGCGCTTGGGTTATAGTCGTCAGCCCGACTTTACGGTGTTGCTCAGTTGTCCACTAGTTCGGAGAGGTACTGGACCGTAGCTTAACGTTCGATGGGTCCACTCCAATAATGTTTCAGACGTTGACTGTTGACCTTGAATGTACGCTTTGAGTTCGGTTCCTCGACCTCAATGTTTCCGTGTGGAGCGACAGATATAACTCTGAATGGCAGGACCACCGGATTTCAATTTTCGAGGAAATAGGCGCAAGCGTGAGTTTAATAAAGAGTACTTGTTGACCGGTTCAAATGTTCTATCAAGAATTTTTTATCGTGCTGTGCTTTGACTTTTCTCCTTGTAGAGCTTAGCATTTTCGTAGGCATTGAACGGAATTCGCCCATCCATCTCGTTCAAGCTGCGGTAACCTTTTCTCACCAAATGCTTCTAGATCAAAGTTTAGTTTTCTCGAATGGCCCGGTGTGTAACCGTGTTCTAGCTCGTAGGGAGGTGACACGCCTTTCCAAATACCATTCGCACGGTGACATGCCGATCTGATTTTTTTACGCTGTTCGATAGGCCCATAGAGCATCGTCAAGACGCAATGTCCAATCTTTTCGTGACAGATTTACCACCTTTTCGAGAATCCGCTTAACCTCCCTATTCGACACCTCCGCTTGGCCATTGGTTTGTGGATGGTACGCAACTGCAATTTTGTGACAAACCCCATACTTTACAAGTAATTTTGTGAACTTCTTGTTACAGAAGTGAGTCCCCTCATCACTTATTATCGCTTTCGGTGTCCCAAATCGTGTGAAAATTTTTTTCTTTAAAAATCGAAGAACAACGTTGGCATCATTCGTGGGTAACGCTGCGGCTTCTACCCATTTGGAAACATAATCGACCGCTAACAAGATGTACTGATTATTAAAGGAAGATGGAAACGGTCCCATAAAATCGATTCCCCACACGTCGAATAGTTCAACGTCCAGAATTGTGTTGAGTGGCATTTCATTGCGCTTGGAGATATTACCTACGCGTTGGCATCGATCACATTTTAGCACAAAGAGATAAGCATCTTTGAATAAAGAAGGCCATAAAAATCCCGATTGTAGTACTTTTGCTGCTGTTCGAACACCGGAATAATGACCTCCGTAATCTGAGGAGTGGCAATGGCCTAATATACTATCCATTTCTTCATGAGGTACACAACGTCTTATCATTTGATCTGCACAGGCTTTAAACAGAAATGGTTCATCCCAATAGTATTGCTTCTTTCGTTGTTGTGAGGTCAAATCCGGAGGTAACACTTTGGCAACCACATAGTTTACATAGTCAGCATACCAAGGCAATATTGTGGTTACCCGGAACAGTTGTTCATCCGAAAATTTTTCATTAATCAATAAGTTGTCTTCTTTTCTGTACCTCTGCATTTTTTAACCGAGACAGATGATCTGCCACTTGATTTTCTGTACCTTTTCTGTCCCGGATCTCCAGATCAAATTCTTGTAACAACAATACCCACCCTTCTCAATTAGATATTTAATGGCAGAATGATCAGTGTAGACAATTACCTTGGTGCCAATAAGATAAGCTCTGAATTTGTCGAAAGCAAACACCACTGCAAGTAACTCTTTTTCGGTGGTTGTGTAGTTCAATTTGGGCATCCGTCAACGTCTTACTAGAGTAGTAGATAGTGTGAAAAATCTTGTCGTGACGTTGTCCCAATACTGCTCCCACTGCGTAATCACTGGCGTCGCACATCAATTCGAACGGTAAAGACCAATCGGGCGCTACAATGATTGGAGCAGAGACCAATTTCTTCTTTAATACCTCAAATGCCTCGATACATGACTGATCCATCTTAAACGGTACATCTTTCTCCAAGAGTGAACATAGGGGTTTCGAAATCTTTGAAAAATCTTTAATGAAGCGTCTGTAGAAACCTGCATGTCCCAAGAAGCTCCGAATGCCTTTTACAGATGATGGTGGAGGCAGTTTCTCAATTGTCTCAATCTTCGCTCTATCCACCTCTAATCCGAATGCGGAAACCTTATGTCCCAGAATAATCCCTTCTTGCACCATAAAATGACATTTTTCCCGAGTTAAGCACCGAGTTAGTCTCCATATCTTTTTAACACCAAGATCGATTCTTCAAACACAAGTCGAAACTATCACCGAACACGGAGAAGTCATCCATGAATACCTCTAAATTACATTCGACCATATTGGAGAAGATTGCCATTATACATCGTTGAAAGTTTCCCAAGCATTACATAAACCAAAAGACATACCAAAAATGCAAGCGTCTTGAAGTATGGACATGTGAACGTGGTCTTTTCTTGATCTTAGGAGCTATAGCAATTTGATTGTACGGAATATCCATCCAAGAGATGAGTAGAATTGATGTCCGCTAACTCATCCAACATCTCGATCAATGAAGCGGCAAGGAAAGCGATCCTTGCGTGTGGCTTTATTCAAGTTGCATGTAATCCATACATACTCGTCGACCTATAATGATTCTAGTCGGGATGAGCTCATTAGCTTCATTCTTCACCATTGTCATACCCCTTTCTTGAAGACGCATTATGCAGGACTTACCCCTAACCGTATCTCGAGATTGGGTAAATAATACCGGCATCTAACCATTTTATAATTTCCTTTTTCACCACATCTTTCATAATGGGATTTAACCTTCTTTGCATCTCAATGGTTGGTTTTGACCCCTCTTCCATTAAAATCTTATGCATACAGAAAGATGGGCTAATACCTCGAATATCCGCTATAGTCCACCCAATCGCTGTTTTGAACTCGCGCAGAACCCGTAGCAATTTTTCCTTTTGGGTGTCAGTTAACTCTGTCGAAACAATAACTGGTAGAGTCGAATCTTTCCCCAGATAAGCATACTCAAGATGAGAGGGGAGTGGCTTTAATTCCAACACCGGTGGCTCTTCTATCGAGGGTTTGCACTTTTTACCTTCTATTTTGGGCCTATCAAGGGTGTCGAATGGTTGATTATTTTTCTGGTAGAATGATGATGTGTCTAGCCATTTGATCTGCTCAATGTCCTCATCAATACTATAGTCGTCTATTCCGAGCAACATGGATTCTATCGGATTCTCTGAGTAATTACCGTAAATCTTGTGATTAACTAACTCATCCATTAAATCCACCCGCAAACACTCACCTTTTTCCTTCGGATAAGACATTGATTTAAACACATTAAAAGTGACCTGTTGATCTTCAACTCGCATCGTCAATTCTCCTTTCTGCACGTCGATTAACGTTCTCCCGAATTGCTAAGAATGGTCGCCTTGAGAATGATGGGAAGTTCCTTATCTCGCTTCACAATCCAAGATAACGAAGTCTCTTTGGGAAGATGAATTTATCCACCCTTACTAATACATCTTCAACGATACCTCATGGATATATAAATCGATCGGTCCGCATGATAATAAGCGATATTTGTCGGTTTTGGTGGCTTGAACTTGAACCGATCGTAGATCGATAATGGCATCAAATTATCATCGGCCCCAAATCACACACAAAGGTCTCTCCCAAAAAGCGATTACCAATGTCGCACGGAATAGTAAAACTACCTGGATCTTTCAACTTCGGAGGCAACTTGTTCTGAATAATTGCGCTGCATTCTTTGGTTAGCACTACTGTTTCAAAATCACCCAGTTTCCTTTTCTTTGACAACACATCCTTTTATGAACTTAGCGTAGCTCGGCATTTGTTCTAAAGCTTCGGCAAATGGGATGTTGATATGCAATTTCTTGAAAATATCCAAAAATATTGACAACTGCTTATCTATCTTGGATTTTTGAAATCTCTATGGATACGGTATGGGCGGCATTGTTATAGTTGGTTCCGGTGCATTCTGCTCTACGATTTCCTCTTTATCTTTCCCGGTTTTCACAACTTCTTCTATTTCTACCGTTGCGTTGTCCCCTTTTCCTTATCCTTAAGCTGTTTCTTGCAAATCCTTCCCATCTGCGTAAAAGTTCTGACCTTGCAATGCTCGTTTACGCTTTCGGATTTATTTACGTATCACTCGGGAGGCGTTCTAGTGGATGGTTATTCAATGCATGTGCTATTTTCCCTAATTGATTTTCCAGATTCTTTAACGATGCCCCATGGCTTTGCAAAGTAAGCTCTACTTGATTCAATTTCTTATCTTGTTCCTCGTTCCTTTTGTCGAAGCTCTAATGAATTTTCCAAGGCTTCTTCCAAACTTGATTTCCTCTCGGTTGTTGAGTGCGATTTTGAAATCCGGAGGTGTTTTGTTGTCTAGGTGGTTGAGTGCGACTTGATTGTTACTCCATGAAAACCCGGATGATTTTTGAACTGGATTATAAGCATTTTGAGTCGGATCTGGTTGAGTTGAAGCGATTATAGTTTCCTACAAAGCTGTCTTGATTGAAATTTATGGCACATTGATCCATAGCATGAATTTGACACAAAGACACAACTCACAAACCATCGCTACTGCTTTGTGTGGCTTGTGGGACGCCTATATCTCCATATGCTTAGCTATTGCGGTCACTTGTCTTTATTAATCTTTGTCATCGCGTCCACTTCATACTTTCCCAATGCTTCAGGATGATTAGACCTCGTCATGGGCCACTGATAGTTGTTGGTGGCCATTGTCTCTAACAATTGATAAGCTTCATCAAAATTCTTGGACATGATCGCTCCTCCTGCTGCTGCATCAATACTAGACCTCGTGGACGCGTGTAAACCATCACAAAATATCCCTAATTTCATCCACTGCGGAATTCCATGATGAGGGCACTTACGGAGCATATCCTTGAACCTTTTCCACGCCTCATATAACGACTCTGAATCAAATTGTGCGAAAGTATGAATATCGTTAAAGTAGTTTTGCAAGACTTATTTGGTGGGAAGAACTTAGCTAAATTTTTTGAGCTAAGTCATCCCAAGTGGTGATTGAGCTTAGAGGCAAAGAGTGTAACCGACCGTGCTTTATCTTTTAAAGTAAGCGGAACATCCTCAACCTTGTAGCATCTTCCGATACATTGTTAAATTTGAAGGTATCGCAAACTTCCAAGAAACTCAAGATATGTTCATTAGGATCATCTATCGAATTACCCCCAAACTGACATGTATTCTGTAGCATCTGAATTGTTCCCGGTTTTATCTTGAAACTATTCGCATTGATTGCCAGCCTCTTAATACTCGACTGTAAATCCGTGACATTCAGAATGTCGTAATCCCTAATTGATTTCTGTTTGTTCTCTACCATGTTCACGAGTATTTCCTGGTTTGCCAGTTCTTCTTCCAAATGTATAACCTCACTATTCAAACACACTTTCCGGAACTTCCTCTCGATGTCGTCTGTATACGGAAAAAGTTCCTTTTTAGCTTTCGATCTAGTGTGCATACACGCACAAGAATTCCTGCCAATCCAAGAAGAAAAATAAGTAACGTTCAAATTAAGACCGAATTGATTATAACTAATATGAAATTAATATTAATAAAAATTCCCCGGCAACGGCGCCAAAAACTTGTTGATCGATTTCGCAATCAAAGAATACGTGCAAGTATACACGGTCAACAAGTAATAAAGTGATAAATTAGAGTATCGTTCCCACAGAGAATTCTAATTAATAAATTCCAACTACTAGCACTATATCAATCCAATTTTATTCAAACAATGATAAATTATGATTTTCTGAAATATTAAAACTAAATTAAACAATTAAAGATATTATTCTAAAATAAACAAATAAATAAACTAAGATTTGAGTGAATGACTTAGATAGATAAGGATTAAGACTTCAATATCCCCGATTATGAACTATAAATCAATTATCCAATTATCCCAACTATTATGTCTCTTGAATTGTTAATGAGAATTCTCCAATGCCAAAAGTCCTTTTCAAGTAATCAATGACTTCTATTTAATCCAGATTAATCTTGCTATATTCAATGCAAAATAAGTGAATTAAACTCCTTTAATCCCAATTCCTTATGTGTTACATGCGGTGAAAAGATATTTCCATTCAATTCACAAACCTAATTATTCCTTTGTGCAAATAAATAAGTAGGATGTTATCAAACCCAGTTCTAACCCTAGAATTCCTCTTCCAATTCCTTATAGAATAACAAGGTAATTATTGGCCAAATAATTAAGCAATAGATGCAAGGCATGATAAACAATTCACTTCAACATAAATAATTGGAATAACTGAATAACTAATTTATAGCCATAAAAGGTTCAATTGAAATCTTAATTAAAGAATTAGTTCATAACGGAAATAAAAACCAATAATTGTTTGCAAATCATCCTTAAAGAATTACAAATTGAAAATAAGGAGAAGAAGAAGAAAACTCTGTAGCTAATCCTTAATCTCCAAGTAATCTTTGTGTAGTCTCCAATGAATGAATGAATTGATTGAATGATTAGATAATCCCCCTAATTTCAGCAATTAATTTCTTTTTATAGCTTCCCACAATTCTAATCCAATTAGGCTTCAAATAAGCTCCACATAAGAAGTCAAACAAAAAGTCAATCCTGTCAAACCATCAAACACGCGCCTTTGACCGGTCAACATCAGCCGAGGCCCAGCGCCCCAGTGCGTAAATTACACTAGCTAGAGCGCCCCGGCGCTAGTCTTCATGTTATTTACCATTTTGCCTTTGTAAGCTCGAAATCCCAGAATTACCCCTACAGCTCCCAAATCTGCAAAACAAGACATAAACACAATAAAAATGCTACTAAATAACTTGAGAATGCAATAATTTAAGTCCAAATATATCCAATTCATGGGTATATTACCCAATCATCATCGGGGAATATTCGTTTGGTTGTGGAATATTCTCTTTGTCGGAGAATATTCGTACGACGGTGCAGCCATTTGTGGGCCCCATAACGGATAACTGTCGGATGAAGAAAATGACAAGTTTGAGTTTTTATAAATAACGACATAATGGTTACCGTTAACACTGTTGGAATACCCGGTGGTTAAAATACGATGTCTGGCGTGGTTGCACTGGTAGCTTTGCGGTATTGCACAATATTTTTGAAACTATTGTTTCTTACATAAGAATTCTCTACTCGATAATTGTTACAGTAATTACTGTTCAATATTTTATTTTATTGGTTCAATAATTGCTGCGTTGATATTTTATATTATTGTTGTTTCAATAATTGTCACTGCACAATATCTCTATTATCAGATCAATAATTCATATTATTTGAATAATTATTAGATAGCATTATTGACAATGTCTAAGGAAGTTCTATCTAGGAAAGGGGCTTTGTCACCTAATTACGCGTCAATAAGGAGAAATCCTTATCGGAAAGCCCCCTCTTTCCTGGGAACGGCCTGGTTATCATAATTGTGATTCTGTAATATTATTTGTGAATAATGAGTTATTGATTTATATGATAAGTAAATATTTATTTTATGTGGATATAAATGATGGATATATTTATTTTACGTGGTTATAAATGAAAGAATTAATGCTGAGGTGTTTTATCAGTATTTTGTCGGAATGGAGGTTTTGAAAATCGTCCGTATGTGGATTTCGGTCATTTTTCGTTTAGAATTTGAAAAAACTTAAACTTACAAAGTTGTAGAGAATTAAATTTCCTATGGAAAGCTCATGAGATTCGAATTTGTCTGATAAAGGGCTACTTATTATAAATTGTTGAAGTTTTGAAAAATATAATGTTTTTATTAAAATTATGGTGGGCCCCACTTTTGGTTGGTGAGTAATGAAATGTGTTGAAATTTATTTTCAAAAGTTGTGGGCTTGAATAGTAGCAGGTAAAGTCATCAGGTAGCAGGTTAGTCAGCTATGGCGTTCTAAGCATTTTCTTATAAATATGGTGCTTAGTTAGAATTGAAAATCACACCAGAAACAAGTTTTCTCTCTTTCTCTCTCTATATTATCGAGCGTATTTTGTGAGTATTTAGATACTTTATGAGTTGTTATTCATCAATGCAAGTTTTCTTCAGCCTTATACCGATATTCCGATCAGAAGTACTGATATTTTGAGGTAAGGAATGTTATTTTCTTTCTAATGATGTTATTCTTTCAATATCATTATCTAGAAATATTGGTATGGATTTTATTGTGGAATTTCTACCTTTTTGTTAATGGGGGTTACTATTCACGATATCGGACTTATTCACCAAAAAATGAAATTTTCTCCTTTTTGTCCAAGATGTCTATTATGGTTACTATCTTTGATTGTATCCATGTTTTGATCTTTATTTTTGAATTCTGCTTCACAATTGGTTATTATGGAGTATTTTTAAACTTGGATAAACTATAGTACGAATCCCTAATCTTTGATCTTTTATCTCACTGGATTCGTCTTCTTTAAGATATTTTTCATCATCCTCAGTGCTAAATAATGATATTATTGAATATCTTTGGCCTGTAGTGCAAAGATGAATGATTACCCAATGAATATCTTTGGCCCATAGTGCAAATTTGAACAGGTGTTGAGATGAACATGACCAACTAGTGATACAAATGAATATCTTTGACCTGTAGTGCAAAGATGAATATTTGATTCAAGATGTATATTGATTGATGTTACATGGATAAAATATTGATGATGGACTTTTAAATCTTAGAAGATAGTAGAATTCTTTCTCTACTTGAGTCTTCTAATGGATTGTTATTTCCGCTGCAGTTGTTAATCTAAAACTTGTTGTCTATTATATTTTATCATATTTTTCCCTGTTGAATGCTAATGATAAATTGTTGTATATTATCTTAGTCATAATATTTTTTACTGGGCTAGTTGAGCTCACCCTTTTCCTTTTTGTTCCATTGTTCTTCTCAGGAGGAGAGAATTTAACAGGAACTAGTCGGGGTATGGAGTGATGATTCAAGATAGTTGTTTTAGTAGTCCTCACTATTTTGTAAAATAGTGTATCAATAATTGTAATGAGAACTCCTTTTGAGTTTGTATACTGATTATTAGACAATATTTGTATTCAAACTCACAGTATATGTGTTGTCGTATTTTCCAGGACAATTGTATTACTGAAGTTGTATTTATTTCTGTACCATGTATTTGGCGACTCAGAATGGGTGATGGATACCTATTTTGGGGGCGTCACAATTGGTATCAAAGCTTAGGGATATGATCCATGGCTGAGATGTGAGACAAGAACTAGGAAGGGAGAAACGGGGAATTCCTTCGCTATTATGACCTGACTAAGTTTATTTGATATTTATTTGGTCGGTCAGAGTATAGGGATAATATGTGATATGTCAATTAACCCTTGTTTTGTGACAGTATTTGAGAATGGCAGCTGCAAATATTAATAATGAAGTGAATGAGACTGTGGAGACAGCTCTAATCACCAACCAGGATAATGTGATGTCAGGCGAAGAAGGAATAAGAGATATTCTTGTGGTGAGGGAAAAATTAATAGTTGCACCCGAGCTAGTCGCAGAGGTAGCAGCTGAAAGTGAGGAAGAAGATGAACCTGAGGAGAATTTATTATAAGAATTTTATGATCGAAATATAGAATTGCAAAATCGTATTCATGAGTTAGAAGAGCAGGTTGAAAAATGGCAGGCGGTCGTGGAACAAAAGGATGCAACGAATCAAGCTTGTGTTACCCGATATGTGATGCTTGAACAGAAGCACTCTTTGGCAGACTATAAGATGATAAAGCTGAAATCTGAGCTAAAAGAAGAAACAACTCAACGAGTGAGAATGAGTGATGCATGGGTAAAAGCTGCACGATGCGTTGATATTGTGGAAAGAGATGTCCGATCTAAGAAGGCTAAAATAGATTATATGTATTTCTCTTTTTGGACAGCAATTGAGAGAACCCAACATCGAGTTTTGAATTACCCTGTACATTGCGGTCAACCCCAATTTGATATGGATCAAAGATTAATGATTTAGATCATGAAATAGGAGTACGATGAAGCAGTTGAGGGTGGAATATGCCCTATAGTGAAAGTCAATTCTAGCGAGATGATGACACCAAAGGCTGTCCCAGACAAGTCAAAATCGGTGGTTCAAGTGAGAGCGCCTTTCATAAATTTTCAAAAAACGAGGAACCGAACGAAGTTATCACGGGTTAGTTAATCATAAATTTTTGCGAAGTTTATACCTTACTAGATACCGGTTCTATCCATTCTTTTATCTCTCCTGCTTGTGCTCAACATTTGAACTTGACTCCGGAGAAATTAGACCTTGACTTATCTGTTGAGACTCTGTTAGGAGAAACTTTCATTACATCTACTGTTTATAAATCTTGCTTGATTCAAGTTGGAACCATAACATTACATGCTGATCTTATTTCGTTGAAAATACTTTCATTTGATGTGATTTTAGGGATTGATTGGTTAACCACTCATCATGCTAAAATTGATTATTTTTCGTAAGGTTGTTAGTTTTCATATTCCTAACCAACCTATTATGCGAATTCAAACAACCAAACCATTAAAGTCAATCACTATCATATCAAGCCATAAAGCTATTCGTTTATTGAAAAACAGATGTCAAGCTTTCTTAGCCCATGTCACGGACTTGAACAATAACACGTCAGATTTGAATAATATTTCTGTTAATAGTGAATTTCCTGACATATTTCCTGAAGAACTTCCCGGTCTACCCCCAGAACGTGAAGTTAAATTCTTTATTGATCTTGAACCTGGTACAAAGCCCATTTCTAAAACCCCATATCGAATGGCTCTATTGAACTTCGTGGAGTTAAAGGTCAACTACGGGAGTTGTTGGACATCGGTATCATTTGTCCTAGTACATCTCCTTGGGGTGCTCCTGTGTTATTCGTAAAGAAGAAAGACGGGAGTATGCGACTTTGTATTGACTACCGAGAATTGAACAATGTCACCATTAAGAATAGGTATCCCCTACCTCACATTGATGACTTGTTCGACCAGTTGCAAGGAGCATAATTCTTTTCAAAGATCGATCTTCGATTCGGATATCATCAATGAAGATTAAAAACGAGGATATTCCAAAGGCGCCTTTAGAACTCCGGTTCGGGCATTATGAATTCTTAGTCATGTCTTTTGGATTGACTAATGCTCCTGCTGCTTTCATGGATATGATGAACCATGTGTTCAAAGAATATTTGGATCAGTTCGTTATTGTCTTTATTGATGACATCCTCATCTAATCCAAAAGCCGTGAAGACCATGAGCACCATTTGAAGATGGTACTGCAAAGGCTTCGTGATAACAAGCTATATGTCAAGTTAAAGAAATGCGAGTTCTGTCTTGAGGAAGTAGCATTCCTTGGGCACGTGGTTTCAAAATATGGAGTATCTATCGACCCGGCAAAAATTGAAGCAATAAAAAGTTGAGAGCAACCAAAGTCGATGACTGAAGTACGTAGCTTTCTGGGCTTAGCTGGTTATTATCGAAGATTCGTGGAAGGATTTTCTCAAATCGCTACTCCGATAACTCAGCTGACTCGTAAAGATACAAAATTCGGTTGGAGCGAGGATTGTGAGAAGATTTTTCAAGAGCTCAAGAGGAGACTCATTTCGGCACTTGTTCTGACAATACCATCTGGTTCGGATGTATTTGTTATCTATATCGATGCTTCAGGCAAAGGGTTAGGATGTGTTCTCATGCAACATGGGAAAATCATAGCCTATGCCTCGTGACAACTCAAAGAATATGAGAGGAATTATCCTACTCATGATTTGGAGTTTGCAGCAGTCTTTTTCACATTAAAGATCTGGAGACACTACATGTATGAGGAGAAAGTGGAGATCTATACAGATCATAAAAGCCTCAAATATTTTTTCACCCAAAAGGAACTTAACATGCGGCAACAAAGTTGGCTCGAGCTGTTGAAAGATTACGATCACACCATCCAATATCATCCTGGAAAAGCAAACGTGGTAGCTGACACATTGAGTAGAAGATCATATGCGGGTACGAGTGCAATGCTGTTAACACAAAGGTCCATTCTGTATGACTTGCAAAGGATGGAGATAGAGGTAAAGGCTCCAAGTACCCACGTGATGATACCAAATATAAGAGTAGAACCGACTTTAATCGATAAAGTTAAAGCTGCTCAAGCTACGGATATGGAGCTGATGCGTATGAAGAAGAAAGTGCAAGAAGGTGCTATTCCAGAAGCAAGAATTGATAAAGAAGGAATACTTCGAGTCAACTCCAAACTTTGTGTTCCTAATGATTCTGACTTGAAGTATAGAATCATGATGGAGGCACACAACACACCGTTTGTAATCCATCCTGGGAGTACCAAAATGTATCTTGATCTTCGACATACATTTTGGTGGAACAATATGAAGAGAGAGATCGCGGAGTTTATCTCGAGGTGTTTAACTTGTCAACGTGTAAAGGCAGAGAATCAAGTGCCAAAGGGTCCATTGCAACCACTAGAGATTCCGAAATGGAAGTGGGAATGTGACATCCCAGATTTTTAGAAATTATAAATGAGAATTTTATAAATAAAAGTATTATTTATGAGATATGTTGGGTGTGAGTATGTGTATGTCATATATTGTAGAATATGTGAATTGATGTGAAAAGAATGTTATATATTAATTTTAATATATATAAATATTTAATTGAATTATTTATTAAGTTAAATAAATAAATTTTGTTTTGATTATAGAGTAATGTAATTAAGTGTAGCAGATTAATTAAATGAATATTTTGTATTTAATTTAATTAATATAATAATTTTATGTTATAGTTCTAATTTAATTGAGATAATTAAATTAGATGAGTTATGTGATGATTGTTACACAAAATTATAATTAACAAGTAAATATAATTATGTGACAATTTGATGAGATTGATTGATGTTAAGCTATTGATTAATTAAAATAATGAGTATTTGCCAAACATGGTCTTAGGCTTTTCAAGTTCAAATTGGTGTAACCTATGTATTAACTAGTAATTAGTATATCTAATAATTACTAGGAGTTACATATATTATATATTACTAGTATTGTATATTATATGTATATACTACAAGTTAGTATGTTAGTTTTAGAAAACAAACCAAAGAAAGAAGAAGAGAGTTAGAGAGAGTTGTAGGAGAAGAAGAAGAGGAAGAAAAAGAAGAAGAATGGAAAGCTTTGAGAAGACAAAACAAGCCCCATCATCATCATCTCTATATCTCTCTTAAATTCATACCAATAAAATTATAATCTAAATTCCTTGTTTTAATTATATTTTTATGTTCTTCATAATGTAGATAATTGTTATGTAGAAGTTGTATTGAGAAATTGAGAAAGAGAGAGAGAGAGAGAGAAATAGAGGAATTGAGATGAGCTAGAAGAAGAAGAAGAAAAAAAAAAAAGCTAGAAGAAGGTAACTTCTAAACTCTTATTTAATCCTTGATTTTTTTTGGGTAGATTTATGTTCTAGAGTAGTAGATCATGCTTAATCTGTTTGTATTGGTTTAATCTTGGATTATCAAGAATCAAACAAGAGGATTCAAGAAAGAAAATGAAATGGAAAGAAAATTTGAAGAACAAAATTCGTAGGTTTTTAGTAATTGTGGACATATCTTGTGAAATTCATACCTCTTTGGGTATAATGAGTTAGAAAGTGAGCCTTATATCAAATCGAAGATATGCAAGTAAGCTATATTCTGAAAATGGAATCACATGAAAACTCTTTGTAGATTTCTTGCAATATCTGTTTTAGTAAGGCTGGTCCGAAGGGAAAATAATTTGTCCAAAAAATCAAAACTGTTACGGTTTCTGACTTTGAAAAATACATATAAATTCGTATGTTTTGAATCTGAAGAAACTTAAAACTGTAAAGTTGTAGATATGGACGTTTACTAGCTAGACTCGCCAGATTGAGCCATTTTATGGACCGGATCATGTCCGAAATAAATTGTTTAGTAAGGATGTCCAAAAATGAAAATTTCTAGACTAGTTAATGAATTAGAGAATCTGGTTTAGATGGATAAAGAATCCGACCTTAAGGCCTAGATGAGGTTGTAGTACTTTGAGTAAGGGTTAATTCTATATAAGAAGGAGCGAAATGGACATGTAACGAGCGAGTTATGTTAAAAAGCGAAAACAACGTTTTGTTAAAGAAATTGTGAAGATGAGTTTTATAATTACATTTGAATTAAGATTTTGGGTGATGATATATTTTGTTGATTAAAAATATGTTTTGACATATGTAATGAGTATAGATATGTGTTATCATATTCTATGCATAATTAACCATTTAAGATCAAGAGTTGAGATAAGTTAATGTGTGCACAACGCGTTCTCGATAAAATGCCTAAGAGTAATAATGTTTTCTAAACTTTGGTATACAAAGTGTCTAACTAATAGCTAATATTGGATATCTAAGTATGAAAAGATGATAATACAAGAATAATAATGGAAAGAAATCAAAAGGGTAATTTTGATTTATGAAGGAAAATTAAACATGTAAACAATGTGTTGAATATGCATTTTTGAAACCAAAGTGGTATAATAAAATGGTGTGATATACGCACATTAAACTACAAGTGTGATAGTCTAGCATGTGTGGTGATGAAAATGAAAAAATAAAGTAGAGTTGCATATAAAATAGTTAGATGTCTATAAAGACATTATAAAGGATAATAAGATAAAGTAAGGTCTTAGAATAAATTTGACCATGAGATTGAGTATTGATTTTATTTATTATCAATCTCACATACGATGTAGGTTGTCTTGAGGATGCGAAGTATTAGCGTGTTGGTAAAAGCCTTAGGTAAAAGGCAAGTCTTTCGGTTCCTTTTTGCTATGTGAACTTGATGATGATCCGCTTTTAAAATTTTAGTGTATGATGTATTATATATGTCAAAAGTATGAAATGTGAAAGTCGATCTATGGTATGATGATTGAACTATGAATGTTGATTGAGTAAGGAACTCAATCTTTATAGTTGTTATGTGAACTATAACATGTATGCTATGTTTGTTTATGATTATTCTTGTATGTTGAGCATGTTATTATGTGCTACGTGATGCATGTAAACTGTTAGATTTTGCAAATAACCATTTTTGCAGATTCAAGAATTGAAGGTAACACTATGTGCTATTTGATTATTATGGATCAAAAGTGATATATGAAGATTTAATATCCTAGCTAAGTTGTTATTCTTGTAAACCATGTCTAATATTTCGAATAATGTATTAATGTTGAATTGTAATATTTTTTTGCAAATGTAAACTATTGTAGTATTAAAATGATTCTGAGATATTTAGATGTAAAGGTTGAAGGTTTTGGGAACGAGGATAGTTTGTAATAAAAAAATTTAATTATTTTGCAAATTTCAATGGTTGTATTATCGTTTAATGATGTAAAATTAGAGGTTGAATGTATTATTAACGACCAAAGTTGAGAATTAAATTGTATAAATTTTGGGGTCGTTACAGGGAACACATTACTATGGATTTCGTTACGGGTCTTCCAGAGGTTTCTCAACGCATAGATGCGATATGGGTTATTGTTGATAGATTAACTAAGTCTGCCCATTTCTTGTCTATACAGGAGACTTATTCCCTTGAAAGTCTTGTTAGTATGTACATAAATGAGATTGTGAGATTGCATGGCATGCCAGTATGCATAGTTTTGGATCGTGACCCAAGATTCACTTCACAATTTTGGGTTAGCTTGCAGAAAGCTATGGGCACAGATTTACGATTTAGTTCGGCATACCATCCTCAAACGGACGAGCAATCAGAGAGGATTATTCAAACTCTTGAAGATCTATTAAGACTCTATGTCTTAGATATCAAAGGGGGTTGGGATAAGTACATACCATTGGTGGAATTCTCCTACAATAACAATTATCAGGCAAGTATAGGCTTGGCTCCATTTAAAGCATTGTATGGACGAAAGTGTCGCTCTCTAGTATGCTGGGATGAGGTGGGAGAAGCAACATTATTGGGACCAAAATTGGTACACATAACTACAGAAAAGATCCAAACAATTCGATAATGTATACAAATGGCACATGATCGACAAAAGAGTTATACGGATCTTCATCGAAAGGAAGTATAATTTAATATTGGGGATAATGTATTATTACGTATTGCTCCATGGAAGGGAGTTACAAGATTTGGGACGAGAGGAAAGCTCAATCCAAGATTTGTTGGTCCATTTGAGATTCTTAACCGAATAGGAAATGTGGCCTATAGACTCGCATTACCTCCAAGCATGTCTCGTGTTCATAATGTTTTTCACATATCTATGCATCATAAATATGTGAAAGACCCGAACCACATTATTGAGTTAGAACCAGACGAGATAGCTGAAGATTTAACGTACGAGGAGGTACCTGTTAAGATCTTGGATAGGAAAGAGCATGTCCTACGCACCAAGGTTATACCACAAGTTAATGTTTTGTGGAGAAACCATGCTATTGAAGAAATGACCTGGGAGTTAGAATCAGAAATAAAAGCGAGGTATCCTCACCTTTTCGAAACACCAGGTACGTACGTCAATTTCGAGGACAAAATTTCATAAGAAGGGAAGGTTGTAAGACCCCAACTTTTTAATGAATAAAATCAAATTTCCTCTATTTATTGTTTTGAATAATAAAGTGTTAATTTGATATAATACTTTTGTTATGGGTGAAATGTGCAAATTTTGCAAAATAAGCAACTGGTTATAAAGTATTCATTTTGTCGGGGAATATTCGTTTGGTCGTGGAATATTCTTTTTGTCGGGGAATATTAAATGCGACACACGATCATTTATGGGCCCCATAAAGGATAAGCTATCCGGATGAAGAAAATGACAAGTTTGAGTTTTTATAAATAACGGGCGTAATGGTTCACGAATTAACCTTTGTTGGAATACCCGGTGGTTAAAATATAGTGTCTGGCGTGGTTGCACGATGAATTACTTTGTATTGCACAATATTTTTGAAATTATTGATTCTTACGTAAGAAGTCACTACTCAATAATTATTCACAGTAATTCTTTATTCAATATTTTATTTTATTGGTTCAATAATTATTGCTTTGATATTTTATATTATTGTTGTTTCAATAATTGTCATTGCACAGTATCTCCATTATCAGATTAATAATTCATATTATTTGAATAATATTATTAGATAGCATTATTGGCAATGTCTAAGGAAGTTCTGTTTAGGAAAGGGGTTTGGTCACCTAATTGCGCGCCAATGAGGAGAAATCCTTATCGGAAAACCCCCTATTTCCTAGAAACGACCTAGTTTTCATAATTGTGATTCTGTAATATTAATTATGAATAATTAGTTATTGATTTATATGATAAGAAAATATTTATTTTATGTGGATATAAATGATGAATATATTTATTTTATGTGGTTATAAATAAAGGAATTAATGCTGAGGTGTTTTATCAGTATTTTGTCGGAATGGAGGTTTTGAAAATCGTCCGTATATAGATTTCGATCATTTTTCGTTTGGGATTTGAAAAAACTTAAACTTACAAAGTTGTAGAGAATTAAATTTCCTATAGAAAGCACATGAGATTCGAATTTTTCTGATAAAAGGGCTATTTATTATGAATTGTTGAAGTTTCGGAAAATAAAATATTTTTATTAAAAATTTGGTGGGCCCCACTTTTGGTTGGTGAGTAATGAAATGTGCTGGATTTTATTTTCAAAAGTGGTGGGCTTGAATAGTAGAGTAAAGCCATCGTGTAGCGAGTTAGATGCATGCTATGGCGTTCTAAGCATTTTCCTATAAATAGGATCTTAGTTAGAATTGAAAATCACACGAAACAAGTTTCTCTCTTTCTCTCTATATTATCGAGCGTATTTTGTGAGTATTTAGATACTTTGTGAGTTGCTATTCATCAGTGCAAGTTTCCTTCAGCCTTATACCGATATTCCGATCAAAAGTACTGATATTTTGAGGTAAGGGATGTTATTTTCTTTCTAATGATGTTATTCTTTCAATATCATTATACTGAAATATTGGTATGAATTTTGTTGTGGAATTTCTACCTTTTTGTGTCGGGGTTACTATTCAAGTATACGACACTATTCACCGAAAAATAAAATTTTCTCCTTTTTGTCCAAGATGTCTATTATGGTTATTATCTTTGATTGTATCCATATTTTGATCTTTATTTTTTAATTCTGCTTCACAATTGGTTATTATGGAGTATTTTTGAACTTAGATAAACTAAAGTACGAATCCCTAATCTTTGATCTTTTATCTTGCTGGATTCGTTTTCTTTAAGATATTTTTCATCATCCTCAGTCCTAAATAATGATATTACTGAATATCTTTGGCCTGTAGTACAAAGATGAATGATTACCTAATGAATATCTTTGGCCTGTAGTGCAAAGATGAATGATTACCTAATGAATATCTTTGACCCGTAGTGCAAATATGAACAGGTGTTGATATGAACATGACCAATTGGTGATACAAATGAATATCTTTGGCCTATAGTGCAAAGATGAATATTTGATTCAAGATGTATATTGATTGATGTTACATGGATAAAATATTGATAATGGACTTTTAAATCTTAGAAGATAGTAGAATTCTTTCTCTACTTGACTCTTCTAATGGATTGTTGTTTATTATTGCATTGTTGATCTAAAACTTGTTGTCTATTATATTTTATCATATTTTTCCTATTGAAGACTAATGATAAATTGTTGTATATTATCTTAGTCATAATATTCTTTACTGGGCTAGTTGAGCTCACCCTTTTCCTTTTTGTTCCATTGTTTTTCTCAGGAGGAGAGAATTTTGCAGGAACTAGCTGGGGTATGGAGTGATGATTCAAGATAGTTGTTTTAGTAGTCCTCACTATTTTGTAAAATAGTGTATCAATAATTGTAATGAGGACTCCTTTTGAGTTTGTATCTTATGCCTATTAGACAATATTTGTATTCAAACTCACAGTATATGTGCTGTCGTATTTTGCACGACAATTGTATTACTGAAGTTGTATTTGTTTCTGTACCATGTATTTGGCGACTCAAATTGGTGATGTATATCTATTTTGGGGGCGACACATTGTTTGGTGTTGCTTCAGTTTACTTCACAACTATTGCTTCATTGTTGAAGTGTCGTTCAAAGAAAACATTTAATCCTTTCAGCTAATGTTTATTGATTGTTATTACTTATTGGGCACTCAGATGCTCATTCTTGCTTAATTTAAATGTTTTCAGCTATGTATGATCGACCTGAAGGTTCAGGAAAGAACAAAGGGAAAGGAAAGCTAGTAGAATAAGTTAGTCTTATCTTATGTAATAGCTAGACTTAAATAAGATGATGATATTTATTATTTATCATGTAATGAAATGTTTTAAAGGTCGCGTACATGAGATTTAGACAACTCTGATATGTAAATTAAGTTTGATATTTATGACATTATTATTATTATTCCGCTCAAAGAAATGGTATCGTGAAGCACTGAATTCGGGTTTCAAGCACCTGAATTTGGGGGCGTCATAGATTCTATTCATCATATTGACATCTTAACCTACTCATTTCATTAACTTATTTTCATGATAAGTTATTACTTGTTCTTCGTGAGCTTATAACTTATGAAAGTATAAACTACACATAGTTTCAATTCTCATGACTTATGATAGTTTAAGTCCTTTAACCAACATTCTTACATCTTATTAACATAATAACTTCATTCATGTAAACATGTTACAAGTCTTACAAGTTCTTCCTTAGTTTATAGCTTATCCATGAATAAAGTGTTTAAGCACAGCTTATTAAGACTTAAGTCTTTTGATTATCCATTTTATCATTTCCTAACATACATGTTCATTAATCCACACTTCTCTTATCAACCTATAATGGTAGAGATGTAAGATTTATAACATATGAGGCTTACCCTTGATGATCAAGCTTGTTCTTCTTTTCTAAAAAATGAAAGTCTAACTTATACTTGCTTATTCTCTCTACCAAATAAGTTGAAAGTGTTGGATGAAAGCTAACAATCCAACAAATGAAAACCAACTCTCTTATTTATAGAAAAACCAAGGTTAGGCTATATTAGTCATTTAGGCCAATCCCACCTCCTTACTATTCATTACCTATACACTAAGTAAACTTGCTCCCTACTTCTTTTGCTTGGCCATTACACCATTTACTTGGTCACCACATAAAGTTCTTGGTCACCAAGATTAACCATTTGACCATGGGTTACCTTGTGACGAATGATTTATTTGAGTTGTGATTCTGAAGACAGAATCCTTATAAGGAGGGAAGGATGTAACAATTCAGAATTTTAATTATAATTTTAAATATTTATTGAATTATATAAATATTTAATTGATGTGCTTATCGTTGAATAAATATTTTTTTAATTTGATTTGATTTGATTTGGTTAATTATTTGTTTAATAAATAATTTATGAGTTAAGAAAATTGATCATAATGAGATATTATTCTAATTTAAATTATAATTAAGTTAGAGAGTTTGTAATGATTAAATGAATTATTATAATAATATTTTAATTTGAATTTGTAATTAAAATGATGCGTTAGTTGATTAAATAAAATTATAATTATAAAGAAAATTATAATTATGTCGTATTACTTTATGTGGTGAATTAATTTAATAAATTATTATTAGAATTAATTAAATTGAATATTAAAATTTAATTAAATAAAATGTGACCATAAACTATACTATAAAGGAGTTATTAAAATAAGTTAAAGGATGTTAATTCAGTTTTTGCCAAACAAGGCTTAATGCATATTAAGTCTTTAATTTAAATATGTTCTACCAAACAAGGCATAAGATTTAATTGGTTAATTTTTAAGTTAGTTAGCCAAACAAGCCTTATGGCTTTTAATTTTCAAATAAAAAATAACTGATATCAGTTAAAGTTATATTTATATTTATATTATATAATTAATACCTATATTATTACCTTTACGTTATATTGTTAGTACGTAAGGTTAGAGTTAGATAGAAAGAACTCAGAAGAAGAAAAAGAAGAGAAGAAGAAAGTTGCAGAGAAAATTGAGAGAGAATTGGGAGAAGTCTAGAGAATTTGAGAGAGAAATTGGGGTAAAAAGCTTGATAATCAAAGGATAACCATCATCTTCTAAAACTAAGGTATCATCTTACTCTTTTATTTTTTTTAAAAGTTTTAGTTTTATTCTCTTCCAAGAATTCTCTGTAAAACTTTGTGAGAGATGAATTTTTTCGTTATATATAGTTTTTTCGTTATATATAGTTTTAGCTTTATATCATGTTAAGAGTCCTTAAATTATGTTTGTGTGAAGTCGGTATATGTATTATGTCTTAATTCAGTTGTTAGAAAGTAGTTTGTAGGCCAAAATTGGCTCTATTTTTCTTTGTTCTTAGAAGTTGAGTCATGAAATGTAATTAAAAGCCGTAGTAAGCTTGATCTTGTAAGTACAAGTCTCATGTGCATGATGCAATATAATATTTGCACGTAAGTATTGGCATGTGACTCAGATCTTGTTGCAGATCCCACAATGTAAATGTGGTATGCAAACATGAAGTTAGCAGAATTGTCAGACAATGTGTTTTAGTTACACAAAGTCTGAAAAAGTTGTTATGATTTAATAGTAGGACTGTAAAAATATGACTTTGGTATTACTATACTAAGAATGATCATATTATTAATAGTTAACGAGTTTTATTACTAGTGTAACTTGACTATGTGGTTAAAAATCAAACCTTACATAATGTAGATACTTATTTATATATAGAGTGTTGGTAGTGACTAATTATGTCATGATGACATATACATAGGGTATTGTGATTTGAGTTGTTACGGTTTAGCTTACGCTCAAGGCAAGTTTCTCTCTACCTTGTTTATTATTGTGCAAGTTTACTTACCCTATCTCAATTACAATTACGCAAGTTTCCTAAACTTTATTCTTATATTGAGCAAGTTTCTTGTATCTAGTTTGTTTATGATGATGCAAGTTTTCTAAACCTTATTCCGATATTGAGCAAGTTATTCTTGTCTTTAACTTGTTATTTATCATGCAAGTTTATATATTCTGATATACTAATGTTGAACAAGTTTTATCGTTCAATTTACTATTTGTCATGCATGCTTAGTACTCAATTCTAAATATCCTTAGCTTATTATTGTTCAAGCAAGATATGTTATAATTATTCCATGTTTATGCTCTTAGATTATTCCTAAAGCATGACCTTAGTATACAATGTTGATTCAGTTATAATTTTTTCCATAGCATAACGTTATGAACTTTTTATTCAACTAATCCTTAGTTGATGTTCGTTAAACCTAAATTACCTTGAAACTTATCCAAACCAAACTTACTTTGGTGAGGACTCGTATTCTAAATGCTGAGATGAACAACCCTATTATTAGGGGATAATTTACGCTTAGTGTTGAAATGTTTGTGCACAATACATTGTACGAAGGGATGATCCCCCTAAGTATGGGGAGTCTCTATAGTCTTATGACTGTTAAAGTTTAAGTTAAATGATTACTTATAACTATGGACATATTTCGTGGTCTTATGACCCTCTGATATATGATTCAGATTTTGATTATCATTGATAGAACCTATTGTTCAGTGCTATTGAGCCTATTATTTGGCAATTGTGGTAAAGTTTTATTCATTATCATTTCAAGTGAGCTTTGTTTGCTCACTCTTGCTTATATAACTATTAGAGCTAAAGTTGAGAAGTCGATGTACCTAGCACCAGGAAAGGGAAAGGAAAGATGAACAAGTATTGAAGACTTGTAATCATGTTGACATTTTATTGTCAGACTTTATTTTTATTAATGTAATGCAGTTATTTAATTTTCCGCTTATGAATGTTTGTATTTAAAGGTTAGATAACCTGGGAGATTTTTATTAATGTAATCCTTTAATGGGAAGGTTTATTATCTAATTTTATTATGATTGGGTAGTTAGATATGAATGTTTTTATTAAATGAACACCAAATCTTGAGGGAATGAAGTACCCGGATTTGGGGGTGTCACAAGTTGGTATCAAAGCCTTAGGTTATGAACCTTAGGTGGGGGAAAAGCCTTAGGAAGTAACCTTTGATAAGATAGTGGTGATAAACTCTTATCGAGTTTTAAGGAAGAAATAATAAAACACTTATGTGCTTATTTGATTTCAACTTATGTGATCGTGAGTGTCGAGTAATAATGATTAGTGATTTAAAACTTAAAAATTTTGTTGTCATGATGGCTAATATAAGAGAATCCAGTCAGGCTAGGGAGGAAGGACCCCAGATGCCTAGAGAGAAGGAGCCTCGAGATATTCAAGTGATTTAGGAACAACTACTGCCACGAGAATCTTCTCCGTTGGTCACAGTGGTTTAGCAGGAGGGTTTACCTGATGAGGATGATGATGTGGAAACGGATGAGGAGGATCCCGTCGAGCTGCCTTAGTTGAATGAGGATGACGAGGAGGAAGAGATTCCACTAAACTTGATAGATGCTCGTATGTATGATGAAGTTTAAGACCACAATGTGGAACTTCAGGATACTGTCGAGGAGTTGGAATAGATAGTAGCTGAACAACAGACCTCGATGGCACATAAGGACGACGAGATCCAGGATCGAGAGGAACGTCTGAATAATGTCGAAGAGAAGCTGGTCCACACTGAAGGAGAGAATGAACAACTAATCGAGGAGATCGTAAAACTGAAGAACAAGTTGAAGGAAGAATCTACTAAGAGGGCAAGAGCCAAACACGCGTACGAGGAAGCTTATCAACGACCCAGGATAGCAGAGAGAGACGCATAAGCAAAGAGGATGAAGTTGGAGGAGATTAATAACATATTCAACACCATGGTTAATCGAACTCAAGATCGGGTCATGGGTTATCCAATTCAGTTGGAGACACTGCCATCGTACATATTAGATCGCCGAACGATGTTCCGGATTATGGAGGAAGAGCGTCGTAAGGCTACGCAATATCTTAGTAGGGCATCGTAGGGAATATACCTGATATGCGATTAATAAATGTTAAATAATATGTAAATCCCAAGTGTTATGTAACCTATGGGATATGATGATAATGTTATCCTAGAACTTTAATAGTTAAGGAAAGTAATGTAAATAGCAGTGATGCTATTGTTTTTATGTTTTAAAAAAAGGTTATGACTGAATAAAAGTTATTATTTTATTTTATTCAAAGTGTTATGTGTTATGTGATGATTTCTTTTATGGAGTGCAAGTTAAGTAGAAAATACTTAAAAGAATTGAGAAACAATCTAATGGGTGTATTTTAACAGAAAATGCCTCCAAGACGACAACCACGACAGAGGACCCCTGAGGGATCTACTGTGACGAACGAGATTTTTGTAATTTAATTCTTAATATTTATTGAATTAAATAAATATTTTCGATGATTTAATTATTTGATTAAATAATTAATTGATGAAGTTGTGGTAGATTAATTTAATTATATGTGTTATATTTATTAAATTAATGTGAAGAATAATTATTATTTAAGTATGTATTTATGTGAGCTTATTGTATTAAATAAAATATTTAATAAGCATAATGTTATTTTAATTAATGTAATAATTAATTAGAAATTTAATAAATTGACATTATTAATTAATGAGAAAATTTAATTATTTGACTATGTGAATTAATGAGAAATTATTATATTTTATTCAAATTAAATTAAATAATATATTTGAGTTATTGTATAATTGGGTGTGACACGATTTAAACTATAGTATAAGAGATTTATTAAATTAAATGACTTTGAATCAATTAAGGCTTGCCAAACGAGGCCCTAGTAGTGGTTGGAAGCAGTTACCCATTATTGGGTTAACTGACCATTATGTGCGTCAGTTTGCTTATTTATTATACGTATTTTCTTTTTCTTTTTATTATTTTCTGAGTCTGGAATAGCAGAGAGGGAGAGTGTTTGAGAATTTACTGAGATAATTGTCAGAGAAAAATTCAGAGATTGTGAAGGAGATTGAGAGTGAGGAATTGAAAAGCATCTAAGCCTACTAATTTATACTCTACACTCAAGGTAATCTCCTCCTTCCCAAATTGTAAATTTCGTTATTAAAGTTTTTATGAATATTGCTTTCAAAGTTCTGTAAGGTCTCTATATTTATAAAGGGTATGAATTATGTGTTGATATATGTAATAAATGTTATCATATCGTATTTGATTATATATATTGTATAAACCATATCTTTAGTTTCATGAAAATACATCGTATATGATTGCTTCAAAATTTACAGAGTATGGGATATGGCCATATGACCCTTATACGTGATTTTAATATGTCAAACATAAATTGTTTTAAAAAATTTACACTTGTATGTTATTATGCATGTTGATATGAAGAGACCAAACTTTAAATGAACGGATTCGGTGTTATAACGAATCTGTAGTAGTAATTTTCATGTTTTGTTTTCAAAACCTTCAAGAACATCAAGAACAATGAAATTTACATATTTTAATTTTGTGAGTATGTGTTTTAATTGGTTAAAATCACTCTATAAATGTTGAGTAATGATTATATACGAATTCTAACATGTGGAAATGATTAAATTCGTGTAGTAATAATTTAATTAGAGTTTTTTTGGCCATGTTTTGCAATTTTCATGAATTTGCAGAATCAAATCGAGTCTCGCATGCCATGTGCCTTGGACTCCTGGGCCTTGTGACTTCATGCAATACGCCAAGAACAAGTATAAAAGTGGAGCCGCAGCGCCACTCTCCAGAATGTTCAGAAATGAATTTTAAAAATGTCCAAGTTTAGTAATGTGTTAGCAACTTAATTTAAAGAACATAGAAATATGTTAGAAGTATAATGAGATGTTAAAATAGATGCTTAGCATGTAAATAACATAATTGCATGTAGATTGAATTATTGAATACATAATTAGCTTGTTATTCGTAAAGTGTAAATTATGTGACAATGAATGTGATAAATTGACTAAGTATAGTCATAATCAAAGTTAGACAAAGAGAATGAACTTATGATGACTAATTACATTATAATTAACTAGAGTTGTGAATGGAAATGATATATAAGATTAAATTCAAGGAACGTGTTTATTAAAGTGTAATCTACGCACGAGGCAAGTTTCTTAACCCTACTTGTTATCGTTATATAAGTGATAAGTTCACCTTTCTACATTGAGCAAGTTCTCATTATTATTGATCAAGTCTGTTTTGTTATATTATAGCCTATTAATCTTTCAAGCATGATGCTGTTATACAATACTTATTTTATTGTATACCTTTTGAGATTTTATTTGAGTTAAATATTCAATTACTATTAAACCTTGTTAGACTAGCGAACCCTTTATGATTCGACTAGTCCATAGTTGATGAGCATTCTAAATTTCAGAACCCTTGATAAATTATCCAAACTAAACTTCATTTGGTGCGCACTCAAATGTCAAACTGAGATGAACAACCTTGTATAGGGGATTACTTATGCGTTAGCGTTAAGATATTGTGCATGTGATGATGGTACTAAGGGTTGATCCCCCTAAGTCACGAGTAGAAGAGTCCATAGTCTTATATTGATTAATAAAGGTTTCAAGTATAACCCTTGATAACCTGGGACATAGTTCAAGGTCTTATGACCCTCAGAAATCTTTTGAATTCTTGTTATTCATTCTTGATTCAAAAGTTGAGCTTTTATTTCAGAAGTCTTTGATTCACTTACATGTTATTATATATTGTTATTTCATTTTTATACTTGTGAGCAATCATGCTCACTCTTGCGTAATAATAACATTGCAGTTAAGAATGAAAGGTACGATGAGCCTTCTACTAGCAAAGGCAAAGGCAAAGCTAATAAGTGATGAAGACTTGTTATTTGATTTTAAGAATGTTATTGTAAAGAATTGATGTTGTTAAGACTTATTTGTTTATGTTTTCACACAGATGTTTAAGGTTAGTTTGACCTAGGATTGTATTTATTATTCAGATGTTGTAACCCCATAAGGGCAGGATTTTATTTCTATCTATTGTATGGTTTGCATTTATTATGGGTAGATAGATAGATGATATTTGTACAGTGAACACCAAATCCCGTGGAATTGAAGTACCCGGATTTGGGGGTGTCACAGGTTGGTATCAAAGCCATAGGTTATGAACCTTAGGTGGGGGAACAACCTTAGGTAATAGCCTTATAGGAAGAACATAGTAATGGAAAACTCTTATCGAGTTCTAGGAAATGAATTTTTGTAATTCATTGAAGATAATAAAAGACTTTATGTGCTTATGTGTTAAATTATGTGGTCACTAGTACGACTTAGTAACTAAAACCCAAAATTTTGTTGTCAGGATGTCGGACGTTGGAGGAACTAGTCTAGCTGGGGAGGAGGAACCCCGAGTACCTACAGTACCTACAGAGGAGGAGCCCTGAGACATTCATGTCGTTAGGGAACAGTTGGTACAGAGGGAGTCATCTCCGTTGATCACCATTGTTGGTCAGGAGCATGAACCTAAGACTGATCCTGAGGAGGAATTTGAAGAGGAAGAGGAAGAAGAGGAGTTTCCACAGCACTCCATTGATGCTGAGATGTACGACGCGTTATATGATCATAACGTAGAGTTATGAGATGATGTACATGATCTGACTGAACGGGCGATTATTCAACAGATTACTCTCGAGCAGAAGGAGAGGGAGATTTCGACTCTTCACTCACGACTGGGAAATGTAGAATGGGATTTGGTCCACGAGAAGGGTCAAACCGAAGATAAGACCGAGGAGATAGAGAAGTTGAAGAAGGAACTGAAGGAAAGCTCTGAAATGCTGATCATAGCAGAGGAAGGCTGGGTAAGAGAGTCACGTCGTGCTGATCTTGTAGAAGAGGACAGTCGTGCAAAGAAGGTGAAGCTTGGGGAGACGTACTCTAAACTTAATAATGCAATGGATGAGGCCTAGGATCGAGTTTTGAGGTACCCCATCCAGTTTGAAGGACTTCCATCGTACATGCTGGATCGTAGGATGATGTCTCGCATCATCGAAGAGGAGCGTAGCAAGGCTATTCAACGCCTTGACAAACAGTGATAAAATTTGTTTAATTATGTGATAAACTTATCTAGTATTTAGATGTAAATTCCGATGTGGTTATGAACAAAGGAATATTTTAAATATTTTAAATCCTGTGGATTCTTTATCTCAGGATAGTTGATGTAAATAGCAGTAATGCTATCGTTTGATGTTAAAACTTTTGGTTTGAATGAATATATATCAAGTTGTTTGAGATAATGTGTTAAATAATTATATTAAATTGTTGAGTTAAGTCTTAACTATTTCGAGAATTTAATAGAGATTTAATAAGCATATATTTTAACAGAAATATGCCGCCAAGAAGAAGACAACAACGTCAACCAGCTCAAGAAGGATCTACTAATAACAACAATAACACCAATGCTAATCCTGTTCAGCAATTGGTTAACTTGCTTGCTGGAGCAATGAATAATCAACCTCAAGCTCCACCAAATACAACATTTAAAGATTTCAAAGCGGTAGGACCGCCAGAATTTAAAGGTTCCATGAACCCGAATGAGGCTCAAACGTGGGTTATGGAAATGGAAAAGGTTTTCGATGTTGCTAGAGTTAGAGAAGACAAGAAGACTGCTTTCACAACGTTTATGCTGAAGTCTGAGGCCAATTACTGGTGGCAAGCTAACAAGGTCCGTGGAGGTGAAGGCGTGATTACTTGGGAGAGATTCAATGAGATGTTTTTCGAGATGTATTTCCTGACCAGCTCGCAGAACAAAATGGAGGTTCAGTTTCTAGTGTTGAATTAGGGGAATATGTCCGTACCAGATTATGCGGCTAGATTCAATGAGTTGGCAAGGTTCGCCCCGTATCAAGTTCACACGGATGAGAGAAAGGCGAGACGGTTTGAATAAGGACTGAAACCCTGGGTATACAGCAAAGTATCAATGTTTTAGCTAAACACTTTTGCTGGAGTACTGGAAAAGGCCATCCTCGCTGAAGGTGGGAGTGATGCGGTGACCAAGTACAATCAGGATCAGAAGAAGAAGAAGACTGAAAGTGATGGAAATAACAAGGCTAGTGGAAATGGCACCGGATGTGGTAATTTTAATCAGAAGAAGAGGTGGAATGACAACTCATCATCGGAGAATCAGAAAGGAGGTCAAAAGAAGAGGATTGAAGCATGCCCGACCTGCGAGAAAGCTCATCTGGGGGTTTGTATGAAGGGAAAGCGGGTGTGCTACAATTGTGGTCAGGAGGGCCACATAGCACCTAACTGTCCTAACCCAAAGAAGAGTGATTGTTTCACTTGTGGTTCAAAAGATAATTTGGCAAGAGACTGTCCTAAGAAGGGATCTGGAGGGGCAGGATCAGGAGGAAACAAGGGAAATAGCAGTGGAAACGCCTTGACTATCACTGGAACAACATGACCAACCAACCGTAAATCGCCGGGACTTTCAACATAATGATGCGGGATGCGATTCGATCTCGTGATGTGGTGTCAGTATCATTCCGATCAATAAAATTAATGCTTATGTTTTATTTGATTAAGGTGCTACTTGTTCCTTTATATCCAATGACTTTGCTAAGAATTTAGATTTGCCTAAGGAAGAGTTGGATTACCCCATGAACATAGAAATTACGAATAGAGAAATAATCCCTCAATGAAATGCGTATAAGAAGCGTAGAGTGGATATTAAGGGTAATATCATGAACATAGATCTTATCCCTATTCGACTTGGGGAATTTGGCGTCATCTTGGGAATGGATCGTTATTCAATTACAGGGTCATGTAATTGATTGCCAAAAGAAGCGTATTAACCTTATGACTCCATCAAAGGTTGTGTTTTATGGTAGCAAGTCGCCTAGACAAGTGAGTTGTGTCGGCGATGATGCGCAGCGATAAGTTGTTAAGAGCGAAATTTGTGTAGGATATTTAGCTTACATAGTCGACAGTCGTAAAGAGAATCCAAAAGTAGAGGAAATACCGATAGTAAGAGACTTCGTCGATGTTTTTCCAAACGATTTTCCAGGACTTTCGCCAGATAGAGAAGTTGATTTCGTGATTGATTTGGTGCCAGGAACCACTCCAATATCGAAGGCACTATACCAAATGGCACCAGTAGAGATGAAAGAATTAATGGTACAACTACAAGAGTTACTGGACAAGAAGTACATTCAACCAAGAGAATCATCGTGGGGAGCGCCGGTGTTGTTTGTGAAGAAGAAGGATGGAACGATGCGGCTCGGCATTGATTACAGAGAACTGAATAATGTTACGATTAAGAATAGATATCCATTACCAAATATCGACGACCTGTTTGATTAATTGAAGGGAGCGAGATATTTTTCTAAGATAGACTTGAGGAGTGGTTATCATCAACTAAAGGTGAGACCAGAGGATGTACCGAAGACAGCGTTCAGAATACGATATGGTCACTACGAATTTTTAGTAATGTCGTTTGGTCTTACGAATGCTCCTGCAGCATTTATGGGACTAATGAATGGTGTGTTCAAGCCATTTTTGGACAAGTTCGTAGTGGTATTTATAGATGATATTTTGGTTTACTCGAAAACCAAGGAAGAACATGAAGAGCATTTGAGATTAACGTTGGAAGTATTGAGAAGGGAGAAGTTGTATGCCAAGTTTTTGAAATGCGAATTTTGGATCGAGCGAGTGCAATTTCTTGGGCACGTGATCGATAAAAACAGAATTTCGGTAGATCCATCCAAAGTTGAAGCCGTGATTAACTGGGATCAGCCGAGAACGCCGTCGAAAGTACGAAGTTTTCTTGGATTGGCAGGATATTATAGAAGATTCATACAAGACTTTTCCAAGATCGCAACTCCGTTAACGAATTTAACTCGAAAAGCTGTGAAATTTGTTTGGACGGAGAAGTGTGAGGAAAGCTTTCAAGAATTGAAGAAGAGGTTGGGTACAACACCTGTGTTGTCTCTTCCGAATGATACAGGAAATTTTGTTGTTTATAGTGATGCGTCGCATAAAGGACTTGGCCGTGTCTTTGATGCAAAAAGCGGCAAAGCAGCAAAAGTCATCGCGTATGCATCACGACAATTGAAGGATTACGAGAAGGGATATCCACCCACGACTTAGAGTTAGAGTTGCGCAGTAGTTTTTGCTTAAAAATTTGGAGGCACTATCTCTACGGGGAGAAGTGTGAAATATATACAGACCACAAGAGTCTAAAATATATTTTTACACAGAAGGACTTGAATATGCGCAAAAGAAGGTGGTTGGAGTTAATTAAGGACTACGATAGTGAGATTTTATACCATCCGGGTAAGGCAAATGTCGTTGCCGACGCCTTAAGTAGAAAGGGTTGGGAGAAGTTGATGATGTTGACCGATCAGGAGAAGCTAATTTCAGAAATGGAGAAACTGGAGTTGGAAGTGAAGTATCCTATGGAAATTGATGAGGAGCTATTTCAGATGCAATCTGGTACAACCCTACTGGATAAAGTTAAGGAAGCTCAACTTTAGGATGATGAATGCAAAAAGGTGATAAAGAAGATATCTGAAGGAACTGAACCAAGATTCAAGCTGGATAAGGAAGGAATACTGAGATTCGAGAGTAGAATTTGGGTACCGCCAGTCACAGAGATTAAGGAAGAAATTTTGAGCGAGGCTCATAGTTCACGATATTCGATTCACCCTGGTAGTACCAAGATGTATCAAGATCTTCGACAACACTCCTTGTGACGAACGAGATTTTGTAAATTTATTTTAAATATTTATTGAATTAAATAAATATTTTTTTGATGATTTAATTATTGGATTAAATAATTAATTGATGCAATTGTGGTAGATTAATTTAATTATATGTGTTACATTTATTAAATTAATGTAGAGAATAATTATTATTCAATATGTATTTATTTGAGCTTATTGAATTAAATGAAATATTTAATTTAGCATGATGTTATTTTAATTAATTTAATCATTAGAGAGTTAATAATTTGACCTTATTTATTAATGAGTACATTAAATATATGAGATGTTAATTTATGAAAAGTTATTATATTTTATTTATATTAAATAAGATATTTAATTTATTGTGCAAATGGGTGTGACATGATTTAAACTATATGATAAAAGCTTTATTAAATTAAATGAGAATAAGCCTTTTAAGGCTAGCCAAACATGGCACTAGTAGAGGTTGAGGGCAGTTAACTCATGATGGGTAACTGACCTCAATGCGCCAGTTTATTTATTACGACGTCTTCTCTTTATTCCTTTATTATTACTAAGTCTAAGAAATATTCAGAGAGAAAGTTGAGAATTGTCAGAGAGAATTAAGATATTGTGAAAGAGATTGAAAGAGGAGAATTTAAGAAAACATCTGAGTCTTCTAATCTATACCTTACACTCAAGGTAATCTCCTTCTTCCCAAATTTTAAAGTTATGTCATTTAGTTTTTATAAAAATGGCTTTCATATATTCTGTAAGTCTCTGTGAATTGGGAAATGATGTTTGTTATAAGAATATGTGTAATAATTCGAGTAGTATAACATGTTTACTATGTAGACCATATCATCAGTATTATAAAACATGTCGTTATACGATGACTTGTTATTTCAAAATTATAGAGTATGGGTTTTGGCCTTATGGCCCTATAAGTGGTATTTAATGCGTTGATCATATATTATCACTAAATTTTACACTCGTATATTGTTATACACATTGATACCAAGAGACCAAACTTTAAACGAACGGATTCGGTGTTATAATGAATCCGTAGTATCAATTTTCATGTTTTATTTTCAAAACCTTCAAGAACATCAAAGTCAGTGAAATTATAGATTTTTAACTCTGTGATTATGTGTTTTAATGGGTTAAAACCATTCTATAAATGTTGGGTTATGTTTATGCATGAATTATAACATGTGGGTATGATTAATTTCGTGTAGTAGTAATTTAATTAGAGTTTTTGGGCTGTGTTATGCAATTTTCGCGAATTGCGTAGCAGTTTCTCACTCATGCGCATGTGGCCTGATCCAACGCCTTAAAGCCCATACATGGCCTTAAGTGTCATGTAGTATGAACACCACAGTACTCATGATGCAAGACCTAGTATAAGCGATGAGCCGCTTGGTACGCCACTGCAGAATGGTCCAGAAATGTAATTTTTAAAGTGTTAAGTCTAGCAATGTATTGTTAAATTAATGTAATGAACATGTAAACATGTTAGAAGTATAATATGATGTAAAAATAGATGTTTAACGTGTAAATAGCATAATTGCATGTGGATCGAATTATTGAATACATAATTAGCTTGTTATTCATGAAGTATAAATTATGTGACAAAGTAGTAAATTAACTAAGTATAGTTAATAATCAAAGTAGACAAAGAGAATGAGTTTTGATGATTAGTTAAGTTATAATTAACTGGTATTGTGAATGTGAATGGTATGTAGGATTTAAATCAAAGAACGAGTTTAGTTAAAGTGTAATCTACGAACGAGGCAAGTTTCCTAACCCTACTTGTCATTATTGTTCAAGTTTATTATTTACCCCGAGTAAATTATCATTACTATTATTCAAGTTCAAATGTTATATTAAAGATTTATTATCTTTTCAAAGCATGATTCAGTTATACAATAATTGTTCTATTGTATACTTCTTGAGATTATTATTTCGAATTGAATATCGTTATCGTTGAACCTTATTAGACTAGTGAACATTATTTATTCAACTAGTCCTTAGTTGATGAACGTTCTAAATTTCAGAACCCTTATTGAATTATCCAAACCAAACATCCTTTGGTGCGGACTCGAATGTCAAACTGAGATGAACAACCCTGCAAAGGGATTTACTTATGCGTTAGCGTTAAGATATTGTGCACATTATGGTACTAAGGGCTGATCCCCCTAAGTACGAGTAGAAAGGTCCATAGTCTTATTACTGTTAAAGCTTTCAAGTATAACCCTTGATAACCTAGGACATAGTTCAAGGTCTTATGACCCTCAGAATTCTTTTGATTCTTGTTATTCATTCTTGATTCAAAAGTTGAGCTTTTATTCAGATGTCTTTGATTTACTCGCATGTTATTATACTGTTATTTTCTTATTGTACTTGTGGGCAATAGTGCCCACTCTTGCTTAATAATAGCATTGCAGTTAAGAACGAAAGAACTGATGAACCTTCCACTAGTAAGGGCAAGGGCAAAGTTAGCAAGTGACGAAGACTTGTTGTTTATATGATGATGTGTTTTGTTTAAGACTTGATTTAATGATGTTGTTAAGACTTATTTGTTTATGATTCCCTTATGATGTTTAAGGTTAGTTTAACCTGGGATTATGTTTATGATTCAGATGTTGTAACCCTTTAAAGGGAAGATTTTATTTCTATCTATTGCATGGTTTGCATTTATTATGGGTAGATAGATAGAAGATATTTGTACAATGAACACCAAATCCCGTGGAATTGAAGTACCCGGATTTGGGAGTGTCACAAGTTGGTATCAAAGCTGTAGGTTATGAACCTTAGGTGGGGGAACAACCTTAGGTAATAGCCTTATAAAAAGAAGATAGTGATGGAAGACTCTTATCGAGTTATAAGAAATGAATTTATGTAATTCATTGAAGATAATAAAAGACCTTATGTGTTTATGTGTTAAAGTATGCGTTAGATGATACGACTTAGTAACTAAAACTTAAATTTTGTTGTCAGGATGTCGAATGTTGGTGAAGCTAGTCAAGTTGGGGAGGAAGAACCCCGTGTACCTTTAGTACCTACTGAGGAGGAACCCCGTGTACCTATAGTACCGACAGAGGAGGAGCCCCGAGACATTCATGTCGTTAGGGAGTAGCTGGTACAGAGGGAGTCATCTCCATTGATCACCGTTGTTGGTCAGGAGCATGAGCCCGAGACTGATCCTGAGGAGGATCCTGAGGAGGAATTTGTTGAGGAAGAGGAAGAGGAAGAGGAAGAAGAGGAGTTACCACGGTACACCATTGATGCTGAGATGTACGACACATTATCTGTTATCGTAACGATGGAGTTCTGAGATGAGGTCTGAGGATCTGGATTGAAGCGAGATATTATTCAGTAGATTACTTTAGAGGAGAATGAGAGGGAGATTTCGACTCTTCACTCACGACTGGGAAATGTAGAATGGGATTTGGTCCATGAGAAGGGTCAAACTGAAGATAAGACCGAGGAGATAGAGAAGCTGAAGAAGGAACTGAAGGAAACCTCCGAAAGACTAAAAATAGCAGAGGAAGGCTGGGTAAGAGAATCACGTCGAGCTGATCGTGCAGAAGATGATGGTCGTGCAAAGAAGGTGAAGATTGGGGAGACATACTTTACACTTAACAAGGCAATGAATGAGACCCAAGATCGAGTTTTGAGGTACCCAATCCAGTTCGAAGGACTACCATTGTACATGATGGATTGCAGGACGATGTATCGCATCTTAAAAGAGGAGCGTAGCAAGGCTAATCAGTACCTTGACAGACAGTGATATGATTTGCTTAATTATGTGAAAGACATAGTTAATTTTATATGTAAATTCTGATATATTTATGAACGAAGGAATATTTTAATGTTTTAAATCCTGTGGATTCTTTATTCCAGGATAGTTGATGTAAATAGCAGTGATGCTATAGTTTGATGTTAAAACTTTTGAGTTGAATGAATATATATCAAGTTGTTTGAGATAATGTGTTAAGTTATATGTTAAATTGTTGAGTAATGCCTTAACTATTTAGAGAAAAAAATAAAGTTCTAATAAGCTTTTATTTAACAGAAAAATGCCGCCAAGGAGAAGACAACAACATCAACCGGCTCAGGAAGAGTCAACCAATAATAACCATAATGCCAATGCTAATCCTGTGCAACAGTTGGTTAACTTACTGACTGGAGCCATGAATAATCAACCGCAAGCTCCACCAAACACAACGTTTAAAGACTTCAAGGCGGTGGGACCGCCAGAGTTCAAAGGTTCCATGAACCCAATCGAGGCTCAAACGTGGGCTATTGAAATGGAGAAGGTTTTCAACGTTGCTAGGGTTAGAAAAGATCAGAAGACCGCTTTTGTAATGTTTATGCTGAAGTCTGAGGCTAGCTACTGGTGGCAAGCAAACAAAGTGCGAGGAGGTGAAGGTGTAATTATGTGGGAGAGATTTAAAGAAATGTTTTTCGAAATGTATTTCCCAACTAGTTCGCAGAATCAAATGGAAGTTCAATTTCTGGAACTGAAGCAGGGAAACATGAGCGTACCTGACTACGCGGCTAAATTCAACGAGTTAGCGAGGTTCGCCCTGTATCAAGTACACACGGACGAAAGAAAAGCCAGAAGATTCGAACAAGGACTAAAACCTTGGGTGTACAGCAAAGTATCAATGTTTCAGCTAAACACATTTGCTGGAGTACTGGAAATGGCCATCCTCGCTGAAGGAGGAAGCGATGCGGTGACCAAGTACAATCAAGATCAGAAGAAGAAGAAGAGTGAAGGTGAAATTAATAACAAGGCCAGTGGAAGTGGCACAGGAGGTGGAAATTTCAATCAGAAGAAAAGGTGGAACGACAACTCATCATTGGGGAATCAGCAAGGTAATCAGAAGAAAAGAATCGAAGCATGCCCGACTTGCGGGAAAGCCCATCTAGGAGTTTGTATGAAAGGAAAAAGAGTGTGCTACAATTGTGGTCAGGAAGGCCACATAGCACCAAACTGTCCAAACCCAAAGAAGGGTGCTTGTTTTACTTGTGGTTCGAAGGACCATCGGCAAGAGACCGCATCCCAAGAAGGGATCGGGAGGGTCGGGATCGGGGAGAAACCGGGAAATAACGGTGGAAATGCCTTAACCATCAGGACCAACCGCAACAAAACCGATCGAATAAGTAGGACTTTTTAACATGATCAAGACAAGATGCAGTTCAATCCCGTGACGTAGTGTCAGGTATCATTCTGATCAATAAAATTAATGCTTATGTTTTATTTGATTCAGGTGCTACTTGTTCCTTTATATCTGTTGATTTTGCCAAAAATTTAGATTTGCCTAAGAATGAATTGGATTACCCCATGAACATAGAAATTGCGAATAGAGAAATAATCCCTGTTAAGTACGTACATAAGAATTATAGAGTGGATATTAAGGGTAATATCATGAACGTAGATCTTATCCCTATTCAACTTGGGGAATTTGATGTTATATTGAGAATGGACTGGTTATTCAATTACGTGGCTGTAATTGATTGCCAAAAGAAGCGTATTAACCTAGATAAGCGAGTTGTCTGACGATGATGCAGGCCAGGAAGTTATTAAGACAAGGCTGTGTAGGATACTTAGCTTACATAGTCAACAGTCGAAAAGAGAATCCGAAGGTAGAAGAAATACCGATTGTGAGGGACTTCATCGACGTATTTCTAGATGAATTACCAGGACTTTCACCAGATAGAGAGGTAGATTTCGTGATCCATTTGGTGCCCAGAACCGCTCCAATATCGAAGGCACCATACCGAATGGCACCAGTAGAGATGAAAAAATTAATGGTACAACTACATGAATTGTTGGACAAGAAGTACATTCAACCGAGTGTATCGCCGTGGGGAGCGCTGGTGTTATTTGTGAAAAAGAAGGATGGATTGATGCAGCTCTGCATTGAATACAGAGAACTGAATAAGGTCACGATTAAGAACAGATATCCATTACCTAGGATCGACGACCTGTTTGATCAATTGAAGGGAGCGAGATACTTTTTCAAGATAGACTTGAGAAGCGGTTATCATCAATTGAAGGTGAGACCAGAGGATGTACCGAAGACAGCGTTTAGAGCGCGATATGATCACTACGAATTTTAAGTAATGTCGTTTGGTCTTACGAATGCTCCTGCAGCATTTATGGGACTAATGAATGGTGTATTCAAGCCGTTTTTGGACAAGTTCGTAGTGGTATTTATAGATGACAATTTGGTATATTCCAAAACCAAAGAAGAACACGAAGAACATTTGAGGTTAACGTTGGAAGTATTGAGAAGGGAGAAGTTGTACGCTAAATTTTCAAAATGCGAATTCTGGATCGAGCGAGTACAATTTCTTGGTCACGTGATCGACAAAAATGGAATTTCAGTAGATCCATCCAAAGTAGAAGCCGTGATTAACTGGGATCAGCCGAGAACGTGGTCAGAAGTAAGAAGTTTTCTTTGATTAGTAGGATATTATAGAAGATTCATTCAAGACTTTTCCAAAATCGCAACTTCGCTAACAAATTTAACTCGAAAAGCTGTGAAATTTGTTTGGACGGATAAGTGTGAGGAAAGTTTTCAAGAATTGAAGAAGAGGTTGAGTACGACCCCTGTGTTATCTCTTCCGGATGATCAGAAATTTTGTTATTTATAGTGATGCGTCGCATAAAGGACTTGGTTGTGTCTTGATGCAAATGGCAAAGTCATTGCGTATGCATCACGAGAATGAAGGATTACGAGAAGGATACCCGACCCACGACTTGGAGTTAGTTGCAGCTTGTTTTTGCCTTAAAAATTTGGAGGCACTATCTCTCTACGGGGAGAAGTGTGAAATATATATGCACCACAAGAGTAAAAAATATATTTTCATGCAGGAAGGACTTGAATATGCGGCCAAAAAGGTGGTTGGAGTTAATTAAGGACTACATTTGTGAGATTTTATACCACAGGTAAGGCGTAATGTCGCGCCGATGCCTTAAGTAGAAAGGGTCGGGAGAAGTTGACGATGTTGACTGCTCAGGACGAGCTAATTGCAGAAATGGAGAAACTGGAATTGGAACTGAAGTATCCTATAGAGATTGATGAGAAAATATTTTAGATGCAATCTGGTACAACTCTACTAGATAAAGTAAAGGAGGCTTAGCTTCAGGACGAAGAATGTAAAAAGGTGACAAAGAAGATATCTGAAGGAACTGAACCAAGATTTAAGATGGATAAGGAAGGAATACTGAGATTTGAAAGTAGAATTTGGGTTCCGCCAGTACAAGAGATTAAGGAAGAAATTTTGAGCGAGGCTCATAGTTCACGATATTCGATTCACCCTGGTAGTACCAAGATGTACCAAGATCTTTGACAACATTTCTGGTGGCCGAATTTAAAACATGTTGCAAAATGTGTTGCCAAGTGTCTGACCTGTCAGAAAGTGAAGGCAAAACATCAGAGACTGAGTGGATTGCTATAACCGTTAGAGATCCCAGAATGGAAATGGGAACATATTACAATGGACTTCGTGGTTGGCCTTCCGACTCTCGTAAAGGCTACGACGCTTGATATGGGTTATCGTTAACCACTAACCTGAAATCGCACACTTCCTTCCGATCAAAATAAGATTCAACTTAGATCAGTTGGCAAGGCTATACGTAAAAGAAATTATTTCGAGACACGGAGTGCCGGTGTCAATTGTTTCAGATAGGGATCCACGCTTCACATCAAATTTCTGGAAACGTCTTCAGGAATGCATGGATACGCAATTGCGAATGAGTATAGCTTATCACCCTCAAACAGACGGACAGAGCGAACGAACAATTAAAACGTTAGAAGATATGCTAAGAGCCTGTGTGATGGACTTCAAAGGAAATTGGGATGATCACCTACCATTAGTAGAGTTCGGCTACAACAACAGTTACCACGCTAGTATTGGCATGCAGCCTTACGAAGCGTTATACGGCAGAAAGTGCAGAACTCCGCTTTACTGGGATGAAGTTGGTGAGAGACAATTACTAGGGCCAGAATTGGTACAACAGACAACAGAAATAGTAAAAGTTATCCGAGCACGACTGGTAGCGACTGATCCACATCGTAAAAATATCGAGTTTGAATCAGGTAATTATATTTTCTTGAAGGTCTCTCCCTGGAAGGAAAATTGAGCCCAAGATTTATTGGACCCTTTGAAGTATTGCGTAGAATCGGAGAAGTTGCGTACGAGGTAGCCTTACCTTCATCACTCGAGAATGTCCACAACGTCTTCCATGTTTCTGTGTTACGACCCTACAAAGACGATTACAAACATGTAATTGAATACGAACCCCTGCATTTTGAGAAAGATTTATCTTACGAAGAAATTCCTGTCCAAATTGTCGACGAGAAAAGAACAAGTTTCTCGAAATAAAGTTATACCTTATGTTAAGGTAATTTGGAGGAACCCAACAATGAAGAAGCTACGTGGGAACTCAAGAGAATATGATGAAGAATTACCCTCATTTATTTACTTAATTATAAAAGCGATTCGAGGGGGATGTAATCTTTGTAAGGGGGGAGAATGTAACGTCGAATTTATTGAGTCGTGATTCTAGGATGTAATCCTTTTAAGGGGAAAGATGTGATTTGAACGAGATTTTGTAAATTTATTTTAAATATTTATTGAATTAAATAAATATTTTTCGATGATTTAATTATTGGATTAAATAATTAATTGATGCAATTGTGGTAGATTAATTTAATTATATGTGTTACATTTATTAAATTAATGTAGAGAATAATTATTATTCAATATGTATTTATGTGAGCTTATTGAATTAAATGAAATATTTAATTTAGCATGATGTTATTTTAATTAATTTAATCATTAGAGAGTTAATAATTTGACCTTATTTATTAACGAATACATTAAATATATGACTATGTGAATTTATGAGAAGTTATTATATTTTATTTATATTAAATAAGATATTTGATTTATTGTGCAAATGGGTGTGACATGATTTAAACTATATGATAAAAGCTTTATTAAATTAAATGAGAATAAGCCTTTTAAGGCTAGCCAAACATGGCACTAGTAGAGGTTGAGGGCAGTTAACCCAAGATGGGTAACTGACATCAATGCGCCAGTTTATTTATTACGACGTCTTCTCTTTATTCCTTCATTATTACTAAGTCTAAGAAATATTTAGAGAGAAAGTTGAGAATTGTCAGAGAGAATTAAGATATTGTGAAAGAGATTGAAAGAGGAGAATTTAAGAAAACATCTGGGTCTTCTAATCTATACCTTACACTCAAGGTAATCTCCTTCTTCCCAAATTTTAAAGTTATGTCATTTAGTTTTTATAAAAATGGCTTTCATATATTCTGTAAGTCTCTGTGAATTGGGAAATGATGTTTGTTATAAGAATATGTGTAATAATTCGAGTAGTATAACATGTTTACTATGTAGACCATATAATCAGTATTATAAAACATGTCGTTATACGATGACTTGCAATTTTCGCTGAATCAGCAGTAGCAGTTTCGCTCGCCTGTCATGTGTGCCGATCCAACGACTTATGCCCATGTGCATGTCGCTTAATGTTAAACAGCATGGCCAAGACTCTAGTATAAACGTAGAAATACAGCCGCCTCTGCTGTAATAGTCCGTAAATGTAATTTTTAAAGTGTTAAGTCTAGCAATGTATTGTTAACTTAATGTAATGAACATGTAAACATGTTAGAAGTATAATATGATGTAAAATTAGATGTTTAACGTGTAAATAACATAATTTCATGTGGATCAAATTATTGAATACATAATTAGCTTGTTATTAATGAAGTATAAATTATGTGACAAAGTGGTAAATTAACTAAGTATAGTTAATAATCAAAGTAGACAAAGAGAATGAGTTTTGATGATTAGTTAAGTTATAATTAACTGGTATTGTGAATGTGAATGGTATGTAGGATTTAAATCAAAGAACAAGTTTAGTTAAAGTGTAATCTACACACGAGGCAAGTTTCCTAACCCTACTTGTCATTATTGTTCAAGTTTATTATTTACCCCAAGTAAATTATCATTAATATTATTCAAGTTCAAATGTTATATTAAAGATTTATTATCTTTTCAAAGTATGATTCAGTTATACAATAATTGTTCTATTGTATACTTCTAGTCCTTAGTTGATGAACGTTCTAAATTTCAGAACCCTTATTGAATTATCCAAACCAAACTTCCTTTGGTGAGGACTCAAATGTCAAACTGAGATGAACAACCCTGTAAAGGGATTTACTTATGCGTTAGCGTTAAGATATTGTGCACAGTATGGTACTAAGGGCTGATCCCCCTAAGTATGAGTAGAAAGGTCCATAGTCTTATGATTGTTAAAGGTTTGAAGTATAACCCTTGATAACCTAGGACATAGTTCAAGGTCTTATGACCCTCAGAATTCTTTTGATTCTTGTTATTCATTCTTGATTCAAAAGTTGAGCTTTTATTCAGATGTCTTTGATTTACTCGCATGTTATTATACTGTTATTTTCTTATTGTACTTATGGGCAATAGTGCTCACTCTTGTTTAATAATAACATTGCAGTTAAGAACGAAAGAACTGATGAACCTTTCACTAGTAAGGGCAAGGGAAAAGTTAGCAAGTGACGAAGACTTGTTGTTTATATGATGATGTATTTTGTTTAAGACTTGATTTAATGATGCTGTTAAGACTTATTTGTTTATGATTCCGCACAGATGTTTAAGGTTAGTTTAACTTCGGGATTATGTTTATGATTCAGATGTTGTAACCCTTTAAAGAGAAGATTTTATTTCTATCTATTGCATGGTTTGCATTTATTATGGGTAGATAGAGAGATGATATTTGTACAGTGAACACCAAATCCCGTGGAATTGAAGTTCCCGGATTTGGGGGTGTCACACTTCTGGAGTCGAAATTATTGAGTCGTGATTTTGGGGACAGAATCCTTTTAAGGGGGGAAAGATGTGACGAACGAGATTTTTGTAATTTAATTCTTAATATTTATTGAATTAAATAAATATTTTTGATGATTTAATTATTTGATTAAATAATTAATTGATGAAGTTGTGGTAGATTAATTTAATTATATGTGTTATATTTATTAAATTAATGTGGAGAATAATTATTATTTAAGTATGTATTTATGTGAGCTTATTGTATTAAATGAAATATTTAATAAGCATAATGTTATTTTAATTAATGTATAATTAATTAGAGATTTAATAAATTGACATTATTAATTAATGAGAAAATTTAATTATTTGACTATGTGAATTAATGAGAAATTGTTATATTTTAATCAAATTAAATTAAATAATATATTTGAGTTATTGTATAATTGGGTGTGACACGATTTAAACTATAGTATAAGAGATTTATTAAATTAAATGACTTTGAAGCAATTAAGGCTTGCCAAACGAGGCCCTAGTAGTGGTTGGAAGCAGTTATCCATTATTGAGTTTACTGACCATTATGCGCGTCAATTTGCTTATTTATTATACGTATTCTCTTTTTCTTTTTATTATTTTCTGAGTCTGGAATAGAAGAGAGGGAGAGTGTTTGAGAATTTACTGAGATAATTGTCAGAGAAAAATTCAGAGATTGTGAAGGAGATTGAGAGTGAGGAATTGGAAAACATCTAACCCTACTAATTTATACTCTACACTAAGATTAATCTCCTCCTTCCCAAATTGTAAATTTCGTTATTAAAGTTTTTATGAATATGGCTTTCAAAGTTCTGTAAAGTCTCTATATTTATAAAGGGTTTGAATTATGTGTTGATATATGTAATAAATGTTATCATATCGTATTTGATTATATATATTGTATAAACCATATCTTCAGTTTCATGAAAATACATCGTATATGATTGCTTCAAAATTTACAGAGTATGGGATATGGCCATATGACCATTATACGTGATTTTAATATGTCAAACATAAACTGTTTTGAAAAATTTACACTTGTATGTTATTATGCATGTTGATATGAAGAGACCAAACTTTAAATGAACGGATTCGGTGTTATAACGAATCCGTAGTAGTAATTTTTATGTTTTGTTTTCAAAACCTTCAAAAACATCAAGAACAGTGAAATTTAAATATTTTAATTATGTGATTATGTGTTTTAATTGGTTAAAATCACTCTATAAATGTTGAGTAATGATTATATACGAATTCTAACATGTGGGTATGATTAAATTCGTGTAGTAATAATTTAATTGGAGTTTTTTTGGCCATGTTCTACAATTTTTTGTAATTTGACTCGAAATCGAACTCTCTCGCTACATGACGCCGATTCAGTGCCTTGTGACTGTTGTGAAGAGCATTACTAAATACCAAAGACCACTTGCAATGCCAAGAACAAGTATAAAAGTGAAATAAATGTACGACTCTCCAGAATGTTCAGAAATGAATTTTAAAAATGTCCAAGTTTAGTAATGTGTTAGCAACTTAATTTAAAGAACATAGAAATATGTTAGAAGTATAATGAGATGTTAAAATAGATGCTTAGCATGTAATTAACATAATTGCATGTAGATTGAATTATTGAATACATAATTAGCTTGTTATTCGTAAAGTGTAAATTATGTGACAATGAATGTGATAAATTGACTAAGTATAGTCATAATCAAAGTTAGACAGAGAGAATGAACTTATGATGAGTAATTACATTATAATTAACTAGAGTTGTGAATGGAAATGATATGTAGGATTAAATTCAAGGAACGTGTTTATTAAAGTGTAATCTACGCACGAGGTAAGTTTCCTAACCCTACTTGTTATCGTTATATAAGTGATGAGTTCACCTTTCTACATTGAGCAAGTTCTCATTATTATTGATCAAGTTTGTTTTGTTATATTATAGCCTATTAATCTTTCAAGCATGATCCTGTTATACAATACTTATTCTATTGTATACCTTTTGAGATTTTATTCGAGTTAAATATTCAATTACTGTTAAACCTTGTTAGACTAACGAACCCTTTGTGATTCGACTAGTCCATAGTTGATGAGCGTTCTAAATTTCAGAACCCTTGATGAATTATCCAAACCAAACTTCCTTTGGTACAGACTCAAACGTCAAACTGAGATGAACAACCCTGTATAGGGGATTACTTATGTGTTAGCGTTGAGATATTGTGCACAGTATGGTACTAAGGGTTGATCCCCTAAAGCACGAGTAGAAGAGTCCATAGTCTTATAGTGATCAAAAAGTTTCAAGTATAACCCTTGATAACCTAGGACATAGTTCAAGGTCTTATGACCCTCAGAAATCTTTTGAATTCTTGTTATTCATTCTTGATTCAAAAGTTGAGCTTTTATTTCAGAAGTCTTTGATTCACTCGCATGTTATTATATATTGTTATTTCATTTTTATACTTTTGAGCAATCATGCTCACTCTTGCATAATAATAACATTGCAGTTTAGAACGAAAGGTACGATGAGCCTTCTACTAGCAAAGGCAAAGGCAAAGCTAATAAGTGATGAAGACTTGTTATTTGATTTTAAGAATGTTATTGCAAAGAATTGATGTTGTTAAGACTTATTTGTTTATGTTTCCGCACAGATGTTTAAGGTTAGTTTGACCTGGGATTGTATTTATTATTCAGATATTGTAACCCCATAAGGGGAGGATTTTATTTCTATCTATTGCATGGTTTGCATTTATTATGGGTAGATAGATAGATGATATTTGTACACTGAACACCAAATCCCGTGGAATTGAAGTACCCGGATTTGGGGGTGTCATATCTACCAACAATAACAACGCCGAAGCTAACCCCGTTCAACAGCTATTGGTGTTATTGACGGGTGCGTTGCAGAATCAACCGCAGAATCAAGCTACAACTTTTAAGGATTTCAAGGCGGTTGGACCACCAGAATTTCGTGGGTCCATGAATTTAGCTGAGACATATACCTGGATCATGGAGATAGAGAAAGTGTTCGATGTTACGAGAGTAGGGGAGAATCAGAAGACTACTTTTACAACATTCATTTTGAAAGCAGAGGCTAGTTATTGGTGACAGGCCAATAAAACTCTAGGAGGACAAGGGGTTATGACTTGGGATAGGTTTAAGGAGATATTCTTCGAGACTTATTTCCCAGAGAGTTCGAAGAGTTAGCTGGAGGTGCAATTTTTAGAACTGAAGCTGGGATCAATGACGGTATCGGAGTATGCCGCAAAATTTAATGAGTTGGCGAGGTTTGCGCCATATCAAGTCAGCAGAGATGAACGCAAGGCTAAGAGGTTTGAACAGGATTTGAAACCTTTGTCAGATAAAGAGGTCTCCCCTGCTCCAAACCAAGACATTTACAATAAAGAAATGGAGAAGACAATTCTCGCTGAAGGTGGAGGCGAGGCAGTAACGAAGTTTAATGAAGAACAGAAAAAGAAGAAGAATGAAGTGGAGGTTAAGAATGGTGGTGGTGGTAGTGGAAATGGTAACAATAACCTTAAGAGAAAATGGAATGGAAATGTGGGTGCTGGAAGTCACCAGGGTTACCAGCAGAATAAGAAGTTCAAGGCATGTGTTAAATGCGAGAAGTTTCATAAGGGTATATGCTTAATGGGGAAAAATGTATACTTTACCTCTGGCCAAGAGGGTCACATCGCCCCAAATTGCAATCAACCCAAGAAGATCGTTTGCTTCACGTGCGGGTCCAAGGATCACTTTGTTTGTGAGTGCCCTAAGAAGAAAGCTGAGGAGACTGTAACGACCCCAAAATTCATACAATTTAATTCTCGACTTCGGTCATTAACAATACATTCAACCTCTAATTTTACATCATTTAATGATAATACAACCATTGAAATTTGCGGAATAATTAAAATTTCCTATTATAAACTATTCTCGTTCCCAAAACCTTCAAACTTTACATCTAACTATTTCAGAATCATTTTAATACTACAAAAGTTTACATCATAAAACAATATTATAATTCAACATTAATACATTATTCGGAACCTTAAACATGAATCAAATAATATTAACACAATCAATGTGTATAAATCTTCAAGTATCACATCTGATTCATGTCTTTCAAGTAACACATAACTTTACCTTGAATCTTGAACTTGCAAAAGTGGTTATTTGCAAGGTTGAGCTCGACGGCCCAATAAAATTTAATAGGTTTCATGCATCACATAACACATAATAACATGCTCAATATATAACATACATGTTGCAATTCATATAACAAGTATAAAGATTGAGTTCCTTACTCAATCAACATGTTTTAATCAATCAACGCAGTCATAAATTGACTTAAACATTTCATACTTTCAACATACATATAAAATATCATGCTCTATGCAATAAAGATCTAAAACAGTTAATCATCAAGTTCACATAGCGAATAGGAACTGAAAGACTTGCCTGACTCGCAGATTACCAGTTACAATATCTTACTGCCTTGCATTTATCCTACAATAGTTTAGAAGTTCATATATACAACCATCAGTTACATATACACAATAAAATCAATTAGATTGCATTGACTTTTCATCTTGTCCTTTTATTTCAAAACATTACCTTCTAATCATCACTCAATGTTCAATCTAGTGTTTAAGTCTTGTTACGACATCTCTTTGTTTCAATCAGTTTAATTACATTAAAATTCCTTTTCCTTCTATTTACATTCCCCTTTAATTGATACTTGACATTCAGTTAAGTCTTTAACCTTGTCTTTATATCATCTTAGATGTATAATGTTTGTTAACATTATTTTAGTTAATCTTCGTCTCGTATTTCATTATACTTCTCTTTTAGTCGACACTTCGCGTTCGGTTAAGTCGTCATAACTTGATATTACATTATATTAATATATTATCTTCATTAAAGTTAATTAAATCAACTTCCATCTCATGCTTTTAAATTACTTCATTCAAATGGTTACTTAACATATAGTTAAGTTCTTATAATCTTGCATCTACATCTTTTTAGATGTATATTAGGTTAGTTAAATTAATCAACTTAACCTTCCTATCATTATTTAAATTTTATTTTATACTTGTAACATTCAAGAATTTTAAATGTAATATTAGATATTTATTGATTTATATAAATATTTAATAGATGTGATTATCATTGAATAAATATTTGTTCAATTGATTTAATTTTGTTTAGTTAATTATTTTGTTAGTTAATTATTTATTAAATAAATAATTGATGAATTAAGGAAATTATTATAATATTGATATTCCAATTTAATGTTTAATTATTTGTATTGTGTTATGTAATTAAAGGATTTATTTAATTAATTGGGATTTGAATTAATTAAAATAAATACGAAAGTTTGATTAAATATAGTGTGACAAATAACTATATTATAAGGAGTTATTAAAATAAATTAAAGTAGTTTAATTTAGTTTTAACAAACAAGACTTAATATATTAATTCTTTAATATTAATGGGTTTTTTGCCAAACAAGCCTTATGGCTTTTGGAATTTCTAGATTTTAAAATAAATAAAACAAATAAAATAATAAATATAATATATTTATGTTATATACGTTTATCCTAATAACTGAGGTTACTTATTATGAGTATTAAGCTTATGTTAGTTTTTTTGTTTATTATATCATTACGCATTCTATTTGCTAAAGCTTAGAGAAGAGAGGAGTTTGAGAGTTCAGAGAATTACAGAGAGAGTTGAGAGAATTTGATTTTAGAGAGATTTTCAGTGTTTATCAAAAAGGATTGCAAGCAAATTGAAGGTATGTTCACAACCTTAGTGTATATATATATATATATATATATATATATATATATATATATGTATATATGAGTCTACGGAAAACTTTTATGTAGTCTATGAATTTCCAATTGTTGAATTGTTGCTATATTATGGGATTACTTGTGATTATATGAGTATATGATAACTGGAGATTGTGTCTTAAACGAGAAATTCATGCTAATTACAGTTAATAGTAGAAATTTTTTGTCAGTGTTTATGTTCATTATATAGTCTGAGTAAGTATCAATTTTAATGACCAATTTGTATTTGAAAGTATAAATTGAAGCTTGTAGATGTTAGTTCATTGAGATACGAGCATAATGTAATTTGAATGAGATGAATTGATCATGTAATGAATTCACAATGATGATTTTTAGAATGAATATCAAAAATTGAGTTTTTGTATGAAAACATGAAAATTGAGGAATTAAAATAGTTCTAGTTTTTGATAAATTGTGTTATTTGGTTATAAATGTTAGCAAACATGTTTATGATACTGTTATATTTATGTTACGTGTTATTATCACTGTTTGATGGGTTAAATTCATGTTAGTTGGCTTAATAAAATGTGCCAAAGTTCATTCGCTAACTAAGTTCGCAAAGTCGCATGCACGCAGATTACTTAAAGCGCAGACGATAGCTATCGCGCATGTGGCATCCCATATAAAACTTCATGGCACATGCAAGTGGCCATTTTCGTAAATGTAAGTCTTTTATTCTGCAGACTTTGGTTGTTCGTTGTAGCTTAGCTTAAGGTTATGGAATGTTAGAATCATGTAAAAACAAGGTTAATTAGAGTTGTGTTATATGGATTATGAATTCAAAATTTTAAAAGTGATTAGTAAATCAAGAACGTGTTATGTGGTAATTTGGTATACATAATGAAAGTTAGACAAGTGTTGCGAAGTAAAACACTTAGAGTTTCTGAAATGTAAATGGTAATGATCATGTTATGGTATGTTAGCATATCTAATAGGTGTTGTGGTTCTAAAATTATGTGTAGGTAATCGTGAGTTTAATTTTATAGCTTACGCTCAAGGCAAGTTTTCTAACTCTACACTTTCGTTGAGCTAGTTCATTTATTATATTGTGCAAGTTTTCTAACTCTACACTTTCGTTGAGTTAATTCTATTGTTATATTGTTTAACTTCATACTTGTGATTAAGCAAACTTTTTATCTTAACTGTTATTGAATAAATCAATTGTCCTAAAATTCATTCTAACTTGTTTACAGTTAAGCAAGTTTTCTTAAGTTCTATTATTGTATAATGAACGTAGTTTTGAACTTTCATCTCTATTATTGAACTGTTTTAATTCCTTGCATGAGTTAATACATTGTTGGGCAAGTTTTTAGTTTCCAGCTTGCTATCAGTTAAATGTACGTTCAGGAATATCATTCTAATGTTATAAAGACTCGAACCTTAGCTTATTTTACTGTTCAAGAAAAGGTTAACCATTTTATTCATTCTATTGAATGCTTATGCTCTAAAGTTATTCCAAGCATGAGTTTAATATGTGGAATCAGTTCATTTATGATTCTCAAATGTTCTAAGTTATGTTGTTATTAAACAATTGTTGCATTATCAAGCGTTGTTGATTCAACTAGTTCCCTAGTTGATGATTATTGAACTTCAATTACCCTTGAAAGCTTATCCAAACCAAACTTTCTTTGGTGCGGACTTGTACTCTAAATACTGAGATGAACAATCCTATGTTTAGGGGTTTACGCTTAGCGTTAAAATGGTTGTGCACAATATATTGTACGAAGGATTGATCCCCCTAAGTACGTGGAGTCCTTATAGTCATATGACTGTTAAAGTTAAAGTTGAAAGATTACTTATAATTGTGGACATGGTTCATGGTCATTTGACCCTCAGTAGTATATTTAAGAATGTTAATAGAACAAATCATTCAGTTCTATTGAGCCTATAAATTGGCAAATGTTGAAATGATAATAGAACATATCATTCAATTCTATTAAGCCTATTATTTGGCAAATGATGTAAAGATATTTATTCTTATTTCAAGTGAGCTTTGTTTGCTCACTCTTGCATATTTATACACTTTATTAAACTATGGTTGAGAAGGTAGATAAACCTACAACTAGCAAAGGAAAGGGAAAGATGTACAAGTGATAAAGACTTGTAATTTTGTTTTATCGTTATGATAATAGACTTTTAATAATGATGTGATGTAACAATTTAAATTCCGCACTTGAATGATTGTATTAAAGGTTAGCGAACCTGGGAGATAATGTTTTACTAATGTAATCCTGTATGGGCAGGTTTTTATTATTCAATTTATTAGGATTGGGTAGTTAGATATGAATGTTTTGATTACGTGAACACCAAATCTTGAGGTAATGAAGTACCGGGATTTGGGGGTGTCACAATACTTTTAAGTTATTTCTTTTAATTGGCACTTAACATGTGGTTAAGTTCTTCACTTATGTCTCTACATCATTATCTTGCATGCTAAACTAGATTAGACCCTTTCTTAACAATCATCAAATAAAATGACTTTCTACCCTAGGCTCGAATTCACGCACAATTGCGGCTGCCCAAGCTTGGTTCTAAAGACATATTTGCTATTGATGTGAGACTTATAGAAGACCAAGAAGTAGCATTGCTTTCAAGTTTGTGGTATTCACAAGAAATTGCTACCAGCATATGCATGTAAACCGCAAAGAACTCTATTTCTATTCACTCGACTTCCAAAATCCACCTAATCGTCACAGAATTCACAAAACCTAGCACCTAAAACTTTGTGATAACATCTACAAACATGAAATACCACATATTAACAACATAAACACTTTGTATTTTTAGTTTTGAAAGATCAAAATCCCAATTTCCCAAATTTCTTCAATTTTTACACTTTTAGCGAATTCGATCGCCACGAATTCGTTTCTTAATCAATTGTTACGATTCAAACTACGTCGCTTTCGTTTCTTAACATACTAACATAATCCAACCTCAATTCACAGATTATCACACATATTAAATATGAAATTGTGTACTTTCTAATGCCAATTTCATATAAACATATCACTGTTATTTATTTTTTCTTCCTACAAACCAATTCTCACGAATTTGATCATCAAATAGTACTCACACTTGATTATTAACAGATTATAACACCATATACAAATATATATTTCAATCCAACATGATTAAGTAATTTACAAAGGATGATCATAGAAACTCAAAACATAACATTAGAAGTAAAATATACCTTCAAACCCTAGTTGTATGCTAGCAAGAGATGGTGACCCTCTCTCAAAACCAATGTGATTCTTCCTTCTCTAAAATCTCTGTTTTTTTCTCTTTGTAATTCTATGTTATCTAGCCTTAGGGAAAATCACGCATAATATACATTGACTCCCTTTTCCCCACGTATGTCAGGTGAAAAACAAAAAGATGTCAGTTATAATAAACCAAAAGCCATAGGGCTGCGTTTGGTTACACACAATTTTCCCATACTAGATTATTTTAATAATATTATATTATATAGTTTTTATTTGTCACACATGTAACCAATTTACATAACTTACAATAATAATTATAATAATTATAATTTTTCTTATAATTATTCTGATGATTAATAAATAATTATATATCTAATTTAATTAATAAATTAGACTTAATCATCACTTTATTTAATTTACTTATTTTCTTTAACATTAAACAACTCATTTAATTTAATTAATTAAATTAAATCTTCAAAGAATAAATTTTACCTTTGCTTTAATTTAATTATCATACACACGTAACTAAATTATTATACCATAATTTCATAAATTATTTATTTTTCTCAATTAATAATTTATTTAAAATATTTATTTAATTCAATAAATATTTAAAATTAATTACCAAATTCATTTAATTTCTTCAATAGTTAACTTAACTATTGAGCCTCATTTTTCCAATATATGAATATATATTTCTTCACACCAGATCACATATTTAAAAATATATAGCATGTATATGTACATACTCAAACTCAAAACATCTCATAATAAGAATTTTAATTATTAAATTCTTATTTTAATAACTTATAAAATTCGAGCTGTCACAGAGACAACATGAAGCAAGGAAGGTAGCAGTGGAGGTACATGGACCATTGCTGGACCAACGACATCAAACAAACCCATAGCCAGAACCTTCAACATGACTGTGCAAGATGCTGTGCAATCAAAGGATGTTGTGTCAGGTATTATCTCAATCAATGATATAGATGCTTATGTATTATTTTATTTGGGTGCTACTTGCTCGTTTATATTTGATGAATTTGCTAAGAGGTTAGGATTGCCTAGTGAAGAATTGAATTTTCCTTTAAACATAGAAATTGCGAATAAGGAAGTAATTCCTGTTAGGTTCGTTTACAAGAATTGTAGGGTGAATATTAAGGGAAACGTTATGATGGTAGATTTAATTCTGATAAAAACTTGGAGAGTTTGATGTTATTTTGGGAATGGATTGGCTGTTCAATTATGGAGCAATAATTGATTGCCAAAAGAAATGTGTAAACCTTATGACTCCGTCAAAGGTAGTTTTCTATGGTAGCAAATCGCCTAGACATGCGAGATGTCTAATGATTATGCAGGCCAAGAAATTGTTGAGTCAAGGTTGTGTGGGTTATTTAGCTTACATAGTCGATACTCAGAAGAAAGGTGTGAAACTGGAGGAGATACTAGTGGTTAGGGAATTTGTAGATGTGTTTCCAGAGGATTTGCCAGGACTTTCGCCTGAAAGAAAGATTAAGTTCGTGATCGACTTAGCGCTAGGAACAACACCGATATCGAAAGCCCCGTACAGAATGGCTCCGGTAGAAATGAAGGAACTGATGGTACAACTGCAGGAGCTGTTAGACAAGAAACACATTCAGCCGAGTGTGTCACCATGGGGATTACGGTGTTATTCATGAAGAAGAAGGATGGGTCAATGCGTCTTTGCATTGATTATAGAGAATTAAACAAAGTCACTATTAAGAATATATATATGTTGCCAAGAATAGATGACTTATTTGATCAATTGAAGGGTGCTAAATACTTCTTGAAAATAGATTTGAGAAGCGGGTATCATCAATTAAAGGTAAGGACGTAGGACGTACCTAGAACGAGATTTAGAACTCGGTATGGACATTACGAGTTTCTGGTGATGTCTTTTGGTTTGACCAATTCCCCTGCTGCATTTATGGATTTGATGAACATGGTGTTTATACCGTTTTTAGACAAGTTTGTGGTGGTATTTATCAATGACATACTGGTGTACTCCAAATCTCAAGAAGAACACGTGGAAAATTTACGTTTGAGGTTGGAGACACTAAGAAAAGAAAAGTTATATGCGAAATTCTCTAAGTGTGAATTTTGGCTAGATCGTGTATAATTTCTTGGGCATGTGATTGACAAAGATGAGATTTTAGTGGATCCATCAAAATTTAAAGCCGTAATCAATTTGGAACAACCAAGAACACCTTCGGAGGTGAGGAGTTTCTTGGAACTGGCCGGTTATTATAGACAATTTATTCAAGATTTTTTCAAGATAGCCACTCCGTTAACAAATTTAACAAGGAAAGTTGTAAAATTAGTATGGACGGAGAAGTGTGAAGAAAGTTTTCAAGACTTGAAGAAGAAGTTGAGTGTGGCACCTGTGTTCTCATTACCAGATAATACATGAAACTTTGTGGTGTATAGTGATGCCTCACATAAAGGATTTGGTTGTGTTCTTATGGAGAACGGCAATGTTATTGCATATGCATCAAGGCAACTGAAGGACTATGAGAAAGGGTATCTGACTCATGATTTAGCGTTGGCTGCAGTAGTATTTGCTCTGAAGATATGGAGACACTATCTCTATGGAGAGAAATGTGAAATTTACACAGACCATAAGAGTCTGAACTATATTTTCACTCAGAAGGACCTAAACATGTGTCAAAGAAGATGGATGGAATTGATAAAAGATTACGATTATGAGATCTTTTATCATCCAGGAAAAACGAATGTGCTTACAGATGCTTTAAGCAGAAAAGGTCGGGAAAAGTTGATGCTGATAACCACTCAGGAGGAGCTTATTTCAGCAATGGCAAAGCTAGAGTTGGAAATAAAATTTCCAAAGGAATCCGATGAACGACTATTCTAAATGGAAGCTAGTCCAACTTTGGTGGACAAGGTAAGGAATGCTCAACTACAAGATGAAGATTGTGGAAAGATCAAAGAGAAAGTGGTTGAGAGTGGTGAAGTAAAATACAAGATCGATACCGAAGGGTTACTAGGATTCGAGGGAAGAATCTGGGTTCTAGCAGCACCAGATATTAAAGAAGAAATCTTGACCGAAGCTCATAATTCAAAATACTCGATTCATCCAGGAAGTACGAAGATGTATCAAGATTTACGATGACATTTTTGGTGGCCAAATATGAAACGAGATGTTGCAGAATGTGTCGTGAAATGCTTGACATGTCAAAGAGTCAAGGCCGAGCATCAAAGACCAAACAGATTACTTCAACCGTTGGAAATGCCGGCATGGAAGTGGGAACACATCTCAATGGATTTTGTGGTGGGTCTTCCAACTACTCAGAGCGGATGCGATACGATTTGGGTGATAGTGTTTATACTGATAAAATCAGAACACTTTTTGCCAATAAAGGTTAGGTTCAATCTTGATCAGTTGGCAATGTTGTACGTTAAAGAGATCGTTTCGAGACATAGAGTGCCAGTGTCAATTATGTCAGATAGAGATCCGCGATTCATGTCAAACTTCTGGAAGAGACTACAAGAATGCATGGGAACACAGTTGCGAATGAGTACGACATACCATCCACTAACAGATGGCCAAAGCGAACGAACAATCCAGACATTGGAGGATATACTGAGAGCATACATCATGGATTTCAAAGGGAGCTGGGATGAACATTTACTATTGGTGGAATTGTAATAACCGTGAATTTTAAGTCACCATGAATGTATGTACATTTTTTTTACTTTGTGTTATATATGGATACATACATTTATGGATTTCATTAAAAATGAAAGCCTTGTGACCTAATTATACATTAGGTAAGGATATTAAATAACCTAAGGGTTATGGTAACACGAAAAAGTTAGTATTTTATATGTATACTAACTTAAGTGGGTAAACTTAGTATTTCAAGTGACTAATAATTTTAAACCTAATTCTTGTAAATCTAATTAGGTTATGAGATAAAATCATATGTATAAGTAATTAAACTTCATATGATTGGAGATGAAAGCCCTAAATTATCAAATTGGATAACATTATTAAAATTGTTGGACTATGTTTTTATCTAGCCCAAATCAATTAAAAGAAAAGCACAAGGAAAATAAAATGTAATCCAATACTTAGCCCACTTGATTGGGGGTATTCTAGACATTTGATTAATCAAAATTGGGCATTTAAAATAAAAGCTAAATGGTGGATATTATGAGGATCCTAAGTGGATTAATTAATCTAGCTTGTCCATTAGTAGACATGATTAAACATAAGGACAATGTTGTAAGGCTCCCATTGGTTGCCACTCCATTATGCACATTTAATCATGTTTAACCTAAGGTAAGTAATAATACAAAGTGTTTTACCTAATGGGCAACAAAATGATTGTGGGAGAATTAATAATGAATTGCCCATTACATTTTGAATGCACATCTCATTCTTCCAACACTTCATTCGTATTCCAACATTTCATTTTCTCTCCATCTTCTTCATCTTCTTCTTCTATCTCTTGCTCTCAAGCTAGCCAACTTCAAAGAGAGAAAAGAAAGAGAGAATTTCATCCATAGAAAGAAAAAAAATATAGGAGTGCTAGTTGTTTATGCCCCCTAAGTTTATTAGTTACTTTGGAAAATCAAGGAAGGTAGCCACTAAGTCAAGGTATAATGTACCTTCATCTTCTTCACTTACCTTGTTTTGATAGCTTGAGTTTTGATGGGGTTATGTAAAACTACTCAAGATACACTAGTTATACATACCATCATGCATGGAACTAAGTATCTTGAGTGTGGGATCTAAGGCTTAGAGGAAGAAAATGAGCATATGTTCTCCAAGGGTGAAAACTCTTGTTTTTCTTCCACTAAATCTTGTGTAACTCAAGTTCTACAACTTGGAATTATGATCCGTCGAAGGGGGTGCTAGATACATGAGTTATCTAGTAAACCCAAGTGGTAGATCACAAATCTAGTAAGGTTTGAAACCTTTAAGATTATTTTTCCCAAAAGCAGTCCACTTTATATGCTAAAGCTTTGAAACTCTAAATCAGCACTCTTGACTTGTTTTTCATGAGGCTGTTTCGGTCAGTTCCTTATCTTGTAAAAATCTGGAAAAATATTACAGAGGTACCTTATGAAGTTATCTACGCGTAGGAAAAAGAACGGACACGTTTCGAGTTATATATTGTGCGTAATGACTATTTCCGTAAAGGACTCCATAAATATTATCCTACGAATATCTCACTGTGTATACACTAGAAAATTCCAAATATTTTGCAGTAGCTTCATATATGTTAAGAGAGCATACCCTGAAAATTTCAGATTTTTCTGAGTAAAACTCAATTTATGAAAAATAGAGAAAGATCCGAGTGTTTTGGACACTCTAAAAATAGTAAATCATTTTCTAAAATTCTAGAAAAATTAGAGGATCATTGTTGGTTCATATTCTGTTAAACTCCAGAAGCTGAGAAATTTTGGAATTAGTTTGCTATTTTTCCTAAAAATGATTAGGTTATAAATAAAAGGAAATAAATAGTTAAATAATGCCTTTAATGAGAAAAATATGATTTTTATGCTTGAATGCTCATAATATATTTTATCATGACTATCTTAGGGCATTTTGGTAATTTATAATAATAAATATTACTTATGACCTTTTATGGATATTAAATAAGAGGTTATTAAAGGATGAACAATTAGAATAAATTGTTTATTAATTTAATAAATCATTGGAATATTATTATAATACTAATAATATTATAATATGATGTTGTTATGTAAATAAAATATTAGATTAGAGTATTATTATTAAATAATAATATTCGAGATTAATTAAAATATTATTAAATGATTAATAATATTAGTAAGTGAATAAAATATTATTAAATGATTAATAATATTAGTAAAGGGATAAAATATTATTAAATGATTAATAATATTAGTAAGTGAATAAAATGTTGGTAAATGATTTAAAGTATTATTAGTGAACCAATAATACTAGAAGGTGAATTAATATTATCTAAGTTAATAATATTATGTGAATTAAAGGTAGTCGTTAATTAATAATAACACTATCTAGGCATGATAATGTTTATAAGAACTTATTGTAATGTATGATATCTATGTGATTACATAATCTGATGTTATGCATTGACTAATTGAAAGACTAATTATAGGTCTCTCAAAGGAAGATAATTTAACTACATAGTGGATAGAAATTTATTTTGTAGTTGTAACCTACGATCGAGGCAAGTTTCCTAACTCAACTTGAGTTATTATTTTCAAAGCATATTAGTGAATAATTATTGATGATTATTCACGTCTTTATTGATTATTGAAATTCGCACTTTTATGCAATTGAATTCGATTCATCGCCATTGAACTGTGAATTAAATTAAAGTTCTTCATTTATGAATCCATTTATGGGATAGATCTATGCTAATTGTATCGCCTAGATCAAGCATGTCTAAATTTGTTAAATCAAATGGATTTTAAATAACTGTTCTTATTAATTGATATGGTAAGAACTCTTGGTCGAGAAATGAACAAATTTGATTAAGGCATGATATCAATGTCGGATGATTATTAAGTGTTTATGCATAAATCACGGGGTATGAAAAGGTGATCCTTGAATACCAAAACTTTTAAAAGGTCCGATTTAAATCACTTTGAGCACCTTGGCAAATGTTCATGGTTATTCAAAACCACTCGATTCATGTTATTCAATTATCGAATATTCAATTGTTGATTATTAATTCATGTTCCTTCACAATCTTATATTATTGTTGAACATTGAAGGCAATATTTCTTTCTAAGTCATGATATATATCCTTTGTCTTTATAAACTTGTGAAGCAAATTAGTTGCTTACTCTTGCTATATCATGACCTCTATTTTCGAGTTAATAGAAGGATCTAATGCGAAGGACAAGGGCAAGGGCAAGATCCGGGAGTAATTTTAGAATGAATGTTAAATTAGTTATTATCTAATGGAATTTCTTGAGTAAACTATTTGTATTATAAATGGTGTATTTAAAGTTAAGGTTAGAGAGACCTTGGGACCATGTTTTGAGACTTTTGTATAATGAACAATGTATGTTTATTATTTCGAAATAGTTATAGAATGCTTATGATGATGATAGGATCGTGAGCACTGAATCTGAGGTTAGAGAACCTGGATTTGGGGGCGTCACAGGAATTTATCTACAACAACAGTTACCACGCCAGCATCGGCATGTTTCCTTACGAAGCATTATACGGCAGGAAATGCAGAACTCCACTGTACTGGGATGAAGTTGGTGAATTTCAACTGTTAGGACCGAAACTAGTACAACAAACTGCTGAGGTTGTCAAACTCATCAGGACAAGATTGGTAGCTGCTCAAGACAGACAGAAGAAGTATGCTAATTAACACAAACAAGATCGTGCATTCGACGTAGGAAATTACGTGTTCTTAAAAGTTTCTCCTTGGAAGGGGAAAATTCATTTTGGTCAAAAGGGAAAGCTAAGCCCGAGGTTTATTGGACCCTTCAAAGTGCTGCAAAGAGTTGGAGAAGTGGCTTACGAGGTAGCTCTACCTCCAGAGTTGGAAAATGTTCACAATGTTTTTCATGTTTCGGTGTTATGACCATATAAATTCGATTACAAGCACGTGATCGAGTACGAACCATTACAGCTTGATAAAGACTTGTCTTATGAGGAAATTCCTATCCAGATAGTTGACAGAAAGGAACAGGTGCTTAGGAATAAAGCTATACCTTCTGTGAAGGTGATATGGAGGAACCACAATGTTGAAGAAGCTATGTGGGAATTCGAAGATAAAATGATGAAAGATTTCCCTAAGTTATTTATTTAATCTGTGTCTTCGATTCTGGGGATAGAATCCTTGTAAGGAGGGAATGATGTAACAATCCATAATTTTAATTATAATTTTAAATATTTATTAAATTATATAAATATTTAATGGATGTGTTTATCATTGAATAAATATTTGTTTAATTTGATTTGATTTGATTTGGTTAATTATTTGTTTAATAAATAATTTATGAGTTAAGAAATTGATCATCATGAGATATTATTCTAATTTAAATTATAATTAAGTTAGAGAGTTTGTAATGATTAAATGAATTATTATAATAATATTTTAATTTGAATTTGTAATTAAAATGATGCGTTAGTTGATTAAATAAAATTATAATTATAAAGAAAATTATAATTATGTCGTATTAATTTATGTGGTGAATTAATTTAATAAATTGTTATTAGAATTAATCAAATTGAATATTAAAATTTAATTAAATAAAGTGTGACCATAAACTATACTATAAAGGAGTTATTACAATAAGTTAAAGGATGTTAATTCAGTTTTTGCCAAACAAGACTTAATGCATATTAATTCTTTAACTTAAATATGTTTTACCAAACAAGGCATAAGATTTAATTGGTTAATTTTTAAGTTAGTTAGCCAAACAAGCCTTATCGCTTTTGATTTTCAAATAAAAAATAACTGATGTCAGTTAAAGTTATATTTATATTTATATTATATAATTAATACCTATATTATTACCTATACGTTATATTGTTAGTACGTAAGGTTAGAGTTAGATAGAAAGAACTCAGAAGAAGAAAAAGAAGAGAAGAAGAAAGTTGCAGAGAAAATTGAGAGAGAATTGGGAGAAGTCTAGAGAATTTGAGAGAGAAATTGGGGAAAAAAAAGCTTGATAATCAAAGGTTAACCATCATCTTCTAAAACTAAGGTATCATCTTACTCTTTTATTTTTTTTAAAAGTTTTAGTTTTATTCTCTTCCAAGAATTCTCTGTAAAACTTTGTGAGAGATGAATTTTTTCGTTATATATAGTTTTATATGATAAATTGGTTGTTATAAAGTTGTTTTCATAAGTTTATAGATGAGTTAATTCATGTTATGTATTTATTTGTGAAGGAAACCGTATTATAGTGAATTGGTATGAATATATATGATTATGGCTTAGTTTAAAGTAAAATTGAGGTTTAATTATTTGTTTAATATATAAATTGACTATTTATTTTGAAATAGGATGAATAAACATAAACAAAGTATTTTAAATTAACTATTTTGGTTGAAAAACAAAATCAGAGTGATGATTTTCACTGAAAATGTCAAAAGGTGAATTTTTATCAAAAATAGTGAAATTAGATGTTTTAAATTCGATGTTTATAGTGTTATATGGGTAAAAGCCTGTTAAGAGTCCTTAAATTATGTTTGTGTGAAGTCGGTATATGTATTATGTGTTAATTCAGTTGTTAGAAAGTAAAGCGTGGAAAAGTACTGTCAATGTCCCATAGTGTAATCGTAGTAAATAGTAGTCATGAAAGTTAAGCGAATGGTCAGACAATGTATTTTAGTTACACAAAGTCTGAAAAAGTTGTTATAATTTAATAGTAGGACTGTTAAAATATGATTTTGGTATTACTATACTAAGAATGATCATATTATTAATAGTTAACGAGTTTTATTACTAGTGTAACTTGACTATGTGGTTAAAATTCAAACCTTACATGATGTAGATACTTATTTATATATAGAGTGTTGGTAGTGACTAATTATGTCATGATGACATATATATAGGGTATTGTGATTCAAGTTGTTGCGGTTTAGCTTACGCTAAAAGAAAGTTTCTTACTCTACCTTGTTTATTATTGTGCAAGTTTACTTACCCTATCTCAATTACAATTACGCAAGTTTCCTAAACTTTATTCTTATGTTGAGCAAGTTTCTTGTATCTAGTTTGTTTATGATGATGCAAGTTTTCTAAACCTTATTCCAATATTGAGCAAGTTATTCTTATCTTTAACTTGTTATTTAGCATGCAAGTTTATATATTCTGATATATTAATGTTGAACAAGTTTTATCGTTCAATTTACTATTTGTCATGCATGCTTAGTACTCAATTCTAAATATCCTTAGCTTATTATTGTTCAAACAAAGTATGTTATAATTATTCCATGTTTATGCTCTTAGATTATTCCTAAAGCATGACCTTAGTATACAATGTTGATTCAGTTATGATTTATTCAATAGAATAACGTTATGAACTTTTTATTCAACTAATCCTTAGTTGTTGTTCGTTAAACCTAAATTACCTTGAAACTTATCAAAACAAAACTTACTTTGGTGCGGACTCCAATTCTAAATGCTGAGATGAACAACCTTGTTATTAGGGGATAATTTACGCTTAGCGTTGAAATGATTGTGCACAATACATTGTACGAAGGGCTGATCCTCCTAAGTATGAGGAGTCCCTATAGTCTTATGACTATTAAAGTTTAAGTTGAAAGATTACTTATAACTATGGACACAGTTCGTGGTCTTATGACCCTCAGATATATGATTCAGATTTTGATTATCATTGATAGAACCTATTGTTTAGTGCTATTGAGCCTATTATTTGGCAATTATTGTAAAGTTTTATTCATTATCATTTCAAGTGAGCTTTGTTTGCTCACTCTTGCTTATATAACTATTACAGCTAAAGTTGAGAAGGTCGATGTACCTAGCACCAATAAAGGGAAAGGAAAAATGAACAAGTATTGAAGACTTGTAATTATGTTGACATTTTGTTGTCAGACTTTATTTTTATTAATGTAATGAAGTTATTTAATTTTCCGCATATGAATGTTTGTATTTAAAGGTTAGATAACCTGGGAGATTTTTATTAATGTAATCCTTTAATGGGAATGTTTATTATCTAATTTTATTATGATTGGGTAGTTTGATATGAATATTTTTATTAAGTGAACACCAAATCTTGAGGGAATGAAGTACCCGGATTTGGGGGTGTCACATGTCCCATTTGTCACCCTAACCCATTGGATCATTACTTTGGGCTAGGTTTAATTACTTAAATTAAGCTTTGGGCTTGTATTAACCAACTTAATTGGACTTCACATTAACAAACACTTGGGTTTGCACATTCAATTCTATTGGACTTTACAATTTGCTAAACAATCCTACAAGTCCATTTCATTTGGCTAAAAGCCTTATAACGTATTGTTTACGTATTATTCTCGTATTCTAACTCGTATACTAATTCATAATATACAATATACCATCATTCATACATACACGTATAATACTTCGTATCATACTCATATTCATTACCTCGTACAATACATACGTATCCTACGATCATCACATTAGCTTCTAACGCTTTATTTTCCCTAACGTTCTCAAATTAAGTCCGCATGCAAAAAATTACGTTTTCCATACTTGAATTATTATTACATAATCCATCTCACCTCGATATTCTATCGTTGTGTATTTCTCAGAAGTTCAAAAATAATTCCTGAGCAGAAATCAGTGAATAGTGTTTTTTGGAAAATTTCTCGGAAAGTTGTTATTTTCGTCTTAGAAATTTAAACACTTTAATTCCTTCACATAGTTAAAATACTACGACATTCCGACATTGTTAGGTTATAGAACAACTTTCATCCTATTAACACATAATAATAACATATAATATAATTTTATTCATTATTAATCAAATTAAATTATTTTACAAATTATTCAATTTTCTGGGTCGTTACACTCTCTCCCCCTTATAAGGATTCCGACCCCAGGATCTCGCCAAAAAAAAATTACACAAACAAATGAGGGTAATCCTTCTTCATCTTTTCTTCAAGTTCCCACGTTGCTTCCTCGGCATCGTGGTTCTTCCATAACACCTTTACTGAAGGTATAACCTTGTTCCGCAGAACTTGCTCTTTTCTATCGATGATTTGAATTGGAAACTCTTTGTACGTTAAGTCTTTCTCGATATGAATAGGCTCATATTCTATCACGTGCTTATAAGGACGTAACACAGATATATGAAACATGTTATGTATTCATTCTAGGTCTGGAGGTAACACTACCATGTAAGCTACCTCTTCTACCTTTTCTAATATCTCAAAAGGTCCTATAAACCTGTGACTTAACTTTTCCTTCTTTTCAAAGCGTATCTTTCCTTTCCAGGGAGATACCTTTAAAAATACAAACGAGCCTACTACAAACTCTCTATTTACTCGATGCAAATCTATAAACTTCCTTTGTCTAACTTGAGCTACTAAGAATCCCATTTGTATCAGCTTTATTACATCCGCTGTTTGCTGTACCATTTCAGGTCCTAGCATTCGACATTCTCCTACTTCATCCCAATACAACGATGTTCTGCATTTCCTTCCGTACAAAGCTTCGTAAGGCGGCATGCCTATGCTTGCATGATAACTATTGTTATACGTAAACTCTACTAACGGTAGATGATCATCCCAACTACCCTTAAAATCCATGACGCAAGATCTCAACATATCTTCTAATGTTTGAATTTTCCTCTCGCTTTGCCCATCAGTTGGTGGATGATAAGCCATACTCAACTTCAGCTGCGTTCCCAACTGCTCTTGCAGACTCCTCCAAAAGTTCGATGTGAATCGTGGGTCACGATCTGACACAATCAAAACCGGTACTCCATGTCTGGAAATAACTTCCTTAACATAAAGTTTAGCTAACTGGTCTAAGTTATACTTAACCCTTATTGGAAAAACGTGAGCCGACTTCATCAACTGGTCCACTATTACCCAAATCGCATCATACCCCTTTTGAGTAATCGGAAGTCCCACCACAAAGTCAATCGTGATATGCTCCCACTTCCATTTCGGAATCTCCAATGACTGTAACAAGCCACTTGGTCGTTGATGTTCGGCCTTAACTTTCTGGCAAGTCAAGCACCTACTCATATACTCGGCTATCTCTCTTTTCATATTCGGCCACCAAAAACTCTGTCGAAGGTCTTAATACATCTTAGTACTACCAGGATGAATCGAGTACCTTGAACTATAAGCTTCTTGTAACACTTGCTCTTTTAATTCCGTCTCATTCGAAACCCAAATTCTTCCTTCAAATCTTAATAATCCCTCATTATCAAGACTATACTTTATATCTTTTTCATTGGTTAACCGCTTCTTCATCTGGTCACACTCATAAGTTTTGAGCTCCACCTTCCTGACTCTCTCTACAATGGTAGATTGAATCTCTGTTGCAAAAAGTCTCTGTCCCGATTCACTCGACAACTTCACCTCTATCTCCATCCTAGCCATCTCTGTTATTAACTTAGTTTGAGTCATTAACATAGACAACTTCTCTCAACCCTTTCTACTTAAGGCATCGACAACTACATTGGCTTTTCCCGGATGATACAGGATTTCACAATCGTAATCCTTTATCAACTCCAGCCATCTCCTTTGTCTCATATTCAACTCTTTCTGTGTGAAGATATATTTTAGACTCTTATGGTCCGTGTATATCTCACATTTCTTCCCATAAAAATAATGTCTCCATATCTTTAAGGCAAACACTACCGCGGCCAGTTCCAGATCATGAGTAGGGTAAACTTTCTCATAGTCCTTCAACTGCCTTGATGCATACGCAATGACCTTGCTATGCTGTATGAGCACACAACCAAGTCCTCTATGCAAAGCATCGTTATAAACTACAAAAATTCATGTGTCATCAGGTAATAACAAAACATGTGCTTTTTCAGGAATAAACATGTGAATGATATTCCTATTTATATATGATTTGATTATGATATATATGAATGAATATGTAAGTATGCTTACATCAAGAAAAGCTGTAAAGTCCCTTGATAGATAATAGGAAAATATGTACAAGGGCTTAGAATGAATTGATCAAATGTGTTAGGTTAATCCTACATAAGCAAAACAACTTTGTAAAGTCCTTAAAAAGAAATGATGTACAAGGACTATAAATATAGAAAGATCAAACTTATTAGGTTGATCTTATAATATAATAGATAGGCTTATTTGATCGTAGAGCACTGCACCAGAAATTGTAGTCTGCCAGGAGAGTCAAGGAAAACTCGAGAGCTATCAAGGCAGAATTATAGTCTGCAAGACAGTAGATCTCGGAGTTCAAAGACTGCCACGAGAGACGAGGAATGATCGTAGTGTGTCGAGAAGAACTTCCTCGGAGCCGTAGTCTGCTGAGGAAGTCATGTTCATATTTGTAGAGACAGACTGTCTATGAGCCGACCGAGCATCTACCGAAGCCAAGTCAAGAATCGTGGACTACACTCGGAGTCATAGAGTCTACTGATCATATCAGAGGCAGAGATTGTAGTCGAGTAAGATCAGATGAAGATAACAAGCATAACGACAGAAATTGTAGAGTGTCAAGATCTGAGCTTGGAGTCGTAGTGTCTGCATAGCCAAAACTGAATCCTAGAGTGCAGAACTAAGGCCTCAACAAATGTGCTCACAATGCCAAGGCAGAATCGTAAAGCAAATACGATTCTCAACAAATGAGCACTCCCAGAATATCCAAAGTATGAAGCCTTTGGTTTGAGCTATAGAGATACATCCCACCTGAAGGAAATTAGAGAGCACTCAACGAATGACATGCAAGCTAACAGAAGATCTAAGAACCAATCCAATCAACATCCAGATTGAGATGTGAAGCCATTCAAGATGAAGTCTTCCACAAGTTGATCAGAAGAAGACTTCAGTAACTGACTAAGGAAAGTCAGCAAGTGCAGTAGCTGTCAAGTAAACAGAAGACAACGATCTTAGAAGTAACCAAGATCGTAGTGTTTGCCAAACAAAGAAGGAATTGATGAAGTGTACACAGAGATACTGGTCAGCCTATGAAGAACAAGGCTAAAGTGATTAAGCATTGGGTTAGTCCATTGATGATAAGTAAACATGAGATCACAAGGAGAAAGCGAGCTGGGCATGCCACAAATCTGAAGTGTCTTGCTATTCAGAAGGGGCCAGAACAAGGAGTTAAGCCATCAATATCTAAGAGCAGTTGAGGCAAATAGAAGTGTTGAAGCACTGCACAAGAGAAGGAAGAGGCGTTCTACATTGAAGATCAAATGAACACTCTTCAGGATTATAGTGTTGTCTCAACCTGTCAATGAGCAACATATAACAAAACACTACGATCAGGTCCAAGAAGATATGCATCAGAATCATAGAGTTCGGTCAACTGAAGATTGAAGCATTGACAATGGTTCAATCTGATGATTGATATTCGAACAAAGCTTATTGAGAGCATCGATGCAAAAGGACAACCTCTGATATAGAAATCAAAAGGAGGTAATAAAGTTAACTACCTGCCTAAGACATCAAATTGACATCTTTGACGGGGTAGGTGAAATAGTAGAATGCACTGTCAGAAAGTCATAAAGGAGATGTCATGTCACATCGGCAGTCTACACCAAATAACTCGAGATCTGCGAAGCAATTCAAATAGCTTTCAACAGCTATATACCAACAGGAATATTGGGAAGGAGTATAAATAAGCCAGAGCTTCAACGATCAAGAGTTGCTGATGATTGCTAAGTTGCAGAATCGTTGAGTTATTGGAATGCTATTGTTGACTCTGCGAGTTCCACCAGAGCTTAACAGAACAAGTCTCAGTGACAGTGAGACTACGAAGGTGGAAGTGAAGCGGCTTTGAAGAAGGACTTGAATAGACTAAAAGCTTCACTCAACAAAGATGAGAATGCCACTAAAGATGGCATCTAAGATGAGAGCCGAGAAGGAAAAGAAGATAACATTTAGAAGAGAGACAAAGAATAGAGAAGATCTAGAGAGCCACTCTACGAATCACCATGAACCTAAAGCTGAACCAGAACAAGTGCAGAACCATGTCTGCCAACCAGTCGAGAAGGGTTCAGGGAATGGTGATGGTGCACAGCTGACATCATATAAAGATAAGCAAAACAAAATGAAGATCAGCTGCACTAAAGAAGATGTGGTCCAGACTCGAAGCAGAATGCAAAGAGGACCACACCAAGCTTCTAAGTACAAAAGATGTTCAAGCTTAAAGACATCTTAGCAACTCAGCACCACAAACAACAACATCAACAACAAGAAGCCAGGGCCTGAGGGGTCCTTGTCTGGAGGGACTAAATGATGTTCCAAGCCTGATGGGCTTGAAAAGTTCCTAGGGAACTAGAGAAGTTCCAAGGCTGCTGGCCTTGAAGAGTTCTTAATGAACTGAAGTTCCAAGGCTGCTGGCCTTAAAGGAATCTTATTGATTCAGGGTGCTGCCCTTCCTTAATGGAAATCCTGCTAGTTGAAAGCAAAAGAGTTGATTAGGAGCTTGAGTCTCTGAACCACTTAAAATCCCTTGTGTCATTTACCTTATGTCATTTACATTATGTACTTAACTTCTATAACTTCTATGCATGTATTAACTGCTTATAACTTAACTAACTTTAAGAACAATGTATGTATGATTATGAATATATCAATGAAGGGGATCTTTTACTTATTCTGTTGTGCTTGAAAAGATTCTTATGTTTTTCATATGCTAAATCATTAGCAATACAAAATAAACGAAAAAAGTATTTGAAATTAAAAGGATCTATTCAACCCCCCTTCTAGATCTATTATGTGCCTACTGGGAACTAACACGCTTCACTCAACCTCTTCTTCAGTTCTTGAAAACTGTCTTTTCATTTCTCAGTCCACACGTATTTCACCGTCTTCCTTATCAAGTTAGTCAACGGAGTAGCTATCTTCAAAAAATCTTGGATGAATCTCTGATAGTATCCCGCTAACCCTAGAAAACTCCATACCTCAGTTGGCATTTTCGGTTGTTCCCAATTCATCACGACTTCCACCTTTCCCGGATCTACTGAAATCCCTTCATGGTCAATGACATGACCTAAAAACTGTACCCTCTCTAGCCAAAATTTACACTTAGTGAACTTCACATATAGCTTCTCCTTCCTTAGTGTTTCCAACACTATTCTTAGGTGTTCAGCATGATCTTCTAGCGTATTAGAATAGACTAGAATATCATCGATAAACACCACGATGAACTTGTCCAAATATTATTTGAACACTTTGTTCATCATATCAATAAATGTAGCTGGTTCATTAGTCAACCCAAATGACATCACCAGAAACTCGTAATGACCGTAACGAGTTCTGAATGCTGTCTTTGGTACGTCCTCCTTCCTAACCTTCAATTGATGATACCCCGTCCACAAATATATTTTAGAAAAATACTTTGCCCCTTTCAACTGATCAAAAAGATCATCGATCCTGGGCAATGGGTATTTATTTTTTATCATTAACTTGTTCAACTCTCGGTAGTCGATACAAAGTCTTAACGATCCGTCCTTTTTTTTTCACAAACAATACCGGTGCTCCCCACGACAAAACGCTCGATTGAATGTACTTCTTATCCAATAGTTCCTGTAACTGTACCATTAGCTCCTTCATCTCTATATTCGCTATACGATACGGTGCCCTTGAATTTGGTGCCATTCCTGGCACAATGTCTATTACGAACTCGGTCTCCCTATCCGGCGGAAGACCCAGTAATTCACTTGGAAATACATCCATGAATTCTCTTACTATAGGTATTTGTTCCATGGTCGCTCCCACTCTCTAGGTATCAACAACATGGCACAGATAACCTACACAACCTTTCCTCAACTGTTTCCTAGTTTGTGTCATGGTAAGACAACACGAATGACCCGACGATTTATTATCGTAAAATATTACATGAGGTTGTCTTAACGTTCTAATGTTTACACATTTCTTCTAACAATCTATAATTGCCCCATGGTTAAACAACCAATCCATTCTGAGAATTACATTGAATTCTCCTAACTTTATCGGTATCAAATCTACCGATAATTTACAACCCCGTATGTCTACGCAATAACTCCTATGAATATCTTCAACATTAATTATCTCATCGTTTGCTACCTTAATATAAAGGTATTGGTAACTTTTCAGGAAGTAATCCTAATCGTCTAGCAAAATCATATGCTATAAATGAACAAGTAGCACCCGAATCAAACATCACGTAAGCATTTAGGTCGTTGATCGGAATAATACCTATAACTACGTCCCCGGATTCAACTGCATCTTGGACCGTCATATTAAAGGTACGGGCCATCGGCCTACCCATCGTTGCTAGACCACCAATAGCTAACCTACTACTATTAGCGCCCTTATTCCCATCTGTCCTCTTCTTCGGACAGTTCTTTGCTATGTGGTCAGTTGACCCATAAACAAAGCATCCGTGATTCTTTTTCGGACTTGAACAGTTAGGCGAAATGTGCCCCTCCTGTCCACAGTTGTAGCATACAGCCTTCCCCTTGAGACATACTCCTAAGTGAGTCTTCCTACAGGTCTTGCAGGCCTCCATCCTCCTCTTCGGATCTCCTTGCTTCACTCTCGTATTCCCAGAGTTAAACCCTTTCTGTTTATGTCCTTCACCACTCCCGCTGGCTCCTTCTATCTTCATTCCCCCTTCAACTTTTCCCTTATTCTTCTTGTCTTTGTGGTACTGGCTTAAAGCCTCACTCCCACCTTTGGCGATTATTGTCTTCTCTAGTATGGTTCAAAAGGAAGTACTCTGGAACACTGATATCCGGTTATAGAGCCAGGGTTTCAAGCCCTGCTCAAACTGTTGAGCTTTTCTAACCTCGATGTCCACTTGGTGTGGAGAAAACCTTGCCAGTTCATTAAACTTGGCAGTGTATTGGGGAAATGTCATTTCCCCTTGTTTCAAATCACAAAACCGCATTTCCATCCTCCCCTGCATACTCGTGGGAAAGTAGTTCTCGAAGAAAATCTCCTTGAACCTAACCCACGTTATATTCTCTATACCAGCTCTATCTTGGTTAGCTTCCCACCAAAAAATAGCTTCCCCTTCATCATATAGGTTGCAAAGGCAACCTTCTGACCCTCGTCGACATTTGCAATGACAAATGCCTTCTCAATTTTTTTCAACCAAGTCTAGGATTCTATAGGGTCCGTAGTTCCTTTGAACTCCGGCGGACCCACACTCTTGAAATCCTTAAACGTAGTAGCACGTACTACTCTAGGATTTACGAGAATATTAGCCCCATTTCTATTGAATGCTGCTGTTAATAAGTTAACAAATTCCTGTATTGGGTTTACCGGACCTCCCTCTGGTTGATTTTCATTAGCGTCTTGATTACGTTGTCTCCTTCTTGGTGACATTTTGCTGTTACAATAAACAACACATTTCATTATTATTTGCTTCCTGTTAGTTAGTTATTATTCAAGATTAAACAATAACTTCAACATTCATTACTCAATATGTTCCGAAAAAGGCTTATATTGATTCATTCATTGTAGTATAATACTACATCGTTTACGTTACACAGCCTAAGCTGATTACACTACTATCCTGCAATTGCTTTCCAAAAATTGGGACTTACAAAAGACTGCCCTTTGATATAGAAAAGAGGGTTTTATGTCACTACTAGATACATAATATTTACATATCTAAAACTACTCTAGCTACTACTAGATTACATCTGCCTCAAAGCATTATTAAAGTCCGTGGTGGCAAGACCGGCGATAACATCACGGCTGATAGTATGCCGAGTCTGCCCAGCCTCTACGGGATACCCAGCTACCTGCTGTTGGAAATCTTTATGAGAACTCCTATGAATATAGGACATCCTCCTTATCTTCTGGTTCTTGGTCTTTAGCTCCTGCCTGAGCTCAAAGACCTCTTGTTTTAGCTCATGGACCTTGTCCTTGGCTAAAACTCTCTCGTCATGTTCTTGCTCCCACATCGACTCCACATCTGTCTTATCCTCCAAGACAACATGGATTTCCTCTTTTAGCTCCTTCACCTCCTTACAATACTGGATGTTTCTATCCAATACTGCTATGAACAGTTCTCCCATTGACTCCCCCGGAGTCATCTCTTCCTCAGGTGCTATGGGGTTAAATGACACCATCTCCACCTCTTCTTCTGACATGCCATCGAACATGGCCATCAGGTCTACGCTCTCTGAGTCTCCAGACTCAACGACTATTACTTTCGGTCTGCTGCTATAGGATTCGGTATAATCTCTACTTGATTCACCCGACCCTTCACTGACTACATGTATATCCCTATACACTTCATTTCCTCCTGACATCTACAACAAAACAAATAGTTTGATTAGTACACGTCAGTAGAATAATAAAAACATATAACATATATAATGCATTTTTATAGGGTTAATTTCCATCTTTTATTTCTTTGACTTTTCTTAAGGCTATGAATTAAGGTTCAAATTCCCCCTTAAGTTTTATAACCTAATGCTTTGATACCAACCTGTGACACCCCAAAATATGGGTATCTTCCAACCCGGCATTTGGTGCTACACGGTGCTACAGTTCACACATACATTCAATTTAAATGCCTTAAAAGAACGAATATGTCTTATATATATTTCAAAACAATATTCCCTTCCAAGGTTCTTTATAACCAATACATAAGTTCTTTGTCATAATATTAAATACAATACAACATTAAACCTATACTATTACATAGACAGTTCAACGGTCTGTCTTAGCCTTTCCCTTATCTTTACCGGATCCTTCGGTCCGTTTGGTCTTAGCTGCATCCATATGGTTCAAGCAAGAGTGAGCATAACAAGCTCAACAAGTACAACAATTCCAATTAAATAGCATGCTTGAAATATTGGATTCATATATCTTCAATAACTGAATAATAGTTATGAAGTACTATTGATAATTCAAAATAGCACTTCTTTTCCTTCAAAACATTTTACAATGACAATATTCAGTAAAACATCAATTCCGGTGCAAGACCATGAGAATTTCATACTTTCTTTAAAAAGGACAACCCGACACTAAGTCCGTAAGTCTTCCATATCTTACGAGCATATCTAGGTGATCAACCTATAGTACTCTATGTTGATCAACACTACATTCTTTAAACGTATGTACGTTTAAGTTGTGGCAACCTCACGTGCCTGTCGTTTGACGACAAAATATTTTAGCACATTTAGTCTTCATTTGAAAACCACACCAACATAGTTTGGTAAAACATTGACAATACTTCAACAGATTATAAGAAATCAAACATAACATAAGTCTAGTCAAAATAATTGGCTTTGAATTCATCATACATCAATTCATGCGTAAGAATACATGAATTACAAAGCTTGTACAGATTGAACTAAGACAAGGGTTAGAATACTTGCCTTCAGCGTCTTGATAAGTGGGTTTTATACCCGCGAATCGGTTCCTAATTCAAGCTTAATCGATGTTAATTCCTTGTTTTTATGTTTTTTTATGTGTTTAGTGTTATTTTATTGTGTAGGTATGGTGGTGTTGGAATTGATCAATAAGGATGGATTTAAGGTGCATTGTTGCAAGAATTGAGCAAGATCTGAGGTTAAAACAAAGTCAACTAAAAGGAGCCTAGCCCGCCGGGGTGGGGGGTCCAATATTAAGAAGGCAGAGACAAACCTCATTGAAATGGCCATTTCAGAAGCTAAGACCCACTTGAGGTGGGGTCTTAAACATAGCTTGATCCTTGTTTGATTGGAACACTGTCAGGACGTGAGTTTAAGCGATTTCATTGCGTTGGGACTCTAGATGGCATGGGATTTCAACCAGAATTCATGTGTTGGATATATGTTGAATATAAAACAACAAGATCAGAATCACGCAAGGCAATTAACAGAGATTAATGATAGATTTTCACATCAAGCATTGGAGTGAAGATTTTGAAGGAACTTTCATATCGATTGCGGATTAAGGCTAAGGGTGTTCTAAATTATTCTTCTTCTTTAGTTTTATATTTGTAATTGGCAGGATGATATCTTTAATTTATCTAGTTATTATTTCATTGATGATGAACTAAATTACTTTTTAGGCTTATGACGGATTTTTAAGTGGAACGATGATTATGTAACTTTGATTTTCAGTTTAATAGCTATTATCTAGTTTATCTATATTAATTTGAGCTTGAATTTATGAATTGCCTGATCAACAATTTTATGTGGACTTGTATGAACCCGAGAGATGAAATACGAATCTAGACTTAGTTAATATAGCATGTGTTCTTGAATTTTGTGAATGAACAAAATCTTGGTGAATGTTAGGGTAGAGATATGCTTGACATCGCATGTAATCAGATAAAGAGCTTAAACTTAAACCTTCTTTAATTGTAATTCACATAGAGATATAGTGAGTTAGTTGATTAAGGTGTTTAACTTGATTCTATCTAATTTGTGGATTTGAGTTAATACAGTATTAGTACATCGAGAGGTGGCTAGTTCTACATACGTGTTCTTAATTAATAAACTGGGATAATGAATTAAACTAGAATAAAGGTGTAATAATCAGAGTGATGCTTAGACTGAAGTCAAAAGCCTAATTCTCCAATATTTGTTTGAAAATTCAGTTTTTAGGGTTTGTATATTGTTTGGTGATTTTAATATTTTTAATACTTTTAGTTACAAACTTGAAATTGGTTAGTTTAATAAAATTAGGATTAATAGGAAATTGGTAATTGTGATGGTTAATTTCTTATTAAAGTATCTGAGGGAACGATACTTTACTTACTATTATATTACTTGTTGACCACGTATACTTGCGTATTGTGCGTAATTAGATTTTACCCAACAAGTTTTTGGCGCCGTTGTCGGGGACTTAAGTATAGATTTTAATATTTTGCGTTATCAGTTTAATTAGTCCAGTTTTACTTAAACATTTTTGTTTTGTTTTGTTCGTTTTATTTCAGGTTTTTGAAGTTGGTTTATGCAAACTCGATCCAAAAATCTAGATTAAGGAAATAAGTAAGTGGATTAAGGAAATAAGGGACGACTTAGAAAATTCTAAAAAAGAACAAGAAATGGCTGCCGAAGACCAGAAAGCGTTGAGGGACTTTGCTACTCCCAAGGTGACGGAGCTGCAGTCGAGTATCACCAGGCCTGCTATAGCTGCGAACACATTCAAGATTAAGCCTGGGACTATTCAGATGATCCAAAATTCGGTTCAGTTTGGGGGACTTGCAAATGATGATCCGAATGAGCATTTGATCAACTTTCTGGAGATATGCGACACTTTCAAATACAATGGGGTGTCGAATGAAGCAGTCAGACTTTGCTTGTTCCCATTTACTCTATGGGACAAGGCGAAGAGTTGGTTACACTCTCTACCATGGGGTCAATAACGACATGGGATGACCTGGCTCAGAAGTTTCTAGCTAAATTTTTCCCGCCAACAAAGACTGCAAAGATGAGAAACGAGATTACTATGTTTGATCAGCAACATGGGGAGTCATTGTACGAGGCATGAGAGAGATACAAAGAGTTGCTCAAAAAATGCCCACATCACAGATTGCCTAAGTGGTTGAAGATGAACACATTTTACAACGGACTACATAGGAATCTTAGGACTAGTATTGATGCAGCGTCGGGTGGAGTTTTTATGGCAAAGAATTATGAGGAGGCTTATCAATTGATAGAGACAATGGCAGCTAATAACTATCAGTGGCCCACAACAAGAATGACCCAACCTATGGTAGCTGGAGTGTTAGAGTTAGATGGAGTGATGGTAATAACAACGTAGATTTCAACGCTCGCTAAAAAGTTCGATGCTTGGTCAGGGGTACAGACACAACAAGTTGCAGTTATTTGTGAATTGTGCATGAGTGAACATCCTACAGATCAATGTGCAATCAACCCAGCGTTAGTTCAATTTGTGGGTAGCTACAATAGAAGTCCACAGAATACGTACCAGAATACATATAATCCGGGGAATAGTAATCATCCTAACTTTTCGTGGAGTAATAATAAGTATCAACAAGCTCCACGACCATCGTATCCCCTAGGATTTCGGAATCAACAAAAACCAGCTCAACATCAAGAGAGGAAATCAGATTTAGAGGAGTTGTTGTCCAAGTACATAATAAGCAACAAAGCAGCTATGAAAAACCAAGCAATGGCCATGAAATTGCAAGAAATAGCCATCAAGAATTTAGAAAATAAGATGGGACATATAGTTTTCTCATTGAATAACAGACCTCAAGGAGCATTACCAAGTGATACAGAGAAAAATCTGAATGGTAATCATGAGCAATGTCAAGCAATTATGTTGAGAAGTGGAAAACAGCTTGAGGGTCAGAAAATAGAAAAACAGGGGGAAGAAAAACAAGTGGAAAAGAGCAAGACAGTTAACGAACCAGTAGTTTATCCTCCCCCACCATTTCAGTAGAGAGTCCAAAACAGAAATTAGATAAGCAGTTTGCGAAATTTTTGGATGTTTTTAAGAAACTTCAGATTAACATCCCTTTCGCAAAAGCCTTAGAGCAGATGCCAAGTTATGCGAAATTCATGAAAGGGATTTTATCCAGGAAAAATAAATTGGATGATTTTGAAACAATGGCATTCACAGAGGAGTGTAGTGCAGTTTTACAGCGAAAGTTGCCACCAAAGTTGAAAGATCTAGGGAGTTTCACCATTCCGTGCACGATTGGGAATATGGCATTCTTCAAATGTTTGTGTGATTTGGGGGCAAGTGTGAACCTTATGCCGTTATCAGTTTATACAGAATTGGGTTTGCCAGCTCCAAAGCCTACGAACAACTCATTGCAGTTGGCGGATAGGCCAATCACTTACCCGAGAGGCATTATGGAAGACATATTGGTAAAGGTTGACAAGTTTATATTCCCCGCGGATTTCATAATTCAGGATTTTGAGGAAGATAAGAACAACCCAATTATCCTAGGGAGACCTTTCTTGGCTAAGGGTAGGACACTCATCGATGTATAACAAGGTGAACTAACTATGAGGGTCCAAGATCAAGAAGTAATGTTTAATGATTTCAAGGCCATAAAATTCCCTACAGATGAAGAAGAGTGTTTCAGGATGGATATCATTGATCAGATAATCAGCGAAGACATGAGAAAGAGTTTGGTTAATGATCCATTGGAAACGACATTATTGGGAGATGAAGAATTAGATGATCCAGAATTTATGGATTACTTGCAGATGCTAGACTCCCTGCCACGAGTTAGCAGATTTAAAGCACCCTTTGAACCATTGCACACGGAAGACAAAGCCACAACGAGGATGAAACTATCTTTGGAGGAGCCACCGACTCTTGAACTTAAACCACTCACTAAACATCTCATGTATGCATATTTAGGCATTTCAAATTCTTTACCTGTTATTATTTTTGCTGCACTTAACGAATTGTAGGAAGAAAAGTTGCTGAGAGTGCTTAGAGAACACTAATTGGACATATGATGGAAAATTGTGAATATCATGGGAATCAGCCCATCCTTTTGCATGCACAAAATTTTGATGGAAGACGATGCAAAACCGACAGTGGAGCAACAGAGACGGATTAACCCAATCATGAATTAAGTAGTGAAGAAAGAAATTTTGAAATGGTTGGACGCGGGTATCATCAACCCAATTTTCGATAGTAAGTGGGTCAGTCAGGTTTAATGTGTGCCGAAAAAGGGAGGAATGATTGTGGTGTAAAATGATGATAATAAGCTAATTCTGACAAGGACAGTGACTAGTTGGAAGGTTTGCATGGACTACAAAATGTTAAACAAGGCGACCCGCAAAGATCATTTTCCTTTGCCCTTTATCGATCAAATGTTGGACAGATTAGCGGAACACGAGTACTACTACTTATTAGATGGGTATTCGGGATATAATCAGATTGTCATTGCTCTTGAAGACCAAAAGAAGACTACTTTCACGTGCCCATACGGTACATTCGCATTCAGGAGAATGTCATTCAGCTTGTGTAATGCACTCGCTACCTTCCAAAGGTGTATGATGGCCATCTTCTCGGACATGGTGGAGAAAAATGTGGAAGTCTTCATGGACGACTTTTCTATCTATGGGGATGATTTTGATGCTTGTCTAGAGAATTTGGTGATGGTTTTACAGAGATGCACATACATGAATCTGGTACTTAACTGGGAAAAGTGCCACTTCATGGTTGAGGAAGGTATAATTTTGGGACATAAGGTCTTGGCTCAAGGATTAGAGGTTGATAAAGCGAAGCTGGAAACGATTGAAAAGCTTCCTCCACCAAGATCAGTTAAGGGAATTCAAAGTTTTTTCGGACATGTTGGGTTCTACATGAGATTTATAAAAGACTTCTCTAAAATTGTAAAACCTTTGTGCAGTCTTTTAGAGAAAGATTCGGTTTTTAAGTTTGATGAGGAGTGTAAATTGGCATTCGAGCTGCTGAAGAAGAAATTGACTACATTGCCTGTTATCGTCGCACCGGATTGGAACATGCCCTTCTAGTTAATGTGTGATGCAAATGACTATGTGGTTGGGGCTGTTTTGGGTCAACGCCGAGAGAAGGTATTCCATGCCATATACTATACCAGTAAAACACTTACGGAGACCCAAATGAATTACACAACTACGAAAAAGGAATTATTGGCAGTGGTGTATGCATTCAATAAATTCTGGGCATATTAGATCGGGACAAAGGTAGTGGTTTATACAGATCACTCGGCTATTCGGTACTTAATTTTGAAAAAAGATGCTAAGCCACGCCTTATCAGATGGATTCTCCTTCTATAAGAATTTGATTTGGAAATAAAGGATAGAAAGGGGATGGAGAATCAAGTTGCAGATCTTTTTCAAGGCAAGAAAATCAGGGTAAAAAGGAAGAGGACATATGTGTAATTAATGAGTCATTTCCAGATGAGCAGCTATTTGGGATCAATACAAAATTTCCATGGTACATGGACTTCGTTAATTATCTAGTGAACAACATTTTTCCCCCTAATCTTACACGATAGTAGAAAAAGAAATTCCTTCATGACGTCAATTTGTACATGTGGGATGAGCCATACCTATTCAAACAGTGCGCAAATAAGATGATCAGAAGGTGTGTACCATACAACGAAGTGAAGAACATATTGCATGAATGTCACTCATTTGCATATGGGGGACATTATGGTAGTGAGAGAAGAACGACAAAAGTGCTTCAAGCCGGGTTTTATTGGCCTACATTATTTAAGGATTCCCACCAGTTTGTTAAAATTTGTGATAGATGTCAAAGGGTGGGCAACATATCAAAAAGGAATGAGATGCCACTACAAACAATCTTGGAAGTTGAAATTTTTGACGTTTGGGGCATTGATTTTATGGGGACATTTCCTTCGTCGTTCAGTAATTAGTATATTTTGCTTGCAGTTGATTATGTATTAAAATGGGTTGAAGTCATAGCACTCCCAACTAACGATGCCATAGTGGTTCTCAAATTCTTGCAGAAGAATATTTTTACGAGATTTGGCACGCCAAGAGCTATTATAAGTGATGAAGGTAGTCATTTCTGCAACAGATTGTTTACAGCTCTCTTGGCAAAGTATGGGGTCAACCATAAGGTAGCTACATCATATCATCCCCAAACAAGTGGGCAAGTTGAGGTTTTGAACAGGGAGGTAATTAGAATTTTGGAGAATGCAGTGAATCCAAATCGAAAGGATTGGTCTCTCAGACTGGATGATGCGTTGTGGGCCTACCAGACTGCGTACAAAACACTAATTAGTATGTCACCATATCAATTGGTATATGGGAAAGCATGTCACTTGCATGTGGAGTTACAACACAAAGCCTACTGGGCTATTCAGAAACTTAACCTCGAGTAAGCAGCTGTGGGTGAAAAGAGACTACTTCAGTTAAACGAGATCGATGAATTTCGACTTCAAGCTTACGAGAACTCAAAATTATACAAAGAAAAGGTCAAGAAATGGCACGACCAGAAAATCATGCAAAGAACGTTTGAGCCGGGACAATTAGTACTATTGTTCAACTCAAGGTTGAGGTTGTTTCCGGGGGAGCTAAAATCATGATGGTCGGGCCCATTTACCATCAAAAGAGTTTTCTCATATGGCGCCGTTGAACTCTACAGTAGGAATCCATTAGAAACATTCAAGGTCAACAGTCAGAGGCTGAAGCATTATTGGGGTGGCGAATCCAACATGGATGTCATCACAATCACATTATCCGACGTACCATAAACAGGAAGTAGTCAGGCTGAACGACTTAAAATCAAGCACTAATTGGGAGGCAACCCAATCGTACTTTTATTCTTCATAATTTTATCCATAACAGTTAGATAATAGTTTAGAATATTATTTAGTATAAGTAATTTTTAGATAAATCCTACCATCATGCTTAAAATTGCTAAAAATCTACTCACATTTATGTTTCATGGTTTTGTAGGTACTTAATATGATAATGGTTTGAAGTTGAAGGGAAGAAAAAAAAGGCAAAACTGACCAGTTAAAATTACCCACCCCCGCCGGGGCGGGGGTCTCTCAATTCCAATGACAGAGAGCATACCCGCCGGGGCGTACTTCTTAGGCACAATACCCCTTGTCGGGGCAAGGGTCTTGGATCCGAACCATCAAAGAATCGAAAGTTACATTTTGTGCCCACTACTTCTTCTTCATCATCAATTAACACTCCCACTCCTAACTGAAACACCACACCACCCACTCTCTACCCACGATTTTTGCAACGTACACTCCATCATCCCACTTCATTAACACAATTACCCATTAACCCATTACTTCATACCACAACCTTGCACCATCCTATCATCTTTATAAATTCTCACCCTCACAACCCAAGTTCACCACATACATTCAAATCAAAATCAGAAAGCTACGAATTAGGGTTATTATTGAAGGAATTCATATTGCATTTGAGAGCGAGTCACTTGTCTTCCAATTCTTCAGTTTCAATTACCATAGTAGAAGAAAAATAATCAAGTTTAGGGGATAAAATAGTGTGCACACCAAGTGTTTGACAGATTGTGTGAGTGAAGTTTGGGGGGAATTTTGTTGATAAAGCTTACTGATTTTCAATTCAATGACGTCAAAACGACAACGGGGAGAGAGTTCTGACACCACGCCATAATCATGAACCTTCGATCGTCGCAAATTCAAAAGTGTCGCCGCCGCCGACCGTTACGACTACATGGTAACAAAAGCACTTACACCGGAGCGGGGGTTGGCACCGGACCATATCGATGGTGAAATGATGCAACAGATATATCAAAAAGGGTGGAACAAGTTCACGGAGGAACCCGAGGCCGCCGTTGTAAGTGTGGTCAAAGAATTTTATGCTAACACCGGGGACAAGGCCCCTTTCAATGCTTTTATGCGGGGTAGATTAGTTCCATTCAGTGCCAACGCCATCAACACATATTTCCAGTTACGAGTGCCTAGAAATTTCCAGTATACTCACGTATATGATTTTGATCCGGACTTTGAGGCTATTCTGAAAGAAATGACTAAGCCGGGAACAACATGGATCAAGGGTCAAAAAGGAGGCATGGTTTTTCACAGCAAGGATCTCAACAGGTATGTGAAGATATGGTATGCATTCTTGTGTACCAAGCTATTTCCGTCCACACACACATCGGATGTGACTAAAGAATAGGCATTACTTTTATATGCAATTGTGCAAGATTTCATCATCGACGTCGAGGCAATAATCAGTTGTTCAATTCGACGATGCTTATGAGGAAATTTCTCGGACGACTTGCCACACCCATCACTTATATGTGGGTTATGTCGCTAAGCGGGTGTTAGATGGTCCGATGATGAACCAACTCAGATGTCGCTTTAGCTACTAGATTCAAGAATGATTACGCGGTATGCGGTGTGGGACGGGGGTGATTCACATCCTAGACGATTAGGCTTTATATTTCCATCAGCTTCGGAGGACGAAGCTGACGCTGAAGACACCTCGGATGATGAGGATGCGATGATGGGAGAACAAGGAACAGAGGCGACACCACATCCCGACACCATATCTAGCCCTCAGTTCTTCAACTTTCAACGCCAAGTGTATGAGCACAATAAGGAAGCACGCGGGGAGATGCGGAGACTAGCAGCGAGGCAGGACCACATGTTTGAGGCTATGAATAAGTCCTTCACTTCTTTGAATGTGACACTACATAGCTTCAATCCTAATGCATAATTCCCGTACGAGCAGCCAGCTCCAATGCCAAGGTTTCCACCAAGTGACTCCAATGATGAAGAACAACCACTACCACCCCAGACTTAGGCGATTACAGGGAAGTCGTCACACATTTATTACTTTATCCATACAATGGGTACATTGTAGTTTTCAAGTTTGGGGGATTTAGTTTAATTTCATGTTTAATATCATTACCTAGGTTTACATTTGTTATTGAATGTTAGTTTTAGGATGTTTACATGTTTGAATGCATATTGTCACGTAGTTTCATAGTAGCTTAGGAGCATAAATAGTTCTTAGTTATTTTAGTTATTTTTTCATTATATTATGTTATGTTTGATATATATAAAAAAATAAAAATTGTTAGAATTGTTTTGTTTTGCATATGTCTAACAATCATTGTAGTTCATTTTGATTTTGGCCAATGATGAGATTGGGATTGAGTAGATACATACAGTACCCAATATTAGAACTATGATGTAATTTTGAGTTATAAATTGAATCTTTAGCATGTTTGAAATAGATATATAAAGGGTAGCACGTAAATAACACATATGTCGACTGAGTAGTTCAAATTGCTATATAGATAGTTTCTAAAGGATAATGCTAGTGTAAATAAGAGAATGACAAGAATAGGCAGTGAAGACGAAGAATTAGGCAAGAACCTAAGTTTGGGAGAAAAAGTGGGGTATATAAGCTTCAAATAAAGAAAAAGAAAAGAATTTCTAGTTGACTCTTGTGGTGGGTTAAGAAGAAATACTCCCCATACACATAGGCGTGAGATGGAGCGTAAAATGCACTCACCAACCATCTATCAAAAAAAAACAAAACAAAAAAAACATAAGAGAAAAGACGGGAAATAAGAGCAAAGAGCCCCCGTGAATGAAAAAGAAAGTATGAATACCCTATTTGGACCCCTAATCTTGGTGAATGTTGATTTTAGTTGGAACTCGTCTGTTTTTGAAATTTTTGAGTTTGCATTGTTAAATTCCTGATAAGAGATTAGTTATGTATTGAATTTGAATTATTATCAGTTAGCATAGATGTTGAACACACACACACATACACACACACACACACTATATCAGTGATGACAGTCTAAGATTCGGGGATTGATAAGGAATTATTGATTAGTTTTGATATGAAGTAATGTAGTGTTTGCTTGATTTCTCCGAGGCCGAAGGAATATTTTTTGAGTCTATGATACTGTTGGATTCGTAGACGTATAGATTAGATACATCATATATCATTGCATTGCATTGTATAGCATGTTAGTTTGCTTTGTGCTCGAGGACTAGCACATTTTAAGTTTGGGGGGTTTTGATAAGTGAGTTTTATACCCGCGAATCAGTTCCTAATTCAAGCTTAATCGATGTTAATTCCTTGTTTTTATGTTTTTTTATTTGTTTAGTGTTATTTTATTGTGTAGGTATGGTGGTGTTGGAATTGATCAATAAGGATGGATTTAAGGTGCGTTGTGGCAAGAATTGAGCAAGATTTGAGGCTAAAACAAAGTCAACTAAAAGGAGCCTAGCCTTCATGCTGCTGCATTGCCATTTATAAAGACTTACACTACCGCAAAATGGGGTCCAATATTTAGAAGACAGGGGAGACAAGTTCACTGGGGGTTGTTAAGACTTCGCTTGTGCGATGGGTGCCAAACATAGCAGTCCTTGTTTGATTGGAACACTGTCAAGACGTGAGTTTAAGTGATTGCATTGCGTTGGGAATTTAGATGGCATGGGATTTCGACCAGAATTCATGTGTTGGATATATATTGAACATAAAACAACAAGATCAGAATAACGCAAGGAAATTAATAGAGATTAAGGATAAATTTTCATATCAAGCATTGGAGTGAAGATTTTGAAGGAACTTTCATATCGATTGCAGATTAAGGCTAAAGTGAAGGGTGTTCTGAATTATTCTTCTTCTTTAGTTTTATATTTGTAATTGGGAGGATGATATCTTTAATTTATCTAGTTATTATTTCATTGATGATGAACTAAATTACTTTGTAGGCTTATGACGGATCTTTAAGTGGAACGATAATTATGTAACTTTGATTTTTAGTTTAATAAGCTATTATCCAGTTTATCTATATTAATTTGAGCTTGAATTTATGAATTGCCTGATCAACAATTTTATGTGGACTTGTATGAACTCGAGAGATGAAATACGAATCTAGACTTAGTTAATATAGCATGTGTTCTTGAATTTTGTGAATGAACATAATCTTGATGAATGTTAGGGTAAATATATGCTTGATATCGCATGTAATCAGATAAAGAGCTTAAACTTAAACCTTCTTTAATTGTAATTCACATAGAGATATAGTGAGTTAGTTGATTAAGGTGTTTAACTTGAATATATCTAATTTGTGGATTTGAGTTAATACGGTATTAGTACATCGAGAGGTGGCTTTTTCTACATACGTGTTCTTAATTAATAAACTGGGATAGTGAATTAAAATGGAATAAAGATGTAATAATCAGAGTGATGCTTAGAGTGAAGTCGAAAGCCTAATTCTCTAATATTTGTTTGAAAATTCATTTTTTAGGGTTTGTTGATTTTAATATTTTTAATACTTTTAGTTACAAACTTGAAATTCGTTAGTTTAATAAAATTAGGATTAATAGGAAATTGGTAATTGTTAGAGTTAATTTCTTATTAAAGTCTTTGAGGGAACAATACGCTACTTACTATTATATTACTTGTTGACCACGTATACTTCTGTGTTGTGCGTAATTAGATTTTACCCAACACGTCTGCTACTGTTATTACACGTTCACTTTAAGTCTTTAAGTTCTCTATAATATGTATCACATAACGTAATACATTAGGTCATGAATAAACATACATGGTTCCTAATGAATCTTACCCTTATTCTCAATCTAATTATGTACTCCCTTCGTCCCAAATTAATTGCTCAGTTTTACCTTTTTAAAGTCATTTGACCATTTTTAAAACTAATCTTTTTACTATTTTTCCTAAAATATAGGTGAAGAGATTATAACCAAAAGAAAGTATATACAATTTATTACTAATCCCAACTTTTATAATTTTAGAAATATATTTATATATGCTTAATTATTAATTCTAAAAATAGTCAATTTGACTTAAAAAAGTCAAAACTGAGCAATTAATTTGGGACAGAGGGAGTATTAGATTGTTTATTATTGGTTCAGGCTTATCACATTACATTGCTCTGTCATTTAATTAATCTTTCGTCAACCTTCAGTTGCAATACTTAAGGTCTTTAACATCAATTAAGAATGTTACTTCAAGTTCCTTAAGGTTATACTAACTCTTTGTCTTTCTTTTTATCTTCATAACTATTCATTTCTATGCAAACCCTAAGGCTGGCGCTGCGGCGGCGCCAGCTCTGTGCACCAGAAAATGTTTACAGACTTTTTGTTATGTGAGATTCCAGAGCACATAACTTCTTCGTTATAAGTTCGAATTGGCTCGTTCAAAAGCTGTTAGTTCAAAAATTATATGCTCTAAGTGTTTATGTAAGAATTTTACAATTTTAACTTCGTTAACTCAAAATTCACCTATTAGTCCATTTTTAATGAAAACGATAAACGTTCGTAAACATTCAACATTCGTGAACGTTCAACGTTCGTTTCTTCGTTCTAAGTCAGAATTCGGTCATTTTTGAGTCTGCAACTCTATAATATCAAATAAGACTTGTTCCCATTGAAAAACCAACATTTTCGAGCTTAATATCAAAATTTGACTTCCATTCCGAGAATTTTACAAATTCGACGATTATCGTCAAATCGCGTCAATTCTGGCATAACTTCATTACTTATGATTTGTTTATTGTTCCAAATGGATTCTATCCATCATATTGACATCTTAACCTACTCATTTCATTAACTTATTTTCATGATAAGTTATTACTTATTCTTCATGAGCTTATAACTTATTAAAGTATAAACTACACATAGTTTCAATTCTCATGACTTATGATAGTTTAAGTCCTTTAACTAACATTCTTACATCTTATTAACATACTAACTTCATTCATGTAAACATGTTACAAGTCTTATAAGTTCTTCCTTAGTTCATAGCTTATCCATGAACAAAGTGCTTAATCACAGCTTATTAAGACTTAAGTCTTTTGATTATCCATTTTATCATTTCCTAAAATACATTTTCATTAATCCACACTTCTCTTATCAACTTATAATGGTAGAGATGGAAGATTTATGACATAGGAGGCTTACCCTTGGTGATCAAGCTTGTTCTTCTTTTCTAACAAATGAAAGTCTAACTTATACTTTCTTATTCTCTCTACCAAATAAGTTGAAAGTGTTGGATGAAAGCTAACAATCCAAAAAATGAAAACCAACTCTCTTATTTATAGGAAAACCAAGGTTAGGGCATATTAGTCATTTAGGCTAATCCCACCTCCTTACTATTCAGTACCTATGCACCAAGTAAACTTGCTCCCTACTTCTTTTGCTTGGCCATTACACCATTTACTTGGTCACCACATAAAGTTCTTGATCTCCAAGATTAACCATTTGACCATGGGTTTCCCCATGGGTCACCCTAACCTATTGGATCATTACTTTGGGCCAAGCGAAACTATGTTTTCCTATAAATAGAAGCGCATTCTTCTTTCATTCTCACCAATTCACTAAGACTCACAAGAACATTTATAGAAAGAGAAGCTATAGAGAGAGAAGCTTTAGAGGGAAAGTAAAAGAGAAGTCTGCTACCTCACTATTCCAGTATCTAGTCTTCTTCTGAGGTAAAGGATATTATTTTGTTCAGTATTCATAGGAATAATATTTTCTTCCATACTCTGTAGTATGTGAGTAATATTATTTCATCTCGTATTCCTGATTATACCCTCATTTTGTTAAAGTATTGCTTCTATACTCCGTGAAATTAGTAGAATATCCTTAAAATTTGCGCTTCATCTAGTATCGTTTTACAAGGATATTTTCTGCACATTCTTGTTAAATTTGAAGCTTTTCATGCTGGAGTACTGTTCATGAGTAGTATTCATTTTTACGGTACTATTCACCGGGTACTATTCATAAAGTACTATTCATAAGTACTATTCACAAAGTACTATTCACGGGATACTATTCCCAAAGTACTATTCACGGGGTACTATTCACTTAGGTACTATTCACCTAGGGAATTATTCATGATAAAAATTAATTTCTTTGTTGTCCAAATCATTTATGATACAATATTATTCTTGAAGTTTACTCCACAAAGTAGTATCATGTTGACAATTTGGACATTATTGAATTCTGAATAAATTAAATTATAAATCTTTAAAAATTTATCCTTTGCTTTCTTTTAATTGAATTCTTATATCATTGTCATCATCCTCATACTTATTTTGTGATGAAAGTCATCTTTGGCTTACGTGCATAGATGGACGGTTGATTTGTATGATTATGACCAAGGATCATTCGGTATAATCATGACTCATAATGTTACAAATGATGTGGTAAAAATCCTTATTGGCCTGTAGGGCATTGATGGACAACTGTTGGTATGATTATAACCAGGGATTATTCGGTATAATCATGACCATTGATGATTACATGAATATACTTGGCCGTGGTGCAGGGATGATTCGATGATGTAGTTTATTTATTAAGCTGAGTCTCAGCGATAAAGTTGATGAAAAACCTTTTTAAATCATAGAAGATAGTAGATATCATGCTCTACTTGACTCTTCTAATGGATTGCTTGTTTCGTTGCAGTTAAACTTGATGTTTATTGTATTTTACTAGTTTAACACTGTTGAAGGCTAACGATAATTTATTCTGCATTATCTTAGTCATAATATTTCTTACTGGGCTAGTTGAGCTCACCCTTTTTCTTTTATTATTCTCTTCAGGAAATGAGAACATAGCCGGGACTAGTCGAGAACAAGAGGATTTGTCCGAGATGGTGGCTATAGTAGTCCTCACTATTTTATGAAATAGTGTGATAATAAATGTAATGAGGACTTCATTTGAGTTTGAATAATGTCTATGAGACAATATTCGTGTAAAAACTCTAAGCTACGCTTTTGTCGTATTGTATAAAAGAAATTTGTATTTGATTTATGTACCATGTATTTGGCGACTCAGAATGGGCGATGTATACCTATTTTAGGGGCGTCACACCTAACTAAGTGGAAGAACCTATTGTAACACACCCTATTAGTAAATCTGGAAGAGTACCAAAGATACCTGATAGGTATGGATTCGTCATAGAGGATGACGGTGAGGTACGCATCATAGATGATGATGATCCATTAAATTACGAATAGACTATGAGTAGTAAAGACTCAGAGAAGTGGTAAGAAGCCATGAAATTCGAGATGGACTCCATGTATGAAAACCAAGTATGGACTTTGGTTTCACCACTTGAAGGCATTAAGCCTATTGGGTGTAAATTGGTCTTTAAAAGAAAGACTGGAGAAGAAAGTAAGGTAGAGACCTATAAGTCCTGACTGGTCGCAAAAGGTTTCAAACAAAGACAAGGAGTTGACTATGATGAAACCCTTCTTACCGGTAGCAATGCTCAAGTCCATTCGGATTTTGCTTCCGATTGCAGTTTACCATGACTACAAAATCTGGCAGATGGACGTGAAAACAACGTTCCTCAATGGGAAACTTGAGGAGGATGTGTATATAACACAGCCAGAGAGATTCATTTCAAAGGTTAGAACAAATCAAGTATGTAAGCTACAACGATTCATTTATGGATTGAAGCAAGCTTCTCGTAGGTGGAACATCCGTTTTGATGAGACAGTCAAAGAGTTTGATTTTATCAAAAATAAGGATAAACCATGAGTGTACAAGAAGGTTAGTGGAAACATTATTTCATTCCTTGTATTATATGTTGATGATATATTACTTATAGGGAATGATATTCCTATGCTATAATCGATTAAAATCTAGTTATCTAAACACTTCTCCATGAAGAATTGGGAGAAGCATCATATATTTTGGGGATAAAGATCTATAGAGATAGATCTATAAGGATGTTTGGCTTATCCCAAGGAACGTATATTGGCTCGATACTAAAGAAGCTTATCATGGAAGATTCCAAAAGAGTTCTCATGCCGATGAGCCATGGAATACATCTCTCCAAGAAATAGGCCCCAAAGACACTTGAGGAGAGAGACCGTATGAGTAAGATTTCTTATGCTTCTGCAATAGGATCTATCATGTACGGTATGATATGTACTAGACCAGATGTTGCTCATGCACTTAGTGTAACAAGCAGATATCAGTAGAATCCAGGAGAAGAACGTTGGAAGGTAGTAAAAAATATCCTAAAGTATATAAGAAGAACTAAGGATGTATTTCTTGTCCACAGTGGGTCTGAATTAAAACTAGAGGGCTTCACAGACTCAAGTTTTCAAACAGACCAAGATGACAGTAAATCCGTTTCAGGATATGTGTTTACCTTGAATGGTGGCGCAGTGAGTTGGAAAAGTTCCAAACAGCAAACAGTTATTGATTTAGTGACAGAGGCAGAGTACATAGCTGCAAGTGAAGCTAGAAAAGAGGCTGTTTGGTTGAAGAAGTTCATTACCTAACTTGGTGTGGTTCCTAGCATTAGAAGACCGGTACCTTTATTATGTGACAACACCGGAGCTGTTGCGCAGGCTAAGGAACCTAGGTCTCATTAGAAATACAAACACGTGTTGCGGTATTTTCATTTGATTAGAGAAATCATTGAAAGATGAGATGTTACCCTGGAGAGTGTGGACTCTCAAGATAATATTAGAGATCCATTTACTAAAGCATTAACACAACAACAGTTAGATCGTCACTTAGAGAAGATGGGTATGAGATACCAAGGTGATTGGCTTTAGTGCTAATGAGAGATTGAAAGTAGTATGCATACAAGCCAATCATGTATGATGATAAAGCAAATACTTTGTAATCAATCTTATTTATTTGTTAATAAAAGAATTAATTATTAAAGGAAATTATTATTTACATGGTGCTATTTTAATAATATGTGATAAACCAATAGTTTTAAGCAAAGCTTTTAGAATCATGATGAGATCATGAAAATGAGATCTAAATTCTTAGATAGCTTAAAACTAAAATATTCTCAATCAATGGATTACTAAAAAGGGGATTAGTGAATCCGGATAGATTGGTACATACGTTGCTTACTCATTAGATGAGGATGATTGATCTCATGATCATTTGTGTGAAGACACTAAAGCAAGTATGCAGGTGCTTATTAGAGAATAAGTTCACTGAACGTGACTTGCTAAGGAATACCTAATGGAGTTTTACATGCCTGTTAATAGGAATTCCTGTAGTGATAGTAGTACAAATGATCCTTAGACTTGAGATCATCATAGTATCTTATATATAATGAATTACACTTTGACTTATTCCGTAAGACTCTTAAAGTATATCAAAGGTTATGCTTGGGTGTAATAAGTTATATATAGAGATAATGAATGATCAATAAAGAATCTACCACTTCTAGTAAAAGAAGAAAAATGTCCTATGTGATTCGATAAATGACAACTCAGGAATCCTTGGCCAAGGTGGAATGAAATTAAAAAGTAGTTTCTAATATGCATTCATTAGGAGTTGTGCATTTAGGAATCGAAATACATCTAATTAAATAAAATAAGACTTGACAGTTGTGACGATTTGATTGTTTGAGTTGTGATTCTGGGGATAGAATCCTTGTAAGGAGGGAAGCATGTAACAATGCAAGATTTTATTTGTAATTTAAAATATTTATTAAATTAAATAAATATTTTATTGATGAAGTTGTTGTTTTGTAATTTAAAATATTTCTTAAATTAAATGAATATGTGATTTTTGTTAGTAAATATTTATAAATTATATTTATTAGATAATATTCTAAATTTATTTATTTATAGTTATTATGTTGTAAGATAACATGAGATGTTATATTGTTGTGATGTGATAATTAAAATGGTATGTTAAATTTTTAAATAAAATTATAATGAGAATATAATTTTGTGATATTTGTTTAAGTGGAATATTTATTTAAGATATAGTATGTGTAATTAATTTAGTTGATTTAATGTTGGATATAGAAATCCAAATAAATAATATGTAATTATAAATTATAAACTAAGTTGTTTATTAAAATAAATTAAAGGAGTTTAATTTAGTTTTGCCAAACAAGGCTTAAAATATTAAGTCTTTAATTTTAAAGAGTTTTGCCAAACAAAGCCTTATAGCTTTTGGATTTGTAATTTTGAATTTGTAAATAATATCAATAAAATAAATTAAATAAATTAAATAATAAATAAAATATAATTATAACATATACGTTTAGTGTGTAACGGATGTTATAATAAGTTTACATATTAAGATTATATCAGTTTTCTTTTACGTATTAGTTACCCTATATTGACACTAAGAGGAGAAAAGAAGAAAAGTTCAGAGAATTGAGAGTTTCAGTGAGAAAAATTCAGAGAATTGAGAGAGAGATTGTGAGAATTGTCAAGCAACTTCAGTGTTTAGCAAGAATTAACAAGCCAATTGAAGGTATTTTCTTTAACCTTGATATTATATATATGTGTATGTTTTATGGCATAAAATTGCTATGTCATGTGAATCCAATTTGTCTTGAATGGTTGTTATGAATTGAATTATTGTATCTATATGTATTTGTGGTGTTAGAACTAGTATTTAGTCAAGAATTATTATGCTAATTTCGTTTAAAAGGAAGAAAATAATGTCAGTGAATATTTTTCATATGGTTTATGAAAAGTATCAATTTAGATGATCAATTCGTATGTTAAACTGCAAATTGAAGCTTGTTTATGCTTGTTCGTTAAGAAACGAAGATATCGTAGTTTGAATGAAGTGATTCGATGTAAAATTGTAATCACAGTGTTGATTTTTGTAGAGGATGTCAAAAATTGAGGTTTTTTATGAAAATGAGAAATTTGAGAAATTAAACTAGCTTAGGTTGTTGTTAAATTGTTCTATATTGATATATATGTGAGGAAACATGTTTGTAATAGTTTTATATCATTTGTTTGTGTTAATTTCACTGTTTGGTGGGTGAAATTCATGTTAGTTGGGCTAAAGTCGGCTACTATTCATGCCATTTTGCCTCTTGTGCAGTACATTGGTAGCATTTTTACCCTGTCCCTGAGCTTATGTATATGCAATTTGCGCTTATATAATCGATCCGAGGAAGTAACCTGCTTCACGCAAACACAGGATAGCGACACTATAACTTGGTCTAATGATGTGTTAACTTAATAAACATGGAATATGGAGGTTAAAATAGAACCGTATCATGTCATTGATAATTTCAAGGTTGAAAATGATTAGTATGTAATGAACGTGGCATATTAGACTTAGTGAGCATGATGAATAGTAAACAGGTGTTGTGAAGGTTAACACTTGAAATTTCTGATATTTGTATAGTAGCATAAGACTTGTGCTAAAATGATAAGTTTAGCAAGAAATGTACATGTTATGGTATGTTAGCATATCTAATAGGTATTGTGGTTCTAAACTTATGTGTAGGATATTGAAGTACGTGAATTGTAATTGTATAGCTTACGCAAGAGGCAAGTTCCCTAACCTTTGCTACTTTATTATTCAGCAAGGTTACTTTTCACTGTTATGTATACTTATGCAAATTCTCTATTTCTAATCTCTTGTTGAACAGTTTATTGTTGAGCAAGTTAGTTAATCTTTATTTCTTTATTCCAACGAGATTACTTTGGTTATTCAAAATATGTAATGTTGTTGTAAGAAATGTGTTTATTCAGCTACTAATAATTGTTGTTTGATCTTCGTTCTCCAATGTCATCGTACTATCTTACATTATTTTACTGAACTCTAAGTTGCCTAGCATTTCTTTACCAATTCAACTAATCCTTAGTTGATGAATGTCTAAACTCTAAATTACCTTGAAGTCAACCCAAACCAAACTCCCTTTGGTTTGCTTATGTACTCATACAATTTTGAAAGCATGTTGTCGATGATAACATTTGTTCAATTTAGAAACTGTTAATACTCTAGCTCTTATTGATTCATCGATATACCTTGTTCATTAAGATATTAAAATCAAACTCTTGAATAGTTATTTGTTTCTATCTGATTCAACCAATACTTGGTTGATGAGCATTCTAAAGATCTAAAATTCCTTGGAAGCTAATTCCCAACCAAACTTCATTTGGTTCGCAACCTGATAATCTAAGTTGAGATGAACAACCCTATTATTAGGGGATTATTTTAGAAATACGCAATAGCGTTAAAATGTTTGCGCAATACATAATACAAAGGGCTGATCACCTGGAGTACGGAATGATGGTCCATATAGTCGTTTAGACTGTTAAAGGTTGCAGTAGAAACACCTGTTAACCTAGGACATAGATGATGATTATAGTCTTTTAGACTGTTAAAGGTTAAAGTATAAATACTTGAGACCTAGAGTATAGTTCGTGGTCTTGTGACCCTCAGTGTATTCTTTGATGTTGATATATATTGTTAACTTAACGTTCATTATTCCTTTCAACTCATAGTTGTTGAATTAAATTTATTGTTATGGTGAGAACATTTTACCATTGAAAGCTCAGTTAATTGCCATTCATAAAACGTTATTGTATATTATCCTTCTTGTGGGCAATTGTTTGCTCACTCTTGCACAAAACAATGCAGATGAAGTTAAGAACTTTGAAGAGTTTTCTATAAGCAAGGGCAAGGACAAAGTGTTTGATTAGACGACAACGTTTAATTTATCTTTTATTTATGAAGCTTATGTAATAGATTTAATTATGATCATGTTTTAATTTTCCACTGATGACTGTAATAAAGGTTAGAGGACCTGAGATTTATTTTAGATTATGTAACCCTTTAATGTGAGATTGATTGTTTAAACTTTTGAGTTTAATTTTATCATTTGGATATGGGTAGTTAGTTATGATTTATTTGGACAGTGAACACCAAATCTGTGGGATTGAAGTGCCCGGATTTGGGGGTGTCACAACAGTAATTCCATGTCTTATATTTAATTAGGACATTGTATGGTGGAAGGATTGAATTGTACGGTAACTATTTACTCAAAGGTTCTTTTATGATTATTGTTGAAATCTATATTATCTGGAAAGTCGTTGATCACTAGGGAGGCTTATCCCTATTGTAGAATAAATATTATTTATTTAAATAAATTAATAGTTTAATTTATTTATTTAAACAAGATTAGAATTATTCTAATTGATTTATTCACAACCGGTTTAATATGGAGAACCTAAAGGGTCACACCATAAAAGGAAGAATAATTATTTAGGAAGTTAATAACATAATTGTAATAATATGTTAAGTATATTTAATTTAATCTATGGTGATAGAATAAATTAAATAGCATAATATTTATTATTTTATATTTTGGAAATATTAAATATAAATTAATAAGAGAGTCTTATTAATATTATTACAATTATTATTAATTTTAATTTCTAAAAGAGTTTAGGAATTAATTTAATATAAATAGTCTCATTTATTCCTAATAGGATTAGAAGGAAAAATTAGTTAAAGAAGTTTAATTAATTATCCCTAATAAGATTAGGGAGCCCAATTAATTAAAGGAATTTAATTAAATAAATAATACCTTATTTTAATTAAATAGGGTTACCTGATATCTTTATAAGAGGAGTCTTATATCAGATATTAGATATACGTGATTTCAATAGTTGGAGAGTACGCCCCCTTTTTCTATAGAGATAGGAAAAACTAGGGTTTGAGCCAATACGCCATTCTTCTTGAAAATTCTTCTTCCTTGGTGGATCACCTGTAGAGGTCATACACTTGGGTGGCTAACATTGATCAAAGGAAGGAATCTACCCGGAGATTCAAGGAAATCGCGGAGAAGTAAGAGTTGAACTTGTACCTGTGGAAGCTCGTATCTACAAGGGTATGATTCCATAACTTCTTGTTCTTCGTTTTAATTAATAATATGCATAAAGGATGATCCGGGTAATTGGTTTGTGAAAAATTTTAAAATCTAATTTTACTTTGCTTCCACTAATTTTACAATTTGATTGTGTATTTGATTTTCACAAAACCTTACATTTTATTTTTCAGTTGTAGACAGAGATGCATTTAATTCTTATTAGATGATGATGTATTTAGGAATGTTTGTATAATGCTTTCTATTCCTTGCATTATATTGTCATTTATCATGAAGCATGCATTATGTCATGAATATGCATTCACATAGGTGAGTTTAGCATTGACCCCTGGATGTTATTATGATACGGTTCTACAAATGTCTTCATCTACCGTCAGTCACATTGAGCACACACCACCCACACTGATAGCCTCTTCTCTGAGATCATGGTATAGTAGTTTGTCTCCCACAAATCGGGTGACAGTTAATCAGATGTTGAGACATTCCATGACTATTTTGACATTCCACGTACCATTGGGTTTTGTAGAGGGCATGCTATCTCATTGGATACCTGAAAGACAAGTTTTCAGATTTCATATCAATGAGTTGACTCCTACGTTAGAGGAGTATGATCACATCACTAATTTGTCCTTGGATCGACCTTGTGCTAGGATGGCTATCGGTGATATGAGACGACATTTTATGACACAGACCGGCCTAAGACGCAAAGTTATCAAGGATGAGATTACTTCAGGGCATGTGGTGTCCTTGGATTTCTTGATTGATCGATTTGGATCTACGAAATTAAGGAGACTTTACCATTATTGAGGGTGAATGGAAGGTTTCCCGCGTATATATTCTTTTAATGTGCGTCGTGGCCTATTTGTACATGTCACTATATATGGACCATCTAGACATTAGCCTGATTATCGTGATCTGTGCTCTCAAAGAGGGATGCACTATTTTGCCCATGATATTGGCGGAGACCTTAAGGTCAGCCACATTTTGTCATACCCATCTTGTGGGGTTATTTAGAGTCAGTGTCGTCTTGTTGTACGTATGGTTCATGATAGATTTGAGACCGATCGGCACTTTTAGACATCATAGGTACTGCTTCACTCATGAGATAGCCATGTCTTATTCTTTTCGGTCAGCTGAGTGTACAAATGCAGCATCATGGTTAGCCTTTCTGACAGCGATCGAGGATCCATTTGTGATTTTGCCTTGTTCATGACTCAGCTCTCCTTATAGCTTTATTACTCATACGGTTGGCATGGACTATCTATCCCTGACTAATTTGAGAGGAGTGACCACATATCATCCACTGGATGTCATGGGACAGTTTGATCAGTTTCAAGATATTCACCCTTTTGATGGGGCCTTGGGTCAATGACTATCAGCTTCATTTTTTTTAGCAGATGACTTGACCAGGATTTCTGATTGTTGGACTCGTCGTAAGAGGGCTGATTTTTCGACTAGTCATCCGGGTCGATCTTTAGAGTATTTTGCATGGCTGGAGGCAAATATTGCATTGGCTATGGTTGTTCACTCAGAGCCGAGTATCGATTCTGATGATGAAGAGTCTATGGAGGACCCCAATTCTCCCATCGAGGATGAGCTATTTGCTGGTTTGACAGTAGCCTTAGTCAATGACACCCCTAGCACTTCTACTGTTACAACTCCACCTTTTTTAAAGTCTTTAGAGTAAGTGATTCACCAGATGACCTTTGAGAGGGATCAAGCTAGAGCACTGATGTTGACAGACCTTTCTGGTTGGGATGCCGCTTTTATTTAGAGGGATGATGTTCGAGCTAGTTGAGATGCCATTTTCATTGAGCAGGATGATGCCCGACCTAATTGAGATGCTGATTTGCGAGATGATGCTCGAGCTACTCGGGACGTAGCTTTGGTTGAGAGGGATGATGCTCAAGAAGCGTGGGATGCTTCTATTGCTGATAGTACTGCATTTAAATCCTACATGGCTAACATTATTGCATATATGAGTGCATTCATAGATGATCATGGTAGCAGTATGCAGATGGTTGTGGATCTTCTGGGTCACATGGAGACCTTAGGGCAGGAGCTTATATATTTGCATCCATCCTCTGAGAGGAATGTCATGTTGGACTTGATATCCCGTTTATCTGCGAGTTTATAGACTAGCTTACATTTTCCTGCATAGACTAGGTTAGCCATTTTATTCATGCACATGATCCATTGTATATATATCAAACAATATTATATGACAAGAAAATATATTTTGATTCCCTTATCTTTTAGATATATCTTGTCACTTGCTTGATAGTTGTCATTTTCTTTACTTGTTATCTTGATGCATCATGAACTCTTCCTTGATGGATTGACATTGAAATGTCCTAGGATCTCTCAGAAGGGGTCGTTGATCTTTAGTCTTTTCTGGTGTACCATCTTTTGGTGTCTTAGAACTGGTCCTTTAATATTGTTAAGGTTTAGGCAAAGTGTTTGGCTTTCTTTCGAGGTATCGAATGCACCATAGATGGTTGCCTACGTATTCTTAGAGGGAGATCATGTCTTACGTAGTTCAGACTTGGCTTGAATGGTTTAAGTTTGAGCTTGGTTAGAGGGGTTTTGGATTTTTTGTTTTGATTTGAAGGGTTTTCTGGAATTTTTATCTTATTTGACCGCACCATAAATGGCTGCCTATGTACTCCCATTGATGTGGAGATTAGGTCTTTTGTAGTTCAGGCTTTGAAGTGAAAACCTGAACTAATTTTTTTTCTTTCTATTTTTTTTCAGGACCAGAATGGTGGTTTGCAAGCATTTCAGATATAGTATCTCTTCACGGTGTCTGAGTTGATAAGCTGGGGAAATTCTTCACCGTCCATTTCTTGTAATCTGAGGGCTCCTCCTGTCAATACTTCCTTGACAATGAAAGGGCATTCCTAATTCGGGGTGAACTTTACTTTGGCTTCATATTAATTGGAGAGGATCTTCTTTAACACCAGTCATTTTCTTTAAATTGCTGAAGGCGGACTTTCTTATTGTATGACCGAGCAATCCTTTGCTGATATAATTAACCATGAAAGATAGTTGTAGCCCTCTTCTCATCTATTAGAGATAACTAGTGGTACTGCTCTTCCTCCATCTGAGCATCTATTAACACTCTTAATGACTCCATTTCTACTTCTATGGGGAGTATTGCTTCTATGCCATAGACTAATGAGTAGAAGTACACATTGACATTCTGTAAGCTAGTAGAGTAAGAGGCAATAAGTCAAGTCATCTCTTGTGATTGGCGGACATTTTTTGTGTAATTTTCTTGATATTCTTGTTAGCTGCTTCAACAACACCATTCATTTTGGGACGATAGATGATAAAGTTAAGATGTATATGGAGTTTATTGCATAATTCCTTCAACATCTGGTTGTTCAGATTTTTGGCATTATATGATACGATCACCTCTAGTTATCCATATCGACAAATGATATTGTTTCTGACGAAATGAATGATTACCTCTTTGGTGACCTTAGGAAAAGAGGCAGCTTCTACCCATTTGGTGAAGTAATCAATTTTGGTAAAGATGAATCAATGACCATTGCTGGCTTCGGGTTCTATTGGCCCAATCACGTCCATTCCCCACATTAAAAAGGGCCACGGTGAGCTCATACAATGCAATTCGTTTGGAGGAGCGTGGATGGCATTTCCATGGACTTGGCATTGATAGCATCTCCTGACGTGATCGTCACAGTCGGCTTTGAGAGATATCCAGTAATTCCATATTCTTAATATTTTCTTGGCAATCAAGGGATTGCTCATATGTGGACCACATACTCCACCATGGACTTCATCCACGAGTCTTTGGGCTTGATCTTTGTCCATGCATCTTAAAAGGACTATTCTAGCATCTCTTTTGTAAAGTGTGTCTCCGCTCAAATAGAATTTTAGGGTCATTTTATGGATTCGCTTTCTTTAAGCTTGACTTATCCCAACGGGCGTAGATCCATCTCAAATATATTCTTTGATGTCATGATACCATGGTTTTTTAATAGGAGGCAGTTCATCTGATACTTCTCCAATGTAATTTCAAAAGGTTGGTGCCTTCTGGCTTATAAATTTGATATCCAGAATTCCTATTCTATCAGATATGTGGATTAAGGAAGTCAGGGTTGATAATGCATCTGCAAAATCATTTCTGTTCCGAGGGACGTAGATGAAGGCTAATTCTTCGAACTCCATAGTCATCTTGATAACTTGTCGATGGTAGGGCAGCAAATGTAATTCTTTAGTATGATATTCCTCGGTGGTTTTCTTGATGACCAGCTCGAAATCCCCAAAGACCAACAACCATTTGATATCCATGGATTGGGCCAGTTTCAATCCCATTATACAGCCTTTATACTCAGTCGTATTATTGGTGTTGACAAATTGTAGCTTGATGGACATAGGATATTGTTCTCCTATAAAAGATATAAGAACTGCCCCTGCTCTGGCACATTCCATGTTTACGGCTCTATCAAAATATAATTTCCAAGATTGGACTGTATTTTCTCGATGGATCTGTTCAATTGTCATTATTCCATCATTCGGGAAATACATTTCAAGGGGTTCAAAATTCCCTGATGGTTTTTCGGCTAATTGATCCGCAATTCTTTGACCATTGATAGACTTTTGAATCACGTAGATGATGTCGAATTATTGGAGGATCAACTGCCATTTGGACAATCGGCAATTTAATATAGGTTTGTTGAATACGTACTTCAAAGGATCCATATGGGATATGAGATAGGTTGTGTGCCCATGAAGGTAATGTTGTAACCTCATGGTGGCCCATGCTACTGCACAACAGGTCCTTTCAATCAAAGTGTACTTCTATTCTCCGCTACTGAATCTTTTGTTGAGGTAATAGATAGCTCTTTCCTTTCCTCTATCGTATTTTTGCCCCAGCATGCAGCCCATAGCATTGCCATTAACTAAAAGGTACATAAACATGGGAACATTGTCCCTTGGGGGTACCCAGACAGGAGCTTTGATCAATTGCTTCTTAATAGAAAGGAAAGCTTTTTGACACTCTTCAATCCACTTCATGGAAGAATTTTTCCAGCTTAAAGATGGGCTAACACGTTGTTGTGAGTTGAGATATTAATCTGCTTATGAAATTGATTCTCCCTAGAAATCCACGTATTTCATTTTCTGTTCGTGGCATAATCATCTCGGTGATTGCCTTTTGTTACTTACTAGAAATCCCAATAATTTGCCTGATTTAACACTGAAGGCACATTTGGTTGGATTCAACTTTAAGTTGTATTTGCGCAATCGGTCAATAAGCTTTTTGAGATGGTTGATATGGTCATCTTCTCTCCGGGATTTTATGATGATATCATCCACGTAGACCTATATCTCTTTGTGCATCATGTCATGAAAAATGGCCATCATGGCTCGCTGATAGGTGGCACCGGCATTGATAAGGCCGAAAGATAAACATATGTAACAAAAGGTTCCCCAGGGGGGTAATGAAGGTTGTTTTCTCTCTGAACCCTTTAGCAACCATAATCTGATGATACCCAGCGAAGCAGTCAATAAAAGAATACATGCCATACTACGATGTGTTGTCTATTTGTATGTGGATAAAAGGTAATGGAAAGTTATCCTTAAGACAAGCTTTGTTCAAATCTTAGTATTCCACGCATACTCGTACCTTTCCTACGAGCTTAGGCACATGAACTATATTAGACAACCACTTAGGGTAGGTTGATACCATGATGATACCGGCTTTGAATTGTTTAACAATTTCTTCTTTAACTTTCAGACTCCACTCAGGTTTTAGTCGCCTAAGGTTCTGTTTGACTGGCATAAATCCTTCTTTAATGGGCAGTCGATGAATGACAATATTAGTAGACAAACCAATCATGTCCTCATTTAACCATGCAAACACATCCTAAAACTGAGTTAGTAGAGCAATCATGTCTTTTCTTTGGTTTGGGGTAAGATCTATGTCCGTCTAGATTTCTTTAAGGGCCTCTGAAGTTCTGATATTGACAGTGGTGGTTTGATCAAGGTTTGGTTTGGGTTTGTCTTCGACCCATTCTTTGATCTCCTCGGGAACCTCATAGTCCTCTATCTCCTCTTGCTCAATCCCCATCAAGTCAAAGTCCAACTCTACATCAAAGTTGTAGTCATTGTGTATATTTGGCATTTCATCAGCAAGGCTAGACAAATCAAACTCTAGAGTCCTGAAAACAAAATGCTTTCACTTAATGTATGAGATTGTTTGATCTTACAAAGCATTAGCAAGATCATGACTAAAGCAACTACTAATATTGTGCAACAAAAGTAAGTAGTCAATAATATCTACACTTCAGGGCAGATGGACTTTCTGCCTTTTTTACCCTTTTCGATTGATGTAAGGAGTGCTGATCCAATTGTCCAAGGTTAAGTCTTTATTGACAACTGTGATGAAGGAATGGTTGATGTCCTCCTCCTTTTTGGTGATGACCATGACTAAATTCACATCAGGGCCATCACTTTTCTTTGACTAGTTCTCCGTAGCCCTATTTATATGAGGGATCAGGATTTGATCTTCTGAATAGTTATCATCTGGGATATCCTCATTCATACCATCAGTATGTGCTATAAAATGCATCTTTGCAAACTGATCTTGCACTTCTTGTAGGAACCTTTTATTATTTTCCTTATTTTCTTTAACAAGGGTCTGGATTCCTTTTTCACTGACCGGATTAACCTTAGGAATTAGCATTCCTGATAAAGCCACGTGGATTTTCCTTGGTTTCACGAATCCTATAACCGTAAGGTTTGGTAGCAGAATGGTAGAGGAACGAACCGTTGCATGCTTGTGCGGGTTCCGGTGGTCTAATCAAGAGGAATAGCCTAATCCAGCCCTCCATGTCTGACTAGGAAATTGAACGGGGCTTCTGATTCCTTGCTGACTTTTCCCTTACCCTTATCCAAGCCAGAAACCCAATGATATCATTTCTTGACTAGCCGACATTACTTCGGTGGAAATTCTGGGCTTTAAAGCTGGGGCCCCAATAGGTTGATACTGAGTGTTGCTCACCTCAAGGGCTTGAAAACTGACAGGCTCAACTCATCATCGAGACTGATCACATATATATCACTTTCTATATGGACAGGGTATTCTGGTTCAGCACTGATAGTTACTAGATTACCATTAATAATGTACTTGACCTGTTGATGAAGGGTGGGTGGAACTGCTCCTGCCATATGGATCCACGGTCTTCCTAACAACAAATTATATCCAGTGATAATGTTTAGCACTTGGAAGGATACGTAGAAGTCATGTAGATCGATCTCTACTAGAAGTTTGAGATTTCTCCTACAGCCTCTTGCCGAGATCCATCAAATGTGGATTGATTCGTTTTGGATTGATCTTCATTCTTTCCAATGTGGCATAGGGACAAATGTTCAAGGACGATCCTCCATCTATCAACACACTTCCTACCACATATCCTGAGGACATCACTTCTATGTGCAATGACTTGCAATGACCCATCCCTTCTGATGGTATGTCATCATTGGTGAAAGATATCGCATTACTGTTGAAAATGTGATATATCAAATGATGAAACTTCTCGGTATCTATGACCTTTGGCAGGTGAGCTTCTTCCAGTACTTTCACTAAGACCTTGCGATGATCTTCCAAAGATAAAACCAAATCCAAAATGGATATCTGTCGGGGTTCTTCTTAAAATCTTTGCAGCACTTTGGCTTCATTATGTCTCATCTTGCTGAGGAATTCTTCAATTTTCTCCTCGGGCACTCTTCCCGTGGATTTAATAACTGGCTGCATTATTCGATGAGGTGGATACAGCGGGTTTTCCTTTAATATAACAACAATTTGATTTGAAGTTGATCCCTCATCTTTCCCATAGTTCCAGGGGACTCTTTTCAAGCTGATTGCAGGATACTATGGTTTGAAGGTTAACATTAGAGGCTCGGACGCAGCCACTTTCACAAGATTCTTTACTCATTTGACCTTCATTCCTTGGATTGTAAGATGTGTTGAAGATAAGTCTCATTTAGAGGATATGACTGCTATAACTTCCCTCCATCTTTGTGTTTATGGAGGAAATATCTCCTCCTCTTCAGGCAGGGTTTTAACATTATTTACCATTTATAGGTTACCGCTATCGATCATATTTTTGATCAGGTGACAGAGTGCCCAATAACTTTTTATACTATGGCCAGGAGTGTTGGAGTGATATTGACATATCTCGGTAACATCAAATCTCTTGGAACGGGGATTGATTGAGGCTAACAGTTCTGTGATCTTCCCTTTATTGATCAATATCTGTAGGATATCCTCCATCGGTTGACCTAAATGAGTGAATTTTATTTTATCCGCATATTCTTGATGAGCCTGGGATCTAAGTTTCCTTGCAAGTTTTTCTTCCCAAGCTTCATTCTCTTGGAATCGTTGTTGATCCCTTATTATGATGGAGAGGAGATTTGTTTACCCCTGACTGATAATCTGTCGAGCTAGTTGGTGATGATGTAGCATCAATTCTACCAGTTGATCCATCTGCTCCTTAATAGATTTTATTTCCTGTTCTATCAGAAATTGACTTTCCAAATACTCCTAGTTGCCAGAGTTATCCTTGTTTACTTGGGATGAGTCCCCTACATACTTGAGGTACTTAGATCTTTCTCCACTTCCCATACTAATCAGGTTGACATTCTCTTCATTGTGTTGAGCCAGAGGATTATCTTGAACATGTGATTGTTCCTGTGTTGTCACCATAATCTCCCCACTGTCTATCATATCTTGGATTTTTTGTTTGAGAGACAAACAATCTTGGGTATCATGGCCCGGAGCTTCAGAAGGATAATCACATTTCTTGTTTGAGTCAAAATTCCTTCCACTTGGATTGGTTGGGGGAAAGAGCTGGACAATTTTCTTCTATGCCATCAGAAGCTTCAGTATATTTTCCGATGAATCCCCCAAGGGTGTGAAAACTCTTCAACATCTGACCACTCAAACTTTTTACAATGGAGGATTTGAGGATTGTGCAGATGCTTGAAAAGGGAAATAATTTTTCCTTTGAATAGGCAAATTTTGATTGCCTCTCTGAGTTTGTCCTTATAGTACCAAGGATAAATCTTATTCTTTCTTTTTATGAACCCTCTGAGGGTTATTCCCATTATTTCTAGCTTAAATGTGCTCAGTCACGGCTTCTAAAGCAGTAAGCTCTTTAATCTTTCCAGACTTCAACCCCATTTCAGCCTTTTCTCTGTGTTTAATCATTTCTGAGAATGGTTTTCCTATGCCTGTCAGGACCCTCTCATAAAATGGAGCTTCTTGTATGTCGATGAAGGACATTACCATCTCAGTTTCTGTCATTGACAGGCTGACTTGAATAGCCAAGCGTCTCCATCATTAGGCATATTCATAGAAAGATTCACTGCTTTGCTTCTTAACCTTGGTGATTTGATATCTATCTGAAGCCATTTGTGATTGGAAACTGTATTGATTTAGGAAAGCATGGGCTAATTCGTCCCAGCTATGAATTTTGGAATTGTTAAGTCTGGCGTAGAATGCTCTGGCCTTTCCAATTAGACTCTTCTGAAATAACTGCATCCTTAGTTTATCATCTTCGGCATATGACCCAAGTTCTCCAATGAATACTTTTAAATGAGTGCAAGGATCACCCAATCCGTCATATTTCTCAAAATCTAGGATTTTAAACTTGTCTGGGTAACGGGCCCCTTGAAAGATACAGAGGTCTGAGTAAGTCACACTCCTATACGTTCCAGTCCATTTGATTGACCGGATGGTTTCTTCCATTTGCTGAAATTTCTTTCGAATATCACCAGTATCTCGATCTTCTTTAAGATTGGTGATTTCAGGGGTTTTGTTGGAATTTTCATGGATTTGAGGTTCATGTATTTGTGATTCCATTTATTTCTTGTCAGTACCCTGGCTTCCTCCTTGTGCAGAGGTTTCTGTTTGAGTGGGTATTTGTTGACCATGACTCTTTTTGTTCCATTCTTTCAAGAAGACAACTAATTCTGCTATCTGGTTTCTTAGTCCCTCGAACTCCTCTCAAGAAACAGAGGTAGATTCAGACTGGGCACTTGCAGCCATGTCTGAAAATGGGCTTAGTTCCTTTTTAGACTTTGATCGGGTAACGGGACCAATTGCTTCCCTACAAAAAGATTATGTATTTTAGTCTTGGTAAAAACTAATAGTCTGCATGCTATGTAATGTGTCTATTTTAAGGGTTTTTTAATATTTTCCTGAAAAAAAGATGTCAGTTGTTTTGATGACAGGATAGCATGACATGTTTTGATATGGAATAGAATGTATATTTATATTTTTCTTTTTCTTTTTCTTTTCTTTATATTTACTTGGAATCAAAATTTACATGGAATTGAAAGGGAAAGGCATGAAGAGACTGCCCTTCGCATTTGGTTTATCAGAGGTTGACCTATCTTAGGCTACTCTCGCAGCTTTTCGGCATGAAGGTCTCCAGATCATCGCAATTTACTATATGGGAAGTTAATCTGATCTTTCAATTGGAGTGGATCTGAGTGGTTCCTTTCCTAAGCCTCGCAGGATTATTCTCCATTGAGTCCAATAATCAAACACCGACAGGTTCGCCTTCTGGTGGAGGAATCACACAACATGCATTCACATACACCGTGTCTCACCGTATGAAATGATGACATTGTGTGAGGCACTAATACAAAACACAGAGATTGTTTGAGGCACTAAAAGTGCAGTAAATAGAGTATTCATTCACATCCATTTAATGTAAAGACAACATTCACACACACGCAAGAAAGTGAATTTGAAAATATTGAAATGCGGCTTAAGCCCTCTACTATCCCCAGTAGAGTCGCCACCTATCGACGTCAGGAAAAAACTTCCTTTCTTGGAATTCCTCTTTTAAATATTTATGACCCTTTATGTTTTCTATGTGGTTCAAATTTGGTTAGAAAGGGTGAAATTGACAAAAGAGTCTAACATGAAATGTCGATGATTTGAAAATATTGATTTTTATAGAGCCGCTAGTTGGTAGGAGTGAAATGATTGTACCAACTTAACCGAGTTTACGAAAAGTTTTGCAAAAAGGCCCAATTATTGGACTCTATTTAACAAGCCTTGAAAATCGAGATTCATAGAGTTCGGGGGCTTGCTTAAGTGGAGGGAAGGTGTTAGGCACCCCTTGACTTCCGTGAAAACACGGTTACCGCTTCTTTTCAATTCCATAATTTATTTGAAATGTGTGTGTGTTGTAGTTAATTAGGCCTAAGTGCGTTATTTGGAAGTAGTACTACGCTTCTTTTGCACCTATATACAAAGGGTTTCACTTGTATAAAAGTTTAATTTTAAGAAAAATATACAGAAATGGTGTTTTGAAAATAGATTTTTTCAAACCATTATGCTCACATAGTAATTGAGGCCTTTGATACTTCCATTTTATTCAGTATTTGGTTTGTTTTTATTTTATTCTTGAGATGTGAAACATCTTCGATAAAATAATATACATATAAGTGTCGGGCTTCTTATTGGCATGAAAGCCATCAAAGAATGTCTGAGCACCACACATATGATTTACAAGCTAGCTGTACAACTGAAAAGGGTCCATCATGGGGACCATATCCAGATCCGTTAGCTGGATCTTAGATTCCGTGGCTCCTAGGCTCACATAATATCATATGAGTTGCCTGTATAACAAATATAATGAAATAAAACATATATTTAATCTAAACGTCACAAAACAAAGGATTTGTCAGTTAAATTCTTACATGCGCGTAGCCAAAGCTTCTAGCTTTCTCTAGATACAGATCTAGGATCGTACGGTTGCTTAATATTTATAAAAACTAGAAAGAAAATTAGATTTAAATAAATATTAACCATTCTAGCTCAACGGTTCTAGTTTTACAACTTTTAAACTGGTTAAGAGTTACATACGGCTAGATTTAGATAAATCTAGTCCATAAATTTAAATATCATAGTTTTATATTGAATGAACAACTAAAACTGATATTTAATCACAATAAACAATTAACATATATATATATATATATATATATATATATTAAAGTAATAAAAAGCACTTAATTTACAATCCAGGCATGATATTAAATATAAATATATATATATATATATATATATATATATATATATATATTTATATTTGTATATATCAAAGTAGGAAAAGGCCACGGATTAGCAATCTAGGCCAAACTAGTAAATATAAATATAGATATATGATTATATATATTAAAGCGGGAAAATACCACAGATTAGCAATCTTGGCCAAACTGATATATATATATATATATATATATATATATATATATATATATATTAAAGCAGATAAAAGCTTCAGATCGGAAAAGATCTTACAATGTGTAGCGAGGTAGACTTTAAATTGCTTTTGAAGTTTGAAAACTCATTTTCCACCGGTTAAAACTTGATATATTGCAATATATATGTATTTAAGTGTTTACAAAGAAGAATATCAAAGTTTGGAACACTATAGGAGGGGTTAAGAGCTGAAATGGGCGGAATTCTTTGTTTTCTCTCTCTTTTTATGGCTGATGGGGGGGGTCTTATTTATAGAAAAAAATAGTCGCGGGTCCCGTTGTCTCGAACTATGTGCACTCAGACCAACGCGCAGTGTGCTCGAACCTTTATAACTTTCAATCTGGGAATCCGGTGGAGGCGTGCTATACCTTTCTAGAAAGCCCTTGACGAGAGCTACACAATGACATGTGATTTAACTTTTTCCAAATCTAGAAAGATGGGTCCATGACCAGATCTTAAAGTTTTCGCAGTAAGTCCGTTGAGCTGTCTTGCACCATTTCCACTCAGGATTGACGTTTATGGTTCTGCATGACCTTTATGGTAGTGATTTGACTTGATTTGATGTTTAGTTGGCAAAATTACTATTTTACCCCCTCCATGTTTGATACAGTTGTAGCCGTCTTTTTTTAGAGTTGTCTTCGAGAGTGGATTGTTGTTGACTTTTTTCAATCCTCAAGGTTGTGTTTGAGGTAAGTTTGTTGTTTCCCGGGGTTATCACCGGGTTTGAATTGATCTCCTGGGGTTGTCATCGGGGTTTTGCTTGATCTCTCGGGGTTGTCACCAGGGTTTGAACTTTATCTCCCGGGGTTGTCACCGGGGCTTGAATTGATCTCTTGGGGTTGTCACTCTAAGAACCGTGAATTTTATGAATAAATATTATTTTGATTTAATGAGAAAAAGGAATATTTATTTGAAAATAAATATTGATATGTTGTGAAACGAATAATTCAATTAATTTAAATTGAATTTATAAGAATGTGGATTTGTGATGAGAATTATGAAAATGCCTTGTGTGGCATGAGAATGGAGATTTAAGGAATTAATTTAATTAAGAAGTGAAGGATTAATTAATATTATATTATTAATTAATTGTTATTGTGAATAATAACTTACGAATAAGCAAGGTGAGTTACATAATTAGAATTATATTATTCATTTAATTGATGGGTGCAAGGTATGTAGTAATATTTAGTAACTACATTAAAAAGAATGTGTAGTGTGACATTGTGATATGACTATATAACATGGAAACTATATAATAAGATTATTGAAATGTGTAAGTTATACGTATGATGTCTATGTGACCATGTAATGTGTATAGTGTATTAATATATATTTTATGGAATATCAACTTAGACTATGTGAATAAATAATATAATAAGGGTTATGATAATGTGGTGTGTCACTACTCAATTAAATCAGAATTTGGCATTATCAAAATATACATGGATTATATTTAATACCCCTAAATTGCTAACATAATATTTTTATATAATTTAAATTCATGTATGCACCCAATTGGATTTAAAACCTAAGTATACATATGTGTATTAAACATATGGTATGTGGCATTATCCATCTATCAAATGCTAAGAGTAGAATTGTCCCATTTTGTGAGTCACTCTCTTCTTCCACACGTGAAGGGCCATTGGCCTACGGCTACCTATTTCCTTCAACTCTCAAACTTCCCAGTAGCTATCCATGATGAACAAGGGTGTGGGTGATGGGAGTGGTTGGCCACTCTTGAACCAACTCTTGATTACTCAATGAATTCTCCTTCCATCTCTTGGTTTAGTTCCTTGGACAATAGCTTGGCATGGTTAATAAATTGTCTATAAATTGAGCATTCCCCTTCTTTTTCTATGTTGCTGAGATTACTTTCTTAGTGGCTATAGAGAGTAATTTGATTTTGAGTAGAAGCTCTGCTCAATTCTTATCACAAAGGTAACATCAGTGTTCTTATTTTGATAATTGGAGAATTCTAGAATTTCTGGCAATAACTTGTTAATTGAATTCTAAGTTGTCATGTATATGTAATCTGAGTTTATATACATGTTTAGAAGCATGGTAGTTGGTCTGGTTGCAGATTTAGCATTGTTTATGTTGAGGCTCTGCAAATACAGAGCCATTATTTTTCATTCTGCTCGAGGTGGCGCGGCCGCGCCACATCTATAGTACATGACCACGCGGTCGCGCCGGCTGCCAGTCATGGATACTATTTTGTTGGTTCTGTATTGTTCTGAGCATGCTATGATAGTTACGTTGTGCATGTAAATGACCCTATCATGTGATTAGATGTTGTTGTGAACATAGTAAGTTGCCTTAGCTTGTTTTAGTTAGAATATTCAAAGAAAACTTAAAGAGTTGGAAACTAGTTTTGATAAACCTTTGCAAAACTTGTTCTAACCTTGGTTGTGAGTGTATCAAGTTCTGATATGCAGTAATATGTGACCAATATGTTAATTTACATTGTTGAAGATGGTATAGTATATTCATGCATGATTTAAAAGGAAAATGCGAGTAAAAGACTATACTAGCTATATGTACATTAACTATGCATATACTAAGTTTTAAACTTCAAAACATGCTCATATGATCTATTGTGTGATTATGAAAGCATGCTATAGAATATGTGGACATAGCTTGCTTACTAAAATAAGTTTTACTAATGGAGACTTTAAGCCTCAAATACAAACTTGATAAACCATATGGGAATTTGTGAGCATGCTTATATATTCTAATATGTATATATGAGAGCATGATGTATAGTAAATGAAGTGACTTTGCTTACTTGATAGCTTAACATGAGATTTTCACAAGGAACCTTGAAATCTAGTTTTGTCAACATTACAAGTATTCTAGCATTTGACATCATGATTAGGTGTGTCATACATATAGACAAGATTTGCAAGCATGCTAGCTAATTGTATGCATTACAAAGTAGTTGGGCATGGTTAGATCAAGTCTAAATGAATGAAGTAGAACTCCACAACTTCACATACATAACTAATCTAATGCAAGCATGTGTAGTAGAGACATATGAATCATATAGCATGTGTTTAACGATCAAACATAAGAAAATTGTGGTTTTAACACTTTAAGTCTTGATTAAATGAGAATAGATGGTGACCTATGTTAATGAGAGGATATAAGATCAAACTTAGCAATTCACATACTAACATGTGTATTTTGCATGATTATTCATCTATATGCAAGACGGTGTACACTGACCTATTCAGAAGCGAATATGTCTTGGTTTGCACACAGAGGGAAGCGGCAGTGGCATACTCCTTAGTACAAACCCAAGCCTTGACAAATACCGATCTGTATAAGGGTTGATGCATGTCTATATTGTTACTTTAATTAGTAGTACATGTCCAATATAGTATACAACTATGAATAAGTATGATAATGTAATAATACAATAACTACACCCTTAAGTCATAATGTGATGGCAAACTATGTTCTTTAAATGACATGACATATTAGAAACCGATTTTTGTGTTATGTGATGATTACGTATGAGATCATATGACAAAGAGAAGACTAGCAATATATGTTTAGTACCGATAAATTATATTGGTGTATCATAGTAAAGTTAAGATAACAAGTGTACAGATTAAACATGTATAACCAATGTGATTATACATGAATAGGATATTATAATTCTTTGGAAGGGTATTAAGCTTTACTTTGGTAAACTACGTGTAAGGCAAGTATCCGAACTCTCTTTTATATTGAGCAATTTTTTCCTACTTACACAAATTTGGATTTGTGCAAGTTCTCGAATTTTATTTAATTCTTATATTAAATTCAAGTACTCGAACCTTACTCTTTATTAAGCATTACTTGAACTTGTACTATTATTGATCGAACAAGTAGAACTTTGAAAGTATAAAACTTCATAATCTAGAAATGAAATTGTTTACAAACCTTGAATTCGAACGATAATTGTTCGTATATGTACTGGGAAAGAAAATTGTCTAAGATAATGCTTCGGCTAGACTATTGATATTGATCGAAAGCTATCCAAACCAAACTTACTTGGTGCGGACTCTTATACTGAGATAAACAACCCTTTTGGTAGGGGAATTATATATTATCGAGAAATCGACGTGCACACCTGAGAAAGATTAAATGTAATGCATTGACATAGGGTATGTTAGGCTGATCACCTGTTGTACTCGTTTTATAGAACTATCAGTTTATGATTGTTAATTCTAGGAGTAATTCTTAGTCCTTAGTGACAACTCAGTATTCATTACTTTGAACTCTTGAATTGATTAATCATTGAATATTATTGATATTTTCTGTCCATAACGACTATTGTTGATAATCATTGATACTTCTTGCTATCTCAAACTATTCTTATTGTTGTATCATTAAGAAATATAAAACTACATTGAGTACCTTTGTCGCTATATTACTTGCTGGGAAAATTTGTTACTCATTCTTGCTTTCCCTAAAAACATTTCAGTTAAGGCAGAGCAAGGCGGCCCCTCAGGCATTGTTAAGGGCAAGGGCAAGGCTATTGAGTAGTTCATGTTTAGTGGAGATTATTATATTCATGTAATGTCTTAAGTTGTGATATGTATCAGTTATATTTAAATTATGCTTAATTAGGTTGGAGGTATTGTAAGAGATGTTTAAGTTACGAACCCTTGGGACGAGAATAATTATATTATGACAATGTAATTTATACTATTTTCCCGTTGTGTGAGATTATGATTTATTATTAGAGTTAGTACGTGATAACCAAATTTGAGACAAGTGTGGTCTGAATTTGGGGCGTCACAGGTTGGTATCAAAGTTGTAGTTATAAACCTTAGGAACGAGAGTCCTTAGATTATAACTTAGGAGAACCTAGAAGATAGAGAGGGATGAAGTCTTATGTAGAGTTTTCCTAGGGAGAGACTTAGTGTGTTATGGAATATAACTTCATTATATACAATGAACTTATGTTTATTTAACATTCTAATGGAGTGTTGTTTGTTTGTCTTATGTTGGTGATTGTAGGATGACTGGTATGGGAGGACCTAGCCGAGTAGTAGAAGAGGAGCCGCGTGACATACGCGTGGTCTATGAGGCACCTTCGATAGTGGAGCCCATAACAGTAGTTGTGAGACCCCAACTTTTATGAATAAAGATTAATTTTTCTCGAAATATAATTTTGAATATTATGGTGTGGATTTGATATAATGTTATAGTTGTGGGTAATATTTATAAATTTTGCAAAGTAAGCAAGTTGTTATAAAATATTCAATTGGTCAGGGAATATTCGTTTTAACAAGGAATATCCGTACGACGGCACAATCATTGGTGGACCCCACAATGGAATTATTGTCGATGTTCGAAAACGACAGAAATATCTTTTTATAAAAATAACGGTGAAAGTTTTACCGTTAAACTGTTGAACTACTCGGTGGTAAAAGTACAAGAATACGCGTGGTTGCATAGTATCACACAGTATTGATTATTGATGCTTACGTGAGAAGTCACTCAGTTATACTCAATTATTGCTACTGTAATTGCTGCAAAATATCTCTCATATTATTGATTCAATTATTGTCATAGTATCATCAGCATAATATTTTATATTATTAAATCAATAATTGAGACGACAAAGTTATTCATATTTACATTATTGATGATGTCTAGAAAGTTCTGTCGAGGAAAGGGGTTTGGTCACCTAATTGCGCGCTAATAGGGAGAAATCCTTATCGGAAAGCCCCGTCTTTCTTGGGAATGATCTGGTTGTTAAATATTATGGGTAATAATATTAATGATGAAAGTTCGTGTTGATTAAAGATGAAATTGTTGATAAAAATATTTCTATTATGTTGGGATTATTTGTGTTAGTGGAAATCTACATTTATTTCGATAATAATTGATTTCGGGATGTTAGATTGACCAAACGGACAATTAATCGGATAAATGAGCAATTAATTTCTATTAGTTCACATGAAAATTACTGTTGGTTCACATGTATGGAACAATTGATTCACATGCATGTACTATTAGGAGAGGTGATGCAAGATTGATAATACTTGAAGGACTAAATTAAAAATGGAGATATAGATGAAGGTACTATACTGTAATAATTTGAGCCCCTAATCGTGCAATTATCAAAACTATATTTTCCTATCAATAGAAAATCTTTCTTCTTATATTCTCACCAATTCACTAAGACTCACAAGAGCAATTATAAAGAGAGAAGCTATAGAGAGAAAGAAGAAGAGTATTCTGCTACTTCACTATTCCAGTATTCAGTCTTCTTCTAAGGTAAGGGATATTATTTTTTTTCAATATTCATATGAAATAATAATTTCTTCCATACTCTGTAGTATGTAAGTAATATTATTTTGTCTCGTATTCCTGATTATACCCTCATTTTGTTAAAGTATTGCTTCTATACTCCGTGAAATTAGTAGAATATCCTTGAAATTTGCGTTTCATCTAATATCGTTTCACAAGGAAATTTTTCTGCACATTCTTGTTAAATTTTAAGCTTTTCATGTCAGAGTACTGTTAATATGTACTATTCATTTATACGGTACTATTCTCAAAGTACTATTTACAAGTACTATTCACAAAGTATTATCCACGAAGTACTATTTACGAATACTATTCACCCAGAGTACTATTCATGACAAAAATTGATTTCTTTTCGGTCCAAATCATATTTGATACAATATTATTCTTGAATTTTACCCCACAAAGCAGTATCATGTTGACAATTTGGACATTATTAAATTCTGGATAAATTAAATTATAAATCTTTAAAATTTACCATTTGCTTTCATTTAATTGAATTCTTATATCATTGTCATCATCCTCATGTTTATATTGTGATGAAAGTCATCTTTGGCCATAGTGCATAGATGGACTGTTGATTGGTATGATTATGACCAGGGATCATTCGGTATAATCATGACCCGTAATGTTACAAATGATGTGGTAAAAGTCCTCATTGGCCCGTAGTGAATTGATGGACAGTAGTTGGTATGATTATTACCAGGGATTATTCGTTATGATCATCAACATTGGTGAAAACACGAATATCCTTGGCCCGTACTACATGGATAATTCGTGGTTATGATACTAATGAATATCATTGGCCCGTAGTGCATGGATAATTTAGTGATGTGGATTATTTATTAAGTTGAGCCTCAGCGATAAAGTTGATGATAAACTTTTTAAATCATAGAAGATAGTAGATATCATGCTCTACTTGACTCTTCTAATGGATTGCTTGTTCCGCTACAGTTAAACTTGTTATTTATTGTTTAACACTATTGAAGGCTAACGATAATTTATTCTACATTATCTTAGTCATAATATTTCTTACTGGGCTAGTTGAGCTCACCCTTTTGCTTTCATTGTTCTCTTCAGGAAATGAGAACATAGCCGGGACTAGTCGGGGAATGGAGTGATGGTCCGAGATGGTTGTTTTAGTAGTCACCACTATTTAGTGTGATAATAAATGTAATAAGGATTGAATTTGAGTTTGGATATTGTCTATGAGATAATATTCGTGTAAAAACTCTCAGCTCATGTTGTATAATTAAGTTTGTATTTGTATTGAGTACCATGTATTTGGTGACTCAAGATGGGTGATGTATACCTATTTTGGGGGCGTCACATTAGTGGTCCATATTGATGAGGAGGATGATGAGGAGGAGATGGACCCATTACTCGAGGAGTCTGATCTAGATGAGGAGCCTATGGAGGAGGAGGAGCCTGAGCCCATGGAGGACTCCGATGAGGCTACTTTCGAGGATCGGATGTTGGGGGAGTATGAGGAGCAGATTCTAGAGTTAGGATGTAGAGTTAAGGATTTAGAGGCTGAAGCTAGAAAGAGGGAGTCCGAGTTCCAAAAACTGTGGGATGAGGACCATCAGAGGACCATCCCTAGTTGAGATGTGAGACTAGAACTAGGAGGGGAGAGATGGGTAATTCCTTCACTAGTATGACATACCTAAGTTTATTTGTTATTTAATTGGTCGGTCAGAGTATAGGGATAATATGTGACAAGTCAGTTAACCCTTATTTTGTGGCAGTGTTTGAAAATGGCATCTAAAAATGTCGAGATAAGCAATGAAGCACATGAGACTGTTGAGTCACCAACGATCAATACACATGATAATGTGCATCTGGAAGGCAATAATCCTCATGTAAACAACAACACCGACCATATGATGAGCGATGGGATGTTCAGATATTTTATGCAATTCATGTAACATCAGGCGAGAGAGACTCTTGTTCAAAATGCAGGTGGAAACACTGGCAACTCTCGGATGGTCACTTCTAAGAAGTTCAAGGAGCTGGGACCACCGGAGTTTGTGGGAAAGCCAGAACCACTTAAGGCAGAGACGTGGATAAAACAGATCACCAAGATATTTGATGTCCTGGGATGCTTTGAGGAACACAAGGTTCCCTTTGCCACCTTCATGTTGAGAGGGGAGGCATATTACTGGTGGGAATCAGTAAAACATACTCAGCCTACCGCACTCAAAATGTCTTGGGAGAAGTTCCAAGAACTATTCAATGACAAGTACTTTCCCGAAAGTATTCGTCACATGAAGGAGGTGGAGTTCATCAAGCTAGAGCAAAATAATATGACCGTGTCACAATACGAAGCTAAGTTTGCTGAGTTGTCCCAATTTGCGTCCCACTTGGTTGATAATGATGAGAGAATGACGCGAATATTTCTAAGAGGTTTGAAACCTAAAAAACGTCAATACCTCATTTCTCACAAACTGTGTTTGTATTCAGATGTTGTAACTAGGGCTCAGTTATTGGAGCACGATAATGAGTCAACCCAACCAAGAGAAAGCAGCCGACAAAATGATAATACCAGTGGTAGCAGTCATCAAAGCGGTGACAACAAACGTGAAGGGAATCAACATGCCAGAAATGGTAACCACTTTGGTGGTAATCATGGCCAAGACAATAGGAGTGGAAATTTCAAGAAGAGGAGATTCAATAATAATGAAAAGATGTCAGCACCAGCACCCGCTGTTAAAGAAGGAGAACGATCACCGATCGTATGCTACAAATACGAGGGGTGGGACACATCAGTCCAAACTGTACGCAGCAATCGAAAACATGTTATAATTGTGGAAGAGAAGGTCACCTAGCCCAATTTTGTCATGCAGTGAAGTCAAGTCAAGCTGGGATGGAGCCACCAAAGGTCGTCCTAGAGAAGTCAAAGCCGGTAGTTCAAGGGAGAGTGTTTGTCGTGACCTCCCAAAAAGTGAGGAACCCAAACGAAGTCATCACGGGTAAGCTAATCATAAACTCTAGTGAAGTCTATACCTTATTTGATACCGGTTCTACCCATTCTTTTATTTCTCCTACTTGCGCTCAACGTTTAAATTTAACTCCGGAGAAACTAGACTTTGACTTATCTGTTGAAACTCTGATGGGAGAAACCTTCATTACATCCACTGTTTATAAGTCTTGTTTGATTCATATCGGCAATCGCATGTTACTTGTCGATCTTATCTCTTTGAAAATACTTGTATTCGATGTGATTTTAGGGATTGATTGGTTAACCACTCATCATGCTAAAATTGATTGTTTTTATAAGGTTGTTAGCTTTTATATTTCTAACCAACCTATTATGTGAATTCAAGCAACCAAACCACTAAAGTCAATAATTGTCATATCAAGCCATAAAGTTATTCGTTTATTAAAAAACGGATGTCAAGCTTTCTTAGCCCATGTCACAGATTTAAACAAAAATACGTCAGATTTGAATGATATTTCCATTGTTAATAAATTTCCTGACGTATTCCCTAAAGAACTTCATGGCCTACCCCCAGAGCGTGAAATTGAATTTTGTATCAACCTTAAACCTGGTACAAAACCCATTTCTAAAGCCCCATATCGAATGGCTCCTATTAAACTTCAGGAGTTAAAATCCCAACTACATGAATTGTTAGACATTGATTTCATTCGTCCTAGTACGTCTCCTTGGGGTGCTCCTGTTCTATTCATAAAGAAGAAAGATGGAAGTTTGCGACTTTGTATTGACTATTAAGAGTTGAATCATATCACCATCAAGAATAGGTATCTATTACCTCGCATTGATGACCTATTTGACCAGTTACAAGGCGCCAAATTCTTTTCAAAGATTGATCTTCATTCAGGATATCATCAGTTAAAGATTAAAACTGATGACATTCAAAGACTGCTTTCAGAACTCGGTACGGGCATTATAAATTCCTAGTCATGTCTTTTGGATTGACTAATGTTCATGATGCCTTCATGAATATGATGAACCAAGCATTCAAAGAATATTTAGATCATTTTGTGGTTGTTTTTATTGATGACATCCTCATATATTCCAAAAGTCATGAAGATCATGAACAACATTTGAGGCTTATACTCCAAAAGCTTCGTGAAAACAAGCCATATGCCAAGTTGAAGAAATGTGAGTTCTGACTTGAGGAAGTGGCATTCTTTGGGCACGTGATATCAAATCATGGAATATATGTTAACTCAGCAAAGATTGAAGCAATTCAAAGCTGGGAGAAACCTAAGTCAGTAACCGAAGTACGTAGCTTTCTGGGCTTAGTTGGTTATTATCGGAGATTCGTAGAAGGGTTTTCTCGAATCGCTACTCCATTAACTCAGCTAACTCGGAAAGATAAAAAAATTCGGTTGGAGCGATGAATGTGAGAAGAGTTTTCAAGAACTCAAGAGGAGACTTATTTCAGCACATGTTCTGACAATACCATTTGGTTCAGAGGGATTTTTCATATACAGCGATACTTTAGGCAAAGGTTTAGGATGTGTTCTCATGCAATATGGGAAAGTCATAGCCTATGCCTTACAACAACTCAAAGAATATGAGAGGAATTATCCTACTCGTGATCTAGAGTTGGCAGCTGTTGTTTTCGCGGTTAAAATCTGGAGGCATTACCTGTATGGGGAGAAAGTGGAGATTGATACGGATCATAAAAGCCTCAAATATTTCTTCACCCAAAAGGAACTCAACATGCGGCAATGACGTTGGCTTGAGCTGTTGAAAGATTACGATTAAACCATTCAATACCATCCTAGAAAAGCGAACGTGGTAGCTGACGCGTTGAGTAGAATATCATATGCAGGTATGAGTGCGATATTGTCAATACAAAGGCCCATTTTATATGACTTACAAAGGATGGAGATAGATTTAAAGACTCTAGGGACCCACGTGATGATGGCAAATATACATGCAGAACATACTTTAATCGTAAAGTTAAAGTTGTTCAAGCTAAAGACCTGGAGCTGATGCGTATGAAGAAGAAAGTATAAGAAGGTGCTATCCTGGAAGCAAGAATCGACGAAGAAGGAATACTTCGAGTCAACCCCATACTTTGTGTTCCTAACGATTCTGATTTAAAGTATAAAATCATAATGGAGGTGCACAACACACCGTTTGCAATCCATTCTGGGAGTACCAAAATGTATAGTGATCTTCGACATACATTTTGGTGGAGCAATATGAAAAGAGAGATCACGGAGTTTATCTCAAGGTGTCTAACTTGTCAACGAGTCAAGGTAGAGCATCAAGTGCCAAAAGGTCCATTACAACCACTTGAAATTCAAGAATGGAAGTGGGAGCACATTACCATGGATTTCATTACTGGTCTTCCCAAGGTTTCTCAAGGCATAAATGCGATTTGGGTCATTGTCGATAGATTGACCAAGTCTGCTAATTTCTTACCTATACGAGAAACTTATTCACTTGAACATCTTGTTCGTTTATACATAAATAAGATTGTAAGACTGCATGGTATGCCAGTATCCATAGTTTCTGATCGATACCCAAGATTCACTTCACTATTTTGGGTTAGTTTTCAAAAAGCTATGGGCACAGATGTACGATTAAGTTCGGCATATCATCCTCAAATGGACGGGCAGTCGGAAAGGACTATTCAAACTCTTGAAGATCTATTAAGACTTTGTGTCCTTGACTTCAAAGGAAGTTGGGACAAGTTCTTGCCATTAGTAGAATTCTCCTACAACAACAGTTATCAAGAAAGTATTGGCATGGCTCCATTCAAGATGTTGTATGTACGCAAGTGTCATTCTCCAGTATGTTGGGATGAGGTGGGTGAAGCAACGTTGTTGGGACCGAATTTGGTACGCATGACTACGGAGAAGATTCAAATGATCTGGCAACTGTATAAAAACCTCACAAGATCGACAAAAGAGTTATGTTGATCTTCATCGAAAGGATGTGGAATTAAATGTTGGAGATAATGTGTTGTTACGTGTTGCTCCATGGAAAGGAGTTACAAGATTTGGAAAGAGAGGAAAGCTCAATCCTCGATTCATTGGCCCATTTGAAATCCTCGATCGAGTAGGAACTATGACCTATAGACTCGCCTTACCGCCAAGTATGTCTCATTTTCATAACTTTTTTCACATATATATGTTACGTAAATATGTGAAAGACTCGAACCACGTTATTGATTTAGAACCGGATGAAATAGCGGAAGATTTAACGTATGAAGATGTATCTATTAAAATCTTGGATAAAAAAGATCATATTCTACGCTCCAAGGTTATACCTCAAGTCAAAGTTTTGTGGAGAAACCACGATGTTGAGGAAATAACCTGGGAGTTAGAATCTAAAATGAAGTCAAGGTATCCTCACCTCTTCGACATACCAGGTACGTATCCTAATTTTGAGGACGAAATTTCATAAGAAAGCGAGGTTATAAGACCCCAACTTTTATGAATAAAAATTAATTTTTCTCGAAATATATTTTTGAATATTATGGTGTGGATTTGATATAATGTTATAGTTGTGGGTAATATTTATAAATTTTGCAAAGTAAGCAAGTTGTTATAAAATATTCGATTGGTCAGGGAATATTTGTTTTAACAAGGAATATTCGTACGACGGCACAATCATTGGTGGACCCCACAATGAAATTATTGTCGATGTTCGAAAACGACAGAAATATCTTTTTATAAAAATAACGGTGAAAGTTTTATCGTTAAACTGTTGAACTACTCGGTGGTAAAAGTACAAGAATACGTGTGGTTGCATAGTAGCACACGGTATTGATTATTGATGCTTACGTAAGAAGTCACTCAGTTATACTCAATTATTGCTACAATAATTACTGCATAATATCTCTCATATTATTGATTCAATTATTGTCATAGTATCATCTACATAATATTTTATATTATTAAATTAATAATTGAGACGATAAAGTTATTTATATTATTATTTACATTATTGACGATGTCTATAAAGTTCTGTCGAGAAAAGGGGTTTGGTTACCTAATTACGCGCTAATAGGGAGAAATTCTTATCGGAAAGCCCCCTCTTTCCTGGGAATGATCTGGTTGTTAAATAGTGTGAGTTATAATATTAATGATGAATAAGTTCGTGTTGATTAAAGATGAAATTGTTGATAAAAATATTTCCATTGTGTTGGGATTATTTGTGTTAGTGGAAATCCACATTTATTTCGATAATAATTGATTTCAGGATGTTAGATTGACCAAACGGGAAATTAATCGGATAAATGAGCAATTAATTGCTATTAGTTCACATGCAAATTATTGTTGGTTCACATGTATGGAACTATTGATTCACATGCATGTACTATTAGGGGAGGTAGTGCAAGATTGATAATACTTGAAGGACTAAATTAAAAATAGAGGTATAGATGAAGGTACTATACTGTAATAATTTGAGCCCCTAATCGTGCAATTATCAAAACTATGTTTTTCTATAAATAGAAGCTCATTCTTCTTTCATTCTCACCAATTCACTAAGACTCACAAGAGCAATTAGAGAGAGAAGCTATAGAGAGAGAAGAAGAAGAAAGTATTCTGCTACTTCACTATTCCAGTATCCAGTCTTCTTCTAAGGTAAGGGATAGTATTTTTGTTTAATATTCATATGAAATAATATTCTCTTCCATACTCTGTAGTATGTAAGTAATATTATTTCGTCTCGTATTCCTGATTATACCCTCATTTTGTTAAAGTATTACTTCTATACTCCGTGAAATTAGTAGAATATCCTTGAAATTTGCTCTTCATCTAATCACGTTTCACAAGGATATTTTTTTACACATTCTTGTTAAATTTTAAGCTTTTTATGTCGGAGTACAGTTAATGGGTACTATTCATTTATACGGTACTATTCCCAAAGTACTATTCACGAAATACTATTCATGAGTACTATTAACAAAGTACTATTCACGGGGTACTATTCACCCAGAGTACTATTCATGACAAAAATTGATTTCTTTTCGGTCCAAATCATTTTTGATACAATATTAATCTTGAATTTTACTCCACAAAGCAGTATCATGTTGACAATTTAGACATTATTGAATTCTAGATAAATTAAATTGTAAATCTTTAAAATTTACCTTTTGCTTTCATTTAATTGAATTCTTATATCATTGTCATCATCATCATGCTTATATTGTGATGAAAGTCAACTTTGGCCATAGTGCATAGATGGATTATTGATTGGTATGATTATGATCAAGGATCATTCAGTATAATCATGACTCATAATGTTACAAATGATGTGGTAAAAGTCCTCATTGGCCCGTAATGCATTAATGGACAGTAGTTGGTATGATTATGACTAGGGATTATTCGTTATGATCATGACCATTGGTGAAAACACGAATATCCTTGACCTGTAGTGCATGGATAATTCGTGGTTATGATACTAATGAATATACGTGGCCTGTAGTGCATGGATAATTTAGTGATGTGGATTATTTATTAAGCTGAGTCTCAGCGATAAAGTTGATGATAAACTTTTTAAATCATAGAAGATAGTAGATATCATGCTCTACTTGACTCTACTAATGGATTGCTTATTCCGCTGTAGTTAAACTTGTTGTTTATTGTTTAACACTATTTAAGGCTAACGATAATTTATTCTACATTATCTTAGTCATAATATTTCTTACTGGGCTAGTTGAGCTCACCCTTTTGCGTTCATTTTTCTCTTTAGGAAATGAGAACGTAGCCGGGACTAGTCGGGGAATGGAGTGACGGTCCGAGATGGTTGTTTTAGTAGTCCTCACTATTTAGTGTGATAATAAATGTAATGAGGATTGAATTTAAGTTTGGATATTGTCTATGAGATAATATTCATGTATAAACTCTCAGCTCATGTTGTATAATTAAGTTTTTATTTGTATTCAGTACCATGTATTTGGCGACTCAAGATGGGTGATGTATACTTATTTTGGGGGCGTCACATTAGTGGTCCATATTGATAAGGAGGATGATGACGAGGAGATGGACCCATTACTCGAGGAGTCTGATCTAGATGAGGAGCCTATGGAGGAGGAGGAGCCTGAACCCATGGAGGACTCCGATGAGGCTACTTTCAAGGATCGGATGTTGGGGGAGTATGAGGAGCAGATTCTAGAGTTGGGATGTAGAGTTGAGGATTTAGAGGCTGAAGCTAGAAAGAGGGAGTCCGAGTTCCAAAAACTGTGGGATGAGGACCATCAGAGGAAGTTAGTGTTGCAGGAGATGGAGGTGGAGATTGCTCACTGAAAGGAGGCAGGGATCCAGATGGGGACCTTGTTTCACTGATCGGTGGCTAGGAATGTAGAATTGGCAGGAAAGTTATAAGATATAGAGCAGAGAGAGTTGAGCGAGAGGACGAAGAAGGAGGCTCTCTGTACTCAGTTAGAGATGGAGGTGATGGATAGGATTCACTTCGAGGAGAAGTGGGAGGAAGCCAATGATAGGGTAAATGACTTAGAGGATGAGGTGAGATGCAAGAGAAGGAATATGAACAAGATAAGTTATGCTTTGTGCACGGCCATGGAGAGGTTGATTGATGGGGTACATTATTACCCGGCAAAGCAGGGCAGACCCGGCACACCATAAGCCGAGATTTGGTGGTGCACATTACTCAGAAGGAATACCAGAGCGCTGTAGACCGTGGGATGTTAGATTGAGTCTAGATGTAGAAGCTTACTAATTGTAGTATTTTATATATGTGATGTTTAATATGTTGTTGTAATCTCAGTCTTTTGTGTAAGATATGAGATAGTTGTAAACCCCAACTTTTGAAAAATGTTAAAGGGGTAGTAGGTTGGTGTTGTCCCCGTATTTTGTGATAAGGGGGGATATGTTGTTGTCATTTATAGAAGTATGCTAGAGAGGATCATGTAATTGTAACAATTTAGCATATGAATATAAATGATCTTGTTCCAGGAACGTGTTATAAAATGTTAATCTTATTTGAGAAATGTTTAAATAACCTAATAAGATAATAATAAAAATGAAAATTTTGTGATGCAGAAAAATGCCGCCCAGACGTAGAATAACTGCACCAGAAGAGTCGGTTAATGATGAGAGAGGGCCAGTAGACCCGATTCATAGGCTAGTAGACTTGTAAGGAGAAGCTCTTAGGGGAAGAAACAAACCAGTACCACCCATTCCCCAAGCAACTTCAGTCACAAACTTTAAGGATTTTAGGAGTGTAGGACCTCCAGAATTCGTGGGTACTACCGACCCTATCGTGGCTCAGACGTGGATCAAAGAGATGGAGAAGGCTTTCACCATCCCTCGTGTGGGTGAAGACCAGAAGACGACGTTTGCAACCTACATGATGAGAGGCAAAGCGAACTATTGGTGGGAAGTAAATCGACAGAGAGCAGGAGAAGGTATAGTAACATGGGAAAGATTCAAGACTCTGTTATTCGAGAATTACATCCCGAAGAGCATGAAGAATAGGATGGAGGTAAAGTTTTTGGAGCTTAAGCAAGGAGATATGACGGTGGCGCAATACGCGACAAAGTTTAATGAACTAGCCCGATTTGCTAAACACCAGGTGGTAGATGAAAATAGGAGAGCTAGGCATTTCGAACAAGGACTGAAGCCTTGGTTGTTTAACAAGGTATCATTTCTTCAAATTGATTCTTTTGCAACATGGTTGGAAAAGGTTATTATTGCAGAGAGAGGAAGTGAAGCTTTAAGTCTGTGTAACAAAGAGAAGAAGGGTAAGAGCATCGAAGGAGAGAACCGAGGAGGAAGCAGCAGCGAAGGTAGCAATCTAGGAAAGAGAAAGTGGGAGAACAACAACAACAACAACAATAAGAATTTCAACAATCAAGTGGGGAAGTTTCGTGGAGAGTTTAAGTAAAAGGTGGAGGGATGCCCAAAGTGTGGAAGGTGTCATCAGGGCGAGTGTTGGAAAGGGCGCAGTATTTGTTACAACTGTGACTAAGAGGGGCATATTGCACCAAACTACCCAAAGCCGAAGAAGATCAAAGGTTGTTTTGCATGTGGCTCGGCAGACCATCTGATCAAAGACTGCCCAAAGAAAGGAAGCGACGGAGGGAGCAACCAACAAGGAAGAAGCGGCAAGCTGATGATTGGAGGACCGACACCATCCAACCGTCCAACTGCCAGAACATTTAATATGATTGTCCAGGACGCAGTGGCTGCGAAGGACGTGATGTCCGGTATCATCTTGATCAATGATATAAATGCCTAGGTATTATTTGATTCGAGTGCCACCTGTTCTTTTGTATCGGAGGAATTTGCTAGTCGACTTAATTTACCCCGTGAACGATTAGGAAAACCCTTGAACATAGAAGTTGCAAATAAGAAAGTAATCCCTGTAGAATATGTTTACAAAAATTGTCGCGCAAACATTAGAAATCATGAACTAAGCGTAGACTTGATCTCGATAAGATTGGGAGAGTTTGACGTAATATTGGGAATGGATTGGTTGTATAACCATGTTGTGATAATTGATTATCAGAATAAAAGTGTGAACCTTTAGACTCCAAATAAGTCTAAGGTGGTGTTTTATGGTAGCTCATCGCTTAAGCAATCGTGTTGCCTTACGATGATGCAGGACAAGAAATTGTTAAGGAAAGGATGTGTATGTTACTTAGCATACATTGTTGATACCCGAAAGAAGGAAATAGAAATTCGGGATATATTCGTAGTAAGGGAATTTCAAGATGTATTTCCGAACGATCTGCCTGGTGTGACACTCCCAAATCCCGGTACTTCATTACCTCAAGATTTGGTGTTCACTTAATCAAAACATTCATATATAACTACCCAATCATAATAAAATTGAATAATAAAACCTGCCCATAAAAGATTACATTAATAAAAATATCTCCCAGGTTATTTAACATTTAATTACAATCATTCAAATGCGGAAATTAAATAAATACTTCATTACATCAATCAAATTTAAAGTCTAATAAATAACTGTTAACATATTACAAGTCATCAATACTTGTTCATCTTCCCTTTTCCCTTACTGGTGCTAGATACATCTACATTCTCATCCTTAGTTGTAATAGTTATATAAGCAAGAGTGAGCAAATAAAGCTCACTTGAAATAAGAATGAATAAACTTTACAACATTCGCCAAATAATAGGCTCAATAGAACTGAATGATATGTTCTATTAACATTCTGAAATATACTACTGAGGGTCTAATGACCACGAACCATGTCCATAGTTATAAGTAATCTTTCAACTTTAACAGTCATATGACTATAAGGACTCCACGTACTTAGGGGGATCAGCCCTTCGTACAATGTATTGTGCATAAACATTTCAATGCTAAGCGTAAACCCCTAAAAATAGGGTTGTTCATCTTAGTATCTAGAGTACAAGTCCGCACCAAAGAAAGTTTGGTTTGGATAAGCTATCAAGGGTAATTTAAAGTTTAACAATCATCAACTAGGGAACTAGTTGAATCAACAATGTTGGATCACACAATAGTTGTTTAATAACAACATAAGTTAGAACATTTGAGAATCATATTTGAACTGACTATATTCTAGACTCATGCTTGAAATAAATAGAGACCATAAGTATTGATCAAAATAAAGAAATGATAAACCTTGGCTTGAACAATAATAAGCTAGGTCTGTGATCTTGTCAAATTAGAATTTTAGTTACCGAACATGCATTAATTGATAGAAAACTGGAAACAATGCTTACTCCACATGGTAATAAAATATACAAAGTGATTATACCATTCAACACAAGGAATTAAGGTTTAAGAAACATTTATTGTAAAAGAATGAACTAAAGAAACTTGTTTAACTATAAACAAGTTAGAGTAAGCCAACAATGATTAGAATTACAATAACTTACGATTAAACACGTTCAATTATTATAAGAGTAGAGTTAAAGAACTTGCTCAATTTAAAAAAATAGGTTTAAAAACTTGTTTCGAGCGTAAGCTATAATATTAAACTCACGTTCACCTACATATACATTTAGAACCATCATCTATTAGATATACTAACATTTACGTTCCAACATAACACGCATTTCTAGTTAGACTTATTATTTTAGCACAAGTCTTGAAAAACCATGCAAATATTAGAAATTACAAGTGTTAACCTTCACAACACATGTTTACTATTCATCATGCTCACTAAGTTCTAGTATACCACGTTCATCAATTACTAATCATTCAAACTTTGAATTTACTAACCACATAGCACGACTCTATTTTAGTTATATTATTACATGTTTATTATACTAACACGTCATTAGACCAACGTATATCGCTACACCAAAAGCTGCAAAGACAATGAGTGAGATAGCTCACCTAAATATCGATGTGGATGTGCATACAATACATTGCTTATTTTTTTACCTTTCAATTTGGTAGTGACTTCATCTGGTGGCAGCATAGATTGGTGGAGAGGCAAAAAGCAGGCATGAACGACATGAATAGTGGCCTTTTTAGCCCAACTAACACGAATTTCACCCACCAAACAGTGAAATTAACAAGTAAAATAAATATACAACTATCATAAACATGATTGCTAATATATTCAACCACTTAGCACAATTTAACAACAACAAAAACTATTTTAATTTCTCAATTTTCATGTTTTCATATGAAAACTTCATTTTTGAGTTTCTTCAACAAAAATCATTACTGTGATATCAATTCTTCACCAAATCCTTTTATTCAAACTACATTATCTTTGTTTCTTAATGAACTAGCATAAAGAAGCTTCAATTTACAATTTAGCATACCAATTAACCACTAATTTTCGTACTTACATAAGCCATATGAGAAAATATCCATAAAACATACACTGTCATTATTTTTTTTTCTACTATAAACCGAAAATAGAATACAATTCTTGCTTAAACACAACTCCCATCATGATTAACACATACAACTATAAGTACTCAGTTGTATAATCATCATAATTGAATTTTATAGCAACAATTCCAAACATATAAAATTCACAGAGTATGAAAATTATTGTCGTAAAACATATCAGAACATATATGTATATGAAATACTAAGATTATGAACATACCTTCAATTTGCTAATATAATCCTTGCTAATTGCTGGAAATTACTTACGTTCTCTCTCAAATTCTCTAAAACAATTCTCTATAAAACTCTTTGTAATTTTTCTCTGTAATTTTCTTAGGCTTAGGCTTAGGCTTAGTCCATATACATAATACGTAATGTTAAACTAAAACCAACGCTCGTCTTTCAAACGTAAAAACTTACACTATACTAATTGCCCTTAATAAATTATCAGTTACTAAAATTATATATTATTATTTATATTTTGTTTAATTAAATTTATAATTTAAATTTCAAAAGAAATACAAAAGTCATAGGGCTTTGTTTGGCAAACCATTTAAAATTAAAGAATTAATATCCTTAAACCTTGTTTGGATAAAACTAAATTAAAACTACTTTAATTTATTTTAATACTCTTTATAACATAGTTATTTGTCACACTATATTTAATTAAGTTTTCATACTTAATTTAATTAATTCAAATAACAATTAATTAAATAATTCATTTATTCACATAACTCAATACAAATAATTAACCATCAAATTTAAATATCAATATAATAATAATTTTCTTTAACTCATTAATTATTTATTTAACAAATAATTAACCAAATAAAATCAATTAAACAAATATTTATTCAACAATAAACACATCCATTAAATATTTATATAATTCAATAAATATTTAATATTACAATTAAAAATTCTAGAATGTTACATCATTCCCTCCTTACAAGAATTTTATCCTCGGAATAACAATTCAAACAATCAAATCGTCACATTCTTCCCTTCTTACAAGGATTCTGTCCCCCAGAATCGAATACACGGATTAAACAAATAACTCAGGGTAATTCTTCATCATTTCAGCTTCGAGTTCCCACGTTGCCTCTTCGACATTGTGGTTTCTCCATATCACCTTCACAGAAGGTATCACTTAATTTCTGATCACTCGTTCTTTCCTGTCGACTATCTGGATAGGAATCTCTTCATAAGACAAATCTTTATCGAATTCTAATGGTTCGTACTCGATCACGTGATTGTAATTGGGTTTATACGGTTGTAACACCAAAATGTGAAAAACATTATGAATGTTGTCCAACTCTGGAGGTAGAGCTACCTCATAAGCCACTTCCCCCACTCTTTGTAGTATCTCAAAAGGTCCAATAAATCTTGGTTTGAGCTTTCCTATTTTGCCAAAACGAATTTTCCCCTTCCAAGGAGAAACTTTTAGGAAAACGAAAGTTCCTACTTCAAATTCGCGATTCTGCCTGTGTTGATCGGCATACTTTTTCTGTCTGTCTTGGGCTGCTACCAATCTTATCCTGATGAGTTTGACAACCTCAGCAGTTTATTGAACCAGTTCTGGTCCTAACAGTTGGTGTTCACCGACTTCATCCCAAAGACAAAGTGGAGTTCGAACTTTCTCACAGTATAATGCCTCGTAAGGCAGCATGCCGATGCTCGCGTGGTAACTGTTGTTGTAGGCAAATTCCACCAACGGTAAATGTTCTTCCCAGCTTCCTTCAAAATCCATGATGCATGCTCTCAGCATATCTTCCAACGTTTGGATTGTTCGTTTTCTTTGCCCGTCGGTTTGTGGGTGATATGATGTACTCATTCGTAATTGTGTTCCCATACATTCTTGTAGTCTCTTCAAGAAGTTTGACGTAAATCGCGGATCTCTATCTGACACGATTGACACTGGCACTCCATGCCTTGAAATGATCTCTTTAACGTACAACCTTGTCAACTGATCAAGATTAAACCTAATCTTTATCGGTAAAAAGTGCGATGATTTTGTTAATCTGTCCACTATCACCCAAATCACATCGCATCCTCTCTGAGTAGTTGGAAGACCCACCACAAAATCCATTATGATTTGTTCCCACTTCCATTCTGGTATTTCTAACGGTTGAAGTAATCCGCTTGGTCTTTGATGTTCGGCCTTGACTCTTTGGCATGTCAAGCATTTCGCGACACATTTTGCAACATCTCTTTTCATGTTCGGTCACCAAAAATGTCATCACAAATTTTGATACATCTTCGTGCTTCTTGGATGAATCGAATATCTTGTGTTGTGTGCTTTGGTCAAGATTTCGTCTTTAAGCTCTGGTACTGTTGGAACTTTCCTCGAACCGTAGTAGTCCTTCGGTATCGATCTTGTATTTTTCATCACTAACCTCAACCACTTTCTCTTTGATCGTTTCACAATCTTTATCTTGTAGTTGAGCGTTCTTCACTTTGTCCACCAAAGTTGGACTAACTTCTATTTGGTATAATTTTTCGTCGGTTTCTTTTGGAAATTTGATTTCCAACTCTAGCCTTGCCATTTCTAAATAAGTTCTTCCTGGTTGGTTAACAACATCAATTTTTCCCGACCTTTTCTGCTTAAAGCATCTGCAACCACATTTATTTTCCCGGGTGATAAAAGATCTCACAATCGTAATCTTTTATCAATTTCATCCATCTTCTTTGACGCATGTTTAGGTCCTTTTGTGTGAAAATATACTTCACACTTTTATGGTCTGTGTACATCTCACATTTTTCTCCACAGAGATAGTGACTCCATAACTTCAAAACAAATACTACTGCAACCAATTCCAAATCATGAGTCGGATAACCTTTCTCATAATCCTTCAGTTGTCTTGATGCATACGCAATAACTTTGTCGTTCTGCATAAGAACACAACCTAACCCTTTATGTGAGGCATCACTAAACACCACAAAGTTTTCTGTACTATCTGGTAATGATAACACAGGTGCCACACTTAATTTCTTCTTCAAATCTTAAAAACTCTCTTCACATTTCTCCGTCCAAACAAATTTTACCGCCTTTCTTTTCAAATTTGTTAGCGGAGTGGCTATCTTAGAGAAATCATGAATAAATTCTATAATAGCCGGCCAGTCCCAAGAAATTCCTCACTTTCGACGGTGTTCTTGGTTATTCCCAATTGATTACAGCTTCCACTTTTAATGGATTCACTAAAATCCCATTTTTGTCAATCACGTGCCCAAGAAATTGCACACGATCTAGCCAAAATTCGCACTTAGAGAATTTTGCGCACAACGTTTCCTTTCTTAGTGTTTCCAACGTCAAACATAAGTGTTCCACGTGTTCTTCTTTAGTTTTGGAATACACCAGAATGTCATCGATAAATACCACTACAAACTTGTCTAAGAATGATTTAAACACCATGTTCATCAAATCCATGAATGTAGCAGGGCCATTGATCAAACCAAAAGATATCACCAGAAACTCGTAATGTCCATACCGAGTTCTGAATGTCATTCGAGGTATATCCTCCTTCCTCACTTTCAATTGGTGATACCCACTTCTCAAATCTATTTTCGAGAAGTATTTAGCACCCTTCAACTGATCAAACAAGTCATCTATTTCTGGTAATGGGTATTTGTTTTAATAGTGATTTTGTTTAATTCTCTATAATCAATGCAAAGACGATTGACCCATCCTTCTTCTTCACGAATAACACCGGCGCTCCCCACGGTGATACGCTAAGTTGAATATACTTCTTATCTAATAGTTCTTGCAATTGTACCATCAGTTCCTTCATCTCTACCGGAGCCATTCTGTACGGGGCCTTCGATATTGGTGTTGTTTCCGGCGCTAAGTCGATCACGAACTTAATTTTTCTGTCAGGCGGAAGTCCTGGCAAATCCTCTGAAAACACGTCCTCAAATTCCCTCACCACTGGTATCTCTTCTAGTTTACATTCTTCTTCTGAGTATCGACTATGTAAGCTAAATAGCCCACACAGCCTTAACTCAACAATTTCTTGGCCTGCATAATCGTCAGACATTTCATTTGTCTAGGCGACTTGCTACCATAGAATACTACCTTTAACGGGGTCATAAGGTTTACACACTTCTTTTGGCAATCAATTACTGCTCCATATTTGAATAGTCAATCCATTCCCAAAATAACATCAAACTCTCCAAGTCTAATCGGAATCAAATCTACCATCAAGATATTCTCCTTAATTTTCACCCTACAGTTCTTGTATACAAATCTAATAGGGATTACTTCCTTATTCGCAATTTCTATGTTCAAAGGGAAAATCAGTTCTTCATTAGGCAATCCTAACCTCTTAGCAAATTCATCAGATATAAACGATCAAGTAGCACCCGAATCAAATAATACATAAGCATTTATATTATTGATTGGGATAATACTTGACACCACATATTTTGATTGTACAGCATCTTGCACAGTCACGTTGAAGGTTCTGGCTGTGGGTTTGTTTGATGATGTAGGTCTAGCAATGGCCCATGTACCTCCACTGTTACCTCCATTGCTTCTGGTTATCTCTCTAGCCTTCTTCTTAGGGCATTCACGAGCAAAGTGATCCTTGGATCCGCACGTGAAGCACACGTTCTTCTTAGGTTAAGTGCAATTTGGGGCGATGTGACCATCACACTCGTTTCCCCACCAAGCACACACCCTTATGAAACTTCCCGCATGTAACACATGCTTCAAACTTCTTATTTTGCTAGTTACCCTACTGGTTTCCAGTACCCACGTTTCCATTCCATTTCCTCTTCAAGTTATTGTTGTTGTCGTTTCCACTACTACCACCTCCATTCTTAATCTCCACCTCATTCTTCTTCTTCTTTTGTTCCTGATTGAACTTTGTCACTGCCTCGCCTCCACCTTGGTAGTATTTCTTTCTCTCTCCATCTTCTTTGCGAAAGTCTTCAATCTGGAGCAGGAAACCTATTATTGTACAACCAGGGCTTCAGTCCCTGTTTAAACCTCTTCACCTTGTGTTCGTCCGTACTGACTTGATAAGGCGCAAACCTCGTCAACTCATTAAATTTAGCGGTATACTAAGATACCGTCATCGTTCCTTGCTTCAGTTCCAAAAATTGCACTTCTAGCTGACTCTTCGAACTCTCTGGGAAATAGGTCTCGAAGAATATCTCCTTAAACCTATCCCAGGTCATCACCCCTGGCCCTTCACCAGTTTTATTGACCTGCCACCAATAACTAGCTTCTTCTTTCAACATGAACGTTTCAAAAGTAGTCTTCTGATCATCCCCTACCCTAGCGACATCAAACACCTTTTCTATTTCCATAATCCAGGTCTGTGCCTCGACTGGATTCATGGACTCAAGGAATTCAGGTGGTCCAACCGCCTTGAAATCCTTAAATGTTGTTCCTTGATTTTAAGGTTGATTCTTCAACGCTACTGTCAATAAAGTTACTAGTTATTGAACGGGGTTAGCTTCAACATTGTCGTGATTGTTGGTTCCCTCATTGGTTCTTTCTCGTGGTGGTTGACGTCTTGGAGGCATTTTCTATTAAAATATACACTCATTAGATTATTACTCAACTTCTTTAAGTACTTTCTACTTAACTTGCCTCCATAAAAGAAATAACCATATAACACTTTGAATAACAAATAATAACTTTTATTTATTCATAATCACTTTGAAAATATAAAACAATAGCATCATTGCAATTTACATTACTTTCCTGAACTACTAAAGTTTCAGGACAACATCATCATCATATCCCATAGATTACATAACACTTGGGATTTACAATTTATTTAACATTTTATTCATCGCATAACAACTACGATGTTCTACTAAGATACTGCTTAGCCTTACTATGTTCTTCCTCCATGATTCGGAACATTGTTCTGCGATCTAATACGTATGATGGAAGCGTCTCGAACTGAATAGGATATCCATGAACCGATCTTGAGCTCGATTAATCATGGTGTTGAATACTTTATCCATCTCCTCCATCTTCATCCTCTTTGTTTGTGCATCTCTCGCTGCTATTCCGGTTCGTTGAAAAGCTTCCTCGTATGCATCTTCAGCTCTTGCTCTCTTAGTAGATTCTTCCTTCAATTTGTTCTTCAGTTCTGCGATCACCTAGATCAGTTGTTCTTTCTCTCCTTCAGTGTGTACTAGCTTCTCCTCGACATTAGTCAATCGTTCCTCACGATCCTGGATCTCGCCGTCTTTTTGTGTCATTGCAGTCTGTTGTTCAGCTACTATCTCTTGCAATTCCTCAACTGTATCCTAAAGTTCCACGTTACGGTCGTAGACTTCATCGTACATACGAGCGATTATTGAGGTTAGTGGAGTCTCTTCCTCCTCGTCCTCGTCATCCTCATCCTCCTATGGCACCTCAACGGGATCCTCCTCATCCGTTTCCACATCATCATCCTCCTCTTCAACCACTGTGACTAACTGGGGTCGACTCAAAATGGCGATAGTCGTTCCCAATAATCTTTGAATGTCAAAAGGTTGCTCCTCTATAGGCATCCGAGGTCCCTCCTCCCTAGCTTGGATTGGATTCTCGACATTAGTCATCCTGACAACAAAATTTTAAGTTTTAATTATTAATCATTACTACTCGACACTCACGAGCACATAAGTTATAAACACATAAGCACATAAGTATTTTATTACTTCTTCCTTAAAACTCGATAAGAGTTAATCACCACTGTCTTTTCAAAGGTTACTTCCTAAGGCTTTTCCCCACCTAAGGTTCATAACCTAAAGCTTTGATACCAACTTGTGAACCCCCAAATCCTGGTACTTCATTACCTCAAGATTTGGTGTTCACTTAATCAAAACATTCATATATAACTACCCAATCATAATAAAATTGAATAATAAACCTGCCCATAAAGGATTACATTAATAAAAATATCTCCTAGGTTATCTAATCTTTAATTACAATCATTCAAATGCGGAAATTAAATAAATACTTCATTACATCAATCAAATTTAAAGTCTGATAAATAACTGTCAACATATTGCAAGTCTTCAATACTTGTTCATCTTCCCTTTTCTCTTACTGGTGCTAGGTACATCTACCTTCCCATCCTTAGCTGTAATAGTTATATAAGCAAGAGTGAGCAAATAAAGCTCACTTGAAATAAGAATGAATAAACTTTACAACATTAGCCAAATAATAGGCTCAATAGAATTGAATGATATGTTCTATTAACATTCTAAAATATACTACTGAGGGTCTAATGACCATGAACCATGTCCACAGTTATAAGTAATCTTTCAACTTTAACTTTAACAGTCATATGACTACAAGGACTCCACGTACTTTGAGGGATCAGCCCTTCGTACAATGTATTGTGCATAAACATTTCAACGCTAAGCGTAAACCCCTAAAAATAGGGTTATTCATCACAGTATTTAGAGTACAAGTCCGCACCAAAGAAAGTTTGGTTTGGATATGTAATAACCGTGAATTTTAAGTCACCATGAATGTATGTACATTTTTTTTTACTTTGTGTTATATATGGATACATACATTTATGGATTTCATTAAAAATGAAAGCCTTGTGACCTAATTATACATTAGGTAAGGATATTAAATAACCTAAGGGTTATGGTAACACGAAAAAGTTAGTATTTTATATGTATACTAACTTAAGTGGGTAAACTTAGTATTTCAAGTGACTAATAATTTTAAACCTAATTCTTGTAAATCTAATTAGGTTATGAGATAAAATCATATGTATAAGTAATTAAACTTCATATGATTGGAGATGAAAGCCCTAAATTATCAAATTGGGTAACATTATTAAAATTGTTGGACTATGTTTTTATCTAGCCCAAATCAATTAAAAGAAAAGCACAAGGAAAATAAAATGTAATCCAATACTTAGCCCACTTGATTGGGGGTATTCTAGACATTTGATTAATCAAAATTGGGCATTTAAAATAAAAGCTAAATGGTGGATATTATGAGGATCCTAAGTGGATTAATTAATCTAGCTTGTCCATTAATAGACATGATTAAACATAAGGACAATGTTGTAAGGCTCCCATTGGTTGCCACTCCATTATGCACATTTAATCATGTTTAACCTAAGGTAAGTAATAATACAAAGTGTTTTACCTAATGGGCAACAAAATGATTGTGGGAGAATTAATAATGAATTGCCCATTACATTTTGAATGCACATCTCATTCTTCCAACACTTCATTCGTATTCCAACATTTCATTTTCTCTCCATCTTCTTCATCTTCTTCATCTTCTTCTTCTATCTCTTGCTCCCAAGCTAGCCAACTTCAAAGAGAGAAAAGAAAGAGAGAATTTCATCCATAGAAAGAAAAAAATATAGGAGTGCTAGTTGTTTATGCCCCCTAAGTTTATTAGTTACTTTGGAAAATCAAGGAAGGTAGCCACTAAGTCAAGGTATAATGTACCTTCATCTTCTTCTCTTACCTTGTTTTGATAGCTTGAGTTTTGATGGGTTTATGTACAACTACTCAAGATACACTAGTTATACATACCATCATGCATGGAACTAAGTATCTTGAGTGTTGGATCTAAGGCTTAGAGGAAGAAAATGAGCATATGTTCTCCAAGGGTGAAAACTCTTGTTTTTCTTCCACTAAATCTTGTGTAACTCAAGTTCTACAACTTGGAATTATGATCCGTCGAAGGGGGGTGCTAGATACATGAGTTATCTAGTAAACCCAAGTGGTAGATCATAAATCTAGTAAGTTTTGAAACCTTTAAGATTATTTTTCCCAAAACAGTCCACTTTATATGCTAAAGCTTTGAAACTCTAAATCAGCTACTGACTTGTTTTTCATGAGGCTGTTTTGGTCAGTTCCTTGTCTTGTACAAATCTGGAAAAATATTACAGAGGTACCTTATGAAGTTATCTACGCGTAGGAAAAAGAACGGACACGTTTCGAGTTATATATTGTGCGTAATGACTATTTCCGTAAAGGACTCCATAAATATTATCCTACGAATATCTCACTGTTTATACACTGGAAAATTCCCAAATTTTTACAGTAGCTTCATATATGTTAAGAGAGCATACCCTGAAACTTTCAGATTTTTCTGAGTAAAACTCAATTTATGAAAAATAGAGCAAGATCCGAGTGTTTTGGACACTCTAAAAATAGTAAATCATTTTCTAAAATTCTAGAAAATTTAGAGGATCATTGTTGGTTCATATTCTGTTAAAATCCAGAAGCTGAGAAATTTTAGAATCAGTTTGCTATTTTTCCTAAAAATGATTAGGTTATGAATAAAAGGAAATAAATAGTTAAATGATGCCTTTAATGAGAAAAATATGATTTTTATGCTTGAATGCTCATAATATATTATATCATGACTATCTTAGGGCATTTTGGTAATTTATAATAATAAATATTACTTATGACCTTTTATGGATATTAAATAAGAGGTTATTAAAGGATGAACAATTAGAATAAATTGTTTATTAATTTAATAAATCATTGGAATATTATTATAATACTAATAATATTATAATATGATGTTGTTATGTAAATAAAATATTAGATTAGAGTATTATTATTAAATAATGATATTCGAGATTAAATAAAATATTATTAAATGATTAATAATATTAGTAAGTGAATAAAATATTATTAAATGATTAATAATATTAGTAAAGGGATAAAATATTATTAAATGATTAATAATATTAGTAAGTGAATAAAATGTTGGTAAATGATTTAAAGTATTATTAGTGAACCAATAATACTAGAAGGTGAATTAATATTATCTAAGTTAATAATATTATGTGAATTAAAGGTAGTCGTTAATTAATAATAACACTATCTAGGCATGATAATGTTTATAAGAACTTATTGTAATGTATGATATCTATGTGATTACATAATCGATGTTATGCATTGACTAATTGAAAGACTAATTATAGGTCTCTCAAAGGAAGATAATTTAACTACATAGTGGATAGAAATTTATTTACAGTAGAAATGTAACTACGATCGAGGCAAGTTTCCTAACTCAACTTGAGTTATTATTTTCAAAGCATATTAGTGAATAATTATTGATGATTATTCACGTCTTTATTGATTATTGAAATTGCACTTTTATGCAATTGAATTCGTTCTCTACCGCCATTGAAGCGTGAATTAAATTAAAGTTCTTCATTTATGAGCTGTTTATGGGATAGATCTATGCTAATTTGTATCAACTAGATCAAGCATGTCTAAATTTGTTAAATCAAATGGATTTTAAATAAGCTCGTTCTTATTAATTGATATGGTAAGAACTCTTAAGCGAGAAATGAACAAATTTGATTAAGGCATGATATCAATGTCGGATTATTAAGTGTTTATGCATAAATCACGGGGTATGAAAGGTGATCCTTGAATACCAAAACTTTTTAAAAGGTCCGATTTAAATCATTGAGCACCTTGGCAAATGTTCATGGTTATTCAAAACACACTCGGTTCATGTTATTCAATTATCGAATATTCAATTGTTGATTATTAATTCATGTTCCTTCACAATCTTATATTATTGTTGAACATTGAAGGCAATATTTCTTTTCTAAGTCATGATATATATCCTTTGTCTTTATAAACTTGTGAAGCAAATTAGTTGCTTACTCTTGCTATATCATGACCTCTATTTTCGAGTTAAGCTAGAAGGATCTAATGCGAAGGACAAGGGCAAGGGCAAGATCCAGAGTAATTTTAGAATGAATGTTAAATTAGTTATTATCTAATGGAATTTCTTGAGTAAACTATTTGTATTATAAATGGTGTATTTAAAGTTAAGGTTAGAGAGACCTTGGGACCATGTTTTGAGACTTTTGTATAATGAACAATGTATGTTTATTATTTCGAAATAGTTATAGAATGCTTATGATGATGATAGGATCGTGAGCACTGAATCTGAGGTTAGAGAACCTGGATTTGGGGGCGTCACAGGATAAGCTTTCAAGGGTAATTTGAAGTTTAACAATCATCAACTAGGGAACTAGTTTAATAAACAATGCTTGATCACACAATAGTTGTTTAATAACAACATAACTTAGAACATTTGAGAATCATAGGTGAACTGACTATATTCTAGACTCATGCTTGAAATAACTAGAGAGCATAAGTATTGATCAAAATAAAGAAATGATAAACCTTGGCTTGAACAATAATAAGCTAGGTCTGTGATCTTGTCAAATTAGAATTTTAGTTACCGAACATGCATTAATTGATAACAAGCTTGAAACAATGCTTACTCCACATGGTAATAAAATATACAAAGTGATTGAACCATTCAACACAAGGAATTAAGGTTCAAGAAACTTATATTGTAAAAGAATGAACTACAGAAGCTTGTTTAACTATAAACAAGTTAGAGTAAGCCAACAATGATTAGAATTACAATAACTTAAGATTAAACATACTCAATTATTATAAGAGTAGAGTTAAAGAACTTGCTCAATTTAAAAAGATAGGTTTAGAAACTTGCCTCGAGCGTAAGCTATAATATTAAACTCACGTTCACCTACATATAGGTTTAGAACCATCATCTATTAGATATATTAACATTCACGTTTTAACATAACACGCATTCCTTGTTAGACTTATTATTTTAGCACAAGTCTTGAGATACCATGCAAATATCAGAAATTACAAGTGTTAACCTTCACAACACATGTTTACTATTCATCATGCTCACTAAATTCTAGTATACCACGTTCACCAATTACTAATCATTCAAACTTTGAATTTACTAACCACATAGCACGATTCTATTTTACCTATATTATTACATGTTTATTATACGAACACATCATTAGACCAATGTATGTCGCTACCCCTAAAAGCTAAGAAGAAGTAGAGCAATGAACAACTCGCCTTAGATCGATTATTGTGTGGTGAAGTGCATACTACACAATTGATTCATGCATGATTTTGCGTTAGCACCGGTAGCAATTTGCTTAGTGCATGTACAGATGAGGCGTAAATGGCATGAGCAAATGGCCGCTTTTAGCCCAACTAACACGAATTCCACCCACCAAACAGTGAAATTAACACGTAAAATAAATATACAACTATCATAAACATGATTGCTAACATATTCAACCACTTAGTACAATTTAACAACAACTAAAACTATTTTAATTTCTCAATTTTCATGTTTTCATATGAAAACTCCATTTTTGAGTTTCTTCATCAAAAATCATTACTGTGATATTAATTCTTCACCAAATTCCTTCATTCAAACTACATTATCTTTGTTTCTTAATGAACAAGCATAAACAAGCTTCAATTTACAATTTAGCATACAATTAACCACTACTTTTGGTACTTACATATGCCATATGAGAAAATATTCATAAAACATACATTGTCGTTATTTTTTTTTCTATTGTAAATCAAAATTAGCATACAATTCTTGCTTAAACACAACTCCCATCATGATTAACACATACAACTATAAGTACTCAGCAGTATAATCATCATAATTGAATTCTATAGCAACAATTCCAAACATATAAAATTCACAGAGTATGAAAATTATTGCCGTAAAACATATCAGAACATATATGTATATGAAATACTAAGATTATGAACACCTTTAATTTGCTAATATAATCCTTGCTAATTGCTGGAAATTACTTACGTTCTCTCTCAAATTCTCTCAAGTAATTCTCTCTAAAACCCTTTGTAATTTTTCTCTGTAGTTTTTCTTAGGCTTAGGCTTAGTCCATATACATAATACGTAATGTTAAACTAAAACCAACGCTCACCTTTCAAACGTAAAAACTGACACTATACTAATTGCCCTTCATAAATTACGATTTACTAAAATATATATATATATATATATATATATATATATATATATATATATATATATATATATATATACCATTTGGGGCTAAGAAGAGATATACAAAGAGAAGAAACAAGTGCAAGATACAAAACACAATTAAATTACTAAATAAAAACAATTTTATTGATTAATACAAACTATTTACAAAATAGATAACTAAAATGGACTTACAAGACCATTTGGGGGCGGAAGAAGAGATATACAAGAGAAGAACAAGTGCGCATACAAAACACAATTCATTTGGGGGCGGAAGAAGAGATATACAAGAGAAGAACAAGTGCGCATACAAAACACAATTAAATTACTAAATAAAAACAATTTTATTGATTAATACAAACTATTTACAAAATAGATAACTAAAATGGACTTACAAGATTACTGAAATAAGAACATTAGATGAAGGGGGTTAAGTAGGCTAAGCAATGGTGAGATTTAAAGATTTGTCGAGAAGGATCTCTCGAGTCTTTCTAAGTCCGCTTAAACCAAATGAATCCGATTTCCTTTTATAGAACAAGGAAACGAATCGTTACAAGATTACTATTACAATAATCGAGGTAAAATAAAAGTAAGAAACATTTTACTAAAGTAAAAGTACAAGTAAAAACATTTTACTAAAGTAAAAGGAAAAGAATCGCTTTCGGTGGAAAAGCGTCTTCCTTTGACTAATGCGGTCGTGGGACCAGGATGCTTGATCGAAAGTCGCTTTGATGAAAAAGCGTAAGATGTCACGACAATCTTTGCTGAGCAGTGACCGAGAAATTGCCGAGGAGCAGTGTTGAGGTGCCGGAGAAAGTGACTAAAAATTGCTTGGGAGCGAGTCTGAGATGACTAAGGTCACTGAGTAGGTCTTGGCCGACCGAAATAGAGAATCACATCTTCACTTTGATTGATTAGAGATGGGCTCAAGAAAATGGATCTTGAGCATCTCAAGAGCAATTGTGCCATAGGGGTCACAATCGCCTTCATAATCGTAATCATGACTAGAATTATCTCCTCCTCGGTGAGAAGAAGCTTTATCTCGACTCTTCACGAATCGATCAAGTCTTAAATGAATAGCATCAAGAAGACGCTTAACTCGAATTAGAATAATCGAAACATCTCGTGATCAAGCGGTGATGTAACCGATTTTGCTAATTCATTGTTTTTGATTTATGGAGGATGTAACGGCAGAGGTAGTAGTAATCTGATTGACGTTAATCGGAGGAGGTATGAGAGGAGAAGCGGATTTTTTTTGAACTTGGCCTACTATTACATTAACTCCAAATTTATCCCACCATTTAATTGAAAAAAACAGAGAGACCGAGAAATAGAAGAAAGAAAAGTCTCGAGCCGTCCCTAATTCCTATGGAATGACGGAGACCGAAAAACAAGTGACTTCTTGAGTGGTCAGAACTATATATTGCCATTTCAAAATCCAAGGATTTTATATTTACTACAAAATATAAGGAAGATTTGGAATTTCCTCATATTTGGAATGATAGTTCTCGTGATGACAAAAATGCTCTAATTGGGCAAGGAGAGGTTTAGGGAAAATGTCATGACTCAAACTGCACCTTGTCCACCAAAGAATGAACCATTTGGGGAATTGACTTTTAAATTTGTGGTCGAACTGAAAGAACCACGAGTGACTATGATCATCATTTTGATGAAGCATGATTTTATGCCAGGCTTCAATATAATCATAATAGCAAAAGGAACTAGATTGATTAGAAAGAGATCTGAGATCTGATGGATGACTACTCCAATCTGATGAATTAAGGACTTGTTTAATATACAATGAATGATAAAGGAGTTTTGATTTATCATCATTGGCATAGATTGGTTTTATGAAAACCGACTGTTTCAATAAGGATATCTCTATAATAAACAAGTGACTTATATGGAGTCAAGGAGTAAAATGCCATCCCGAAGGAAAATCTTGGTCGCTAATCGAATAGGGTCATTTTAGGTTTCATATTTAACTCAACATGAAATAAGTGATGATTATAAACGAAGATAATCGTATAAACTGGATGACTAGGTTTTGACGAGTAGCCGGAGCTCGACTAGCAAAAAATATCAAATGGCTTTGGTTGACTAGCAAGAATCGAGGAGTAGGGCTTGGGGACCGTACAAGCACCGGAATTTATTATGTGTCGGGTGATTGGGTGAGGAACAACATTTCCTTAGGTTGATTAATGGACCAATCGAGAAGAAGCCATGACTACTTAGAAGATGAACCTCCTCGAACACTCATTTTGTTGTGATTGTACTGTGTTAATAAATTCACGAGTGAGAAAATTTGGGACCGAAGTTATTATCGCCTTTAATATATTCAATATCAAAATCAAAAATACTTAAAATTGCTTGCCATCTAGCTTAATGAATGTTAGAGGCGACGTTTTCAACGTCTTTTTCCGTAATAAATTTTCTTTGACTTACAATCTATTCTAACTAAGAATTTTCGATTTAATAAATCTCTCTCCGAATTTTTTAATACATAAAACTAGAGATAAAATCTCCTTTTTAATAGTAATCGTATTTTAATTGTGTGGAATTCCATGCGCTTGAGAATGGAAACGAACAATTTGTTCATTAGAAATAGAGTCAATTTTCATTTGAGTATGCCTCCTAATCCAATGTCGAGGCGCGCAGTTTCAATTATTTTGAATTTGAATCATTAGAGATGCCAAGGCGGGGCAAAACCTTAACATATTTTTTAACTTCTTCGGACGATGTAAGTATGAATGTCGATCCAAGGAGGAGGATTACTTTGTAGTTACCGAAAGAGAGGCTTACAAATCTTCCCGAGGTCCTTGTAAAATCGGCCAATATAATTGAAAGCGAGCCAAGAAACCTCTCAGAGTGATTCTTGTCGGTAATCTTATCTCGGGAACAAATTCGGCAAATTGAATAGCTCTCATCAATTGGTAGCGTGAGTCCATGATAGAGGATTAAACCGAGAAATCGACTTTAGTCAAAAATGACTACACTTGGAAGGAGAAAGGACAAGACCATTGGTTTTAACTGCTTTTGAAGAATGAATTCAAATGTTTAATATGTTCTTCAATAGTCTTGGAGAATACAAGGATGTCATCGATGTAAACAATGATAAAATGATCAAGGATTCAAAATATTATTAAGAATATTCTAAAATTCACTGGGTGCATTCTTAAGTCCAAATGATCGAACATTCCATTCGTAGTGTCCGAACGAGTGGTAAATGCGAGCTTTGTACCTATCATCCTGGGTGAATGGCAACTTGCGTAATCCCCGACTTGAGGTCAAATTTACTAAAGATTGTGGAGACGCTTAACCTACCAAGGAGATCATCCTTGTTGGGCAAAGGTACCTAATCCACTCTAAAACTTTGTTTAATGGTTTATAATTAATGACTAGGCGAGGACACCTCGTTCTTTCTCAAACTTCATTATTAACATGAAAATTTGGACAAGACCATGGGGACTTACTATGTCTAATTAGCCCTTTACTGAGGAGATCATTGATTTCAATTTTACATAAATCCATCTGTTCATGACTCATTTGAATAGGCCTAGCCTTAGTAGGAATTAAATGCTCTTTAAATTCTTTAGCATAGGGTAATCTAACTGTGTGCTTCTTCCTATGCCAAAAAGCATTGGGAGAATCAGAACATAAGTTATTTATTAAATAATCTTTTAATTCTTTTATTTTTTCTTGAACCCTGTTACTTTTAAGTTGGTCATCAACTTGTTGGTACTTAATTTCTTCTTTAAGAAAATTTAGGTGAGTAACTTTACAATTTAACAGATTTAATGATTTAGAAATTGATTCTTCTTGAATAAATTTTAAATCTCTTTCTTTTGGTTTAATTAGGAATTTAAATATAATTTTCTTTCCTAAATGTTCACAACTTAAACCTTTATTACTAGCGGTAAATGGATAAAGCAAATATATGAATGGTAATCCTAAAATAATTTTGTCAGTAAGATTGCGAACTAAGACGAACGAGGTCTTGAAACGCATGTTGTCCTGACAGATATGTACTTTAGGTAATTTGTACTTTATTTCCATTTGACTACCAATTAAATTTAATTTAATTTTTCACTAGTTTTCTTATAATATCTAGTGGGGATAATACCTTCTTGAATACAATTCAAGTCTGCACCAATATCTACTAGAGCAGGGAGTTGTCTTGAAAAGGTTTTATCAATGACTAAATTAATGGAAATATACCATTTTTGAATAGTAATATCTTTAATTCTTTTAAGAGAGAGACCTTGAATAAAGAGATCAGAATCTTTGGCAATAGATGACTCTGGATCCTCGTGACATTCATCACTAGAAGAAGAATCATTAATTTGAAGATCTGATTTTTTATTGTCAATCTCTTTTCTTAAACTAGAAATCTCAATCTTTAAATTAGAAATCTCCTTTTTAAGTTTATTAACCTCTTGATTTAATTCAGGAAGTGTAATTTCTTTAACCGGAGATTTGAATCTTTCAAGAGTCTTATTTAAACTGAATATGGGTTTTTCTTTAGCTCTAAGAACCTTGTCAGTGACCTTTTTATCTTTAGTTAATAAATCTTTTAATTGTTTTAGATATTGAGTTTTTAATTCCGGATCAGTAATTTTACTGATTAGATCAACTAATAAAGAGCTTTCTTCCTCATCTTTTGTAATTACACTAACCCTTTTACAGCGGTTTTTATTACAATCTTCTGTACATATAGTGACTTCATTTTCACTATCAGAATTTACGTTGGATGAGTTGTTACTAGAAGATTCTGGAACATCAGAAGCTTCTTCATTACTGCTACTACTCTTATTATCAATTCTCATTAATTCTAATAATTGTTCCGTATCTTCAGTTGAAATATTTAACTGAGCTAATTTTTGTTTAACTCTGCATTCACTTTTGTAATGACCTTTCTGTCCACAATTGTGACATACAATTTTACTTTTATCAAAGATTTTTTTATAAGATTTTTCTTTGATGACTTAGGTTTATTATAATAATTATCTTGATTATTGTTCTTATTTTTGTTGTGAGTATATATCTTCTTCTTTGGCGTTTATGATTTTTGTGTGACTCAATATGTTTATTTTTATGCTCGTGCTTCCTTCGGAGAGGAGCCACCGTGAAAACCATCTTTGCTCACAAAATGTTCCTAACTCAGATTTAGCTTTATTTTTGTCTTTTCTAGCTTGTTTCGCTTAATTTAAAATCAATGCACATTTTAATCCAATTTTTGGATATGACTAATAATATCTCCATAAGTTAAATTATCATAATCAATATATCCTAGGTTTTTGCTTAATTCTTCCCTAACTTTGTGAGCAAATAAAGATGGCAAACCATTAACGAATTTTTCTTTCCAAAATGGTTTATTACCGCTATTTCTCATCATAACTCTAGAGGTAAATACATCTTTGTACCATCTAAAATCACTTAGAGTGGGACAAGTAAGATTACTTAATCGATCATGAATTCTTTTCGTAATATTGCTAGGGGTTCCAACAAAATGTTTAATTATGGTGAATATTAAAGTGTTAACTCCATCGGGAAGACCAATACCAAAGATCTTCATCAAAGATGGGATTGCCTTCTTTATCTCTTTGAATAGCATGAATTATGGATATTCTAATGTCTTTCGTGAGATGTTTTTCCCACTAAAGACCTAAGAATGCCGGTGAATCCACTAGCTAATAATTCAACAATGTCGGTTGAGACAAAGTGTTGAATTTAGTGATGTAAATCATTAGCTACCATAGACATATGATTTAGTTTATTAAGAATTTCTTGTTCACTAAATCCATCTATATTCCATTCATAAATTTTATTAGAGGATACCGAAAACTATTTATCTAGATTTCTTTCTTCAATTGTAAGTCCAGGAGGAGTTGGTCCGGAATACCAATTTCGGTGATACTTGTGTTATTAATAAAGTTAATTTATTTAATTGATCATTAAGGTTTGAAATAGAAGAGTGGTCGGAAGAACTTTCATTATTATCATGATTCTACCCGATCAATAATTGTTAATAGTTCCACTTGGACCCAGGGTTTGCTTTTGAGTTTTTAAATAATTTTTCAATGGATTTGACCAATTCGTCATCTTCATTAGGTAAACTTAAATTATATCTGTTTTTCCGGTAAATTTAGTAAAGGTTGTTCTATCTTTGAATCGGGTTTTTGATAATACCTTCTTCAAATTTTTTCTTCAATTCTATCTAGTCATTGCTTTTCCTACTTGTTGCTAGATATTGATTGCTAAAGTTTAATTGTTCAATTATTTTTTGTCGTTATTAGTTCCACAGTATTTTGAAAGGACTAGCAATAATGTAAGTGTTTTTAATCGGAATTAGAACTGCTTTCTAATGGGGATGACCGGTCGATACTTTGGATACGTCTTCTTTAATCCATTGAGTTTTACTAATAACATTGCATTTACCTTGATATCGTATATACAAACCATAAAAAGTGATGTTAATTTCTTCATTTTTTATAAATCTTTTCCATCTATTTACTATCTTATCTCTTTCCTTTTCAGGTTGGATGGGCGATCTAAATAGATGTCTTTTTTCTTTATTAGATTTTGAATTAAAATCTTTAACTAAGTTATCCCAATTTAACACGAAATCCTTTTTAATGACTCTTAGTTGATTATGAATAGGGGCATTAAAATCAGACTGTGTGGGATAAACAGAGGATGCCGGGGAAGAAGAGTCTTCATCTTCGACGGTATCGTTCTGAGTATAACAGGGATGACTAACTTGTCCTTCATTAAAAATACCTTTAAGTTTGATATCTTTAACAAGAGGATTACTTAGGACCTCAGTATCTCTTCTAGTGTGGATAACTGAAGGGACTGAAGAACTAGAAATATCTTCAATGATAACTGGTGACCTAGTACGTTCAAAACTAATTTTAACAGTTCCATCTGAAAATTGTTGGATATTTTCAATATTCAATAAATTGTTAACTATGGGTTGCTGTGGTAATTCATTTGGTAAAGTCCATTGATTAGGTAAGTTAATATCCTTCCAAAGAATTGTTCTTGGGATCTGGATATTAGCATCACTAGTTGAACTTTGAATTAAAACTGTTTGATCTTTTGGGCTTTTATTAAGAGCATGAACGTTCAAATTTGACTTCATCGTCTTATAATAAATCCTGTAAATCAAAGCAATGGGTTGAGATCCTTCAATCATTTGAGTAATCTCTCCATCAGTTTTAATATTTAATGATAAGGCTTTAAATAAGTTTTGATCACTGAGACTCAAGGTGAAATCAGGAAAGCAGTTGAAATGGATAGGTCCATTATGCAAACTTGCTTCCATTGCACCAATAATGCTTGGATAGTAATTTAAAAATCTAGCATCTCTAAGGCAGAGGTAGATTGATGAATTAATTCCTTTTCTATTAAGAGGTTTAACTGCAACTTGAACAAGACCTATATGTATAAAATTATAACCCTTTTTTCTATGTTTTTTAATAACTTCTGGTGATAAAAGACTACAATTTTCGTATTCTTTGTTAATTGCATAAACTCTCTCAACAGTTTTGACATTATAATCAGTTTTAAATTTATCTGAGAATGTTGACTGATAAATTTCTTTGGGAGATACCTTAGGTATATTCCAGTTGTTTAAAACTTGATTAATGTTTTCATAATTATGTTCTTCTTGGTTTACTATATATCGAACAGAGGCAAAAGTGACACATTACTAATCGAGGAGCTAGATCTGAATAACCTACTCATCTCGATTTTTCAAAAATAAAATCTTACTCAAAGCTCATTCATGCATACCCTGCTTACCCAAAGTAGACTCATACCTATGTTCTATAACTTGAAACATCGCTCACACACGGAGACTTACAAAGGTTAGGCGTGAACTAGGTGGACTAAGGTAAGTAAGGTGACTTGAACTTTGAAGAAGAAGATATTTTGAAATAGTAAAGAGAAGTTTGATTAAAGAGATCCGCTAAGCGAGCTACCAATAACAAACAACTTGGCTCGATACCATTTGGGGCGGAAGAATAGATATACAAAGAGAAGAACAAGTCGCATACAAAACACAATTAAATTACTAAATAAAAACAATTTTATTGATTAATACAAACTATTTACAAAATAGATAACTAAAATGTTAATTAAGTAATCCAATTTTTTGGATATGACTAATAATATCTCCATAAGTTAAATTATCATAATCAATATATCCTAGGTTTTTGCTTAATTCAGCCCTAACTTTGTGAGCAAATAAAGATGGCAAACCATTAACGAATTTTTCTTTCCAAAATGGTTTATTACTGTCATTATTCAAAGAGATAAAGAAGGCAATCCCATCTTTGATGAAGATGCTGGTATTGGTCTTCCTGATGGAGTTAACACTTTAATATTCACCATAATTAAACATTTTGTTAGAACCCCTAGCAATATTACAGAAAGAATTCATGATCAGTTAAGTAATCTTACTTGTCCCACTCTAAGTGATTTTAGATGGTACAAAGATGTATTTACCTCTAGAGTTATGATGAGAAATGACAGTAATAAACCATTTTGGAAAGAAGAGATATACAAGAGAAGAACAAGTGCGCATACAAAACACAATTAAATTACTAAATAAAAATAATTTTATTGATTAATACAAACTATTTACAAAATAGATAACTAAAATGGACTTACAAGATTACTGAAATAAGAACATTAGATGAAGGGGGGTTAAGTAGGCTAAACAGCGGTAGAGGCTAAAGATTTGTCAGAGAAGGATCTCTGAGTCTTTCTAAGTCTGCCTAAACCAAATGAATCCGATTTCCTTTTATAGAACAAGGAAACGAACTGTTACAAGATTACTATTACAATAACTGAGGTAAAATAAAAGTAAGAAACATCTTACTAAAGTAAAAGTACAAGTAAAAACATTTTACTAAAGTAAAAGGAAAAAGAATCGCTTTTCGGAAAAGCGACGTCTTCTTTTGACTAATGCGGTCGTGGGACCAGGATGCTTGATGAAAAGTCGCTTTGATGAAAAAGGAAGATGTCACGACAATCTTTGCTGGAAAGTGGTGACCGAGGGTCACGGAGCAGGACCGAGGAAACGAGTAGGTGACTAGCCAGGTGACTAAGGTGCCGAGGCACGGCAGAGTAAAGACTAAGGTCACTGAGTAGAGTAAGTCTTGGTATTTGGAAATAGAGAATCACATCTTCACTTTGATTGATTAGAGATGGGCTCAAGAAAATGGATCTTGAGCATCTCAAGAGCAATTGTGCCATAGGGGTCAATCGCCTTCATAATCGTAATCATGACTAGAATTATCTCCTCCGACCGAGAAGAAGCTTTATCTCGACTCTTCACGAATCGATCAAGTCTTAAATGAATAGCATCAAGAAGACGCTTTAACTCGAATTAGAATAATCGTAAAACATCTGTGGATCAAGCGGTGATGTAACTGATTTTGCTAATTCAGTTGTTTTTGATTTACTCGAGGATGTAACGGCAGAGGCCGTAGTAACTGTATTGACGTTAACTGGTGGAGGTAATAGAGGAGAAGGCGGGAATTCTTTTTGAACTTGGCCTACTATTCTGTCAACTCCAAATTTATCCCACCATTTAATTGAAAAACAGCGAGAGACCTGAGAAATAGGAGAAAGAAAAGTCTGAGCCGTCCCGATTCCTATGGACGACGGAGACCGAAAATGATGATGACTTGAGTGGTCAGAATTATATATTGCCATTTCAAAATCCAAGGGATTTTATATTTACTACAAAATATAAGGAAGATGGAATTTCCACATATTTGGAATGATAGTTCTTGTGATGACAAAATGCTCTAATTGAGCAAGGAGAGGTTTAGGAAAATTTCATGACTCAAAACTGCCTTGTCCACCAAAGAATGAACCATTTGGGGAATTGACTTTTAAATTTGTGGTCGAACCGAAAGAACCACGAGTGACTATGATCATCATTTTGATGAAGCATGATTTTATGCCGTGCTTCAATATAATCATAATAGCAAAAGGAACTAGATTGATTAGAAAGAGATCTCGAGATCGATGGATGACTACTCCAATCGATGAATTAAGGACTTGTTTAATATACAATGAATGATAAAGGAGTTTTGATTTATCATCATTGGCATAGATTGGTTTTATGAAAACCGACTGCTTCAATAAGGATATCTCTATAATAAACAAGTGACTTATATGGAGTCAAGGAGTAAAATGCCATCCCAAGGAAAATCCGGGTCGCTAACCGAATAGGGTCATTTTAGGTTTCATATTTAACTCAACATGAAATAAGTGATGATCATAAACTCAAGATAATCGGATAATGGATGACTAGGTTTTGAATGAGTATTTGGAGCTCGACTAGCAAAAATATCAAATGGCTTTGGTCGACTAGCAAGAATCGAGGAGTAGGGCTTGGGGACCGTATCAAGCACCGGAATTTATTATGTGTCTCGGGTGATGGGTGAGGAACAACATTTCCTTTAGGTTGATTAATCGGTTGATTAATCTGGACAAATAGAAGAATGGCCATGACTACGAGAAGATGAACCTCCTCGAACACTCATTTTCTTTGTGATTGTACTGTGTTAATAAATTCACGAGTGAGAAAATTTGGGACCGAGTTATTCACGCTTTTAATATATTCAATATCAAAATCAAAAATACTTAAAATTGCTTGCCATCTAGCTTAATGAATGCTTAGAGGCTGACGTTTTCAACGTCTTTTTTCGAGAATAAATTTTCTCGACTTACAATCTATTCTAACTAAGAATTTCGATTTAATAAATCTCTCGAATTTTTTAATACATAAAACTAGAGATAAAATCTCCTTTTTAATAGTAATCGTATTTTAATTGTGTGGAATTCCATGCGCCGTAATGGAAACGAACAATTTGTTCATTAGAAATAGGAGTCAATTTCATTTGAGTATGCCTCCGAATCCAATGTCGAGGCGCCGTTTCAATTATTTTGAATGTGAATCATTAGAGATGCCAAGGCGTGGCAAAACCTTAACATATTTTTTAACTCTTCGGACGATGTAAGTATGAATGTCACCCAAGGAGGAGGATTACTTGTGTTACTGAAAGAAAGGCTTACAAATCTTCCCGAGGTCCTTGTAAAATCGCCAATATAATTGAAAGCGAGCCAAGAAACCTCTCAGTGATTCTTGCTTCGGTAATCTTATTCGGGGAACCTACGGCAAATTGAATAGCTCATCAATTGGCCGCGTGAGTCCATGATAGAGGATTAAACCGAGAAATCGACTTTAGTCAAGAAATGTACTACACTTGGAAGGAGAAAGGATAAGACCATTGGTTTTAATCTGTTTTGAAGAATGAATTCAAATGTTTAATATGTTCTTCAATAGTCTTGGAGAATACAAGGATGTCATCGATGTAAACAATGATAAAATGATCAAGGATTCAAAATATTATTAAGAATATTCTAAAATTCACTTTGGGTGCATTCTTAAGTCCAAATGATGAACATTCCATTCAGTAGTGTCCGAATCGAAGTGGTAAATGCGATTTTGTACCTATCATCCGGGTGAATGGCAACTTGCGTAATCCTCGACTTGAGGTCAAATTTACTAAAGATTGTGGAGACGCTTAACCTACCAAGGAGATCATCCTTGTTGGGCAAAGGGTACCTAATCCACTCTAAAACTTTGTTTAATGGTTTATAATTAATGACTAGGCGAGGACACCTCGTTCTTTCTCACTTCATTATTAACATGTATATGGACAAGACCATGGGGACTTACTATGTCTAATTAGCCCTTTATTGAGGAGATCATTGATTTCAATTTTACATAAATCCATACATTTCATGACTCATTTGAATAGGCCTAGCCTTAGTAGGAATTAAATGCTCTTTAAATTCTTTAGCATAGGGTAATCTAACTGTGTGCTTCTTATTATGCCAAAAAGCATTGGGAGAATCAGAACATAAGTTATTTATTAAATAATCTTTTAATTCTTTTATTTTTTCTTGAACCCTGTTACTTTTAAGTTGGTCATCAACTTGTTGGTACTTAATTTCTTCTTTAAGAAAATTTAGGTGAGTAACTTTACAATTTAACAGATTTAATGATTTAGAAATTGATTCTTCTTGAATAAATTTTAAATCTCTTTCTTTTGGTTTAATTAAGAATTTAAATATAATTTTCTTTCCTAAATGTTCACAACTTAAACCTTTATTACTAGCGGTAAATGGATAAAGCAAATATATGAATGGTAATCCTAAAATAATTTTGTCAAGAAGATTGCGAACTAAGATTTAACGAGGTCTTAAAACGCATGTTGTCTGATGAGATATGTACTTTAGGTAATTTGTACTTTATTTCCATTTGACTACCGTTAAATGAATTTAATTTTCACTAGTTTTCTTATAATATCTAGTGGGATAATACCTTCTTGAATACTAATTCAAGTCTGCACTTTTGAAAGATTCTAGGCGAGGAGTTGTCTTGAAAAGGTTTTATCAATGACTAAATTAATGGAAATATACCATTTTTGAATAGTAATATCTTTAATTCTTTTAAGAGAGAGACCTTGAATAAAGAGATCAGAATCTTTGGCAATAGATGACTCTGGATCCTCGTGACATTCATCACTAGAAGAAGAATCATTAATTTGAAGATCTGATTTTTTATTGTCAATCTCTTTTCTTAAACTAGAAATCTCAATCTTTAAATTAGAAATCTCCTTTTTAAGTTTATTAACCTCTTGATTTAATTTGGGAAGTGTAATTTCTTTAATCGGAGATTTGAATCTTTCAAGAGTCTTATTTAAACTGAATATGGGTTTTTCTTTAGCTCTAAGAACCTTGTCAGTGACCTTTTTATCTTTAGTTAATAAATCTTTTAATTGTTTTAGATATTGAGTTTTTAATTCCGGATCAGTAATTTTACTGATTAGATCAACTAATAAAGAGCTTTCTTCCTCATCTTTTGTAATTACACTAACCCTTTTACGTTAGCTTTTATTACAATCTTCGTATATATAGTGACTTCATTTTCACTATCGAATTTACGTTGGATGAGTTGTTACTAGAAGATTCGGAACATCGAAGCTTCTTCATTCGCTACTACTCTTATTATCAATTCTCATTAATTCTAATAATTGTTCCGTATCTTCAGTTGAAATATTTAACTGAGCTAATTTTTGTTTAACTCTGCATTCACTTTTGTAATGACCTTTTCGCCCACAATTGTGATGATAATTTTACTTTTATCAAATATTTTTGATTTTTATAAGATTTTTTCTTTGATGACTTAGGTTTATTATAATAATTATCTTGATTATTGTTCTTATTTTTGTTGTGAGTATATCTCTTCTTACTTGCGTTTATGATTTTTGTGTGACTCAATATGTTTATTTTTATGCCTGTGCTTCCTTCGGGAGAGGAGCCACCCATGATAAACCATAATTGTTTCACAAAATGTTCTAACTCGATTTAGCTTTATTTTTGTCTTTTCTAGCTTGTTTCGCTAATTTAAAATCAATGCACATTTTAATCCAATTTTTGGATATGACTAATAATATCTCCATAAGTTAAATTATCATAATCAATATATCCTAGGTTTTTGCTTAATTCTTCCCTAACTTTGTGAGCAAATAAAGATGGCAAACCATTAACTTAATTTTTCTTTCCAAAATGGTTTATTACCGTCATTTCTCATCATAACTCTAGAGGTAAATACATCTTTGTACCATCTAAAATCACTTAGAGTGGGACAAGTAAGATTACTTAAGCGATCATGAATTCTTTCTCGTAATATTGCTAGGGGTTCCAACAAAATGTTTAATTATGGTGAATATTAAAGTGTTAACTCCATCGGGAAGACCAATACCAAAGATCTTCATCAAAGATGGGATTGCCTTCTTTATCTCTTTGAATAGCATGAATTATGGATATTCTAATGTCTTCTGTGAGATGTTTTTCCCACCAAGACCTAAGAATGCCAGTGAATCCACTAGCTAATAATTCAACAATGTCTGGTTGAGACAAAGTGTTGAATTTAGTGATGTAACTGTTAGCTACCATAGACATATGATTTAGTTTATTAAGAATTTCTTGTTCACTAAATCCATCTATATTCCATTCATAAATTTTATTAGAGGATACCGAAAACTATTTATCTAGATTTCTTTCTTCGAATTGTAAGTCCGGAGGAGTTGGTCTGGAATACCAATTTCTGGTGATACTTGTGTTATTAACAGTTAATTTATTTAATTGATCATTAAGGTTTGAAATAGAAGAGTGGTGGAAGAACTTTCATTATTATCATCGATTCTACCCGATCAATAATGACAATAGTTCCACTTGGACCGGGTTCTGTTTTGAGTTTTTTAAATAATTTTTCAATGGATTTGACCAATTCGTCATCTTCATTAGGTAAACTTAAATTATATCTGTTTTCTGGTAAATTTAGTAAAGGTTGTTCTATCTTTGAATCGGGTTTTTGATAATACCTTCTTCAAATTTTTCTTCAATTCTATCTATTTTTTTTCCTCCGTTGCTAGATATTGATTGCTAAAGTTTAATTGTTCAATTATTTTTTGTCGTTATTAGTTCCGTCGTGTATTTTGAAGGACTAGCAATAATGTAAGTGTTTTTAATCGGAATTAGAACTGTTTCTAATGGGGATGATGGGTCGATACTTTGGATCTGTCTTTCTTTAATCCATTGAGTTTTACTAATAACATTGCATTTACCTTGATCATCGTATATACCGGTCATAAAAAGTGATGTTAATTTCTTCATTTTTTATAAATCTTTTCCATCTATTTACTATCTTATCTCTTTCCTTTTCAGGTTGGATGGGAGATCTAAATAGATGTCTTTTTTCTTTATTAGATTTTGAATTAAAATCTTTAACTAAGTTATCCCAATTTAACACGAAATCCTTTTTAATGACTCTTAGTTGATTATGAATAGGGGCATTAAAATCGGTATCGTGGGATAAAGCAGAGGATCTTGGGGAAGAAGAGTCTTCATCTTGACGGTATCGTTTCGAAATATCTTGAGGGATGACTAACTTGTCCTTCATTAAAAATACCTTTAAGTTTGATATCTTTAACAAGAGGATTACTTAGGACCTCAGTATCTCTTCTAGTGTGGATAACTGAAGGGACTGAAGAACTAGAAATATCTTCAATGATAACTGGTGACCTAGTACGTTCAAAACTAATTTTAACAGTTCCATCTAAAAATTGTTGGATATTTTCAATATTCAATAAATTGTTAACTATGGGTTGCTGTGGTAATTCATTTGGTAAAGTCCATTGATTAGGTAAGTTAATATCCTTCCAAAGAATTGTTCTTGGGATCTGGATATTAGCATCACTAGTTGAACTTTGAATTAAAGCTGTTTTGATCTTTTGGGCTTTTATTAAGAGCATGAACGTTCAAATTCGACTTCATCGTCTTATAATAAATCACGTAAATCAAAGCAATGGGTTGAGATCCCGCAATCATTTGAGTAATCTCTCCATCAGCTTTTAATATTTAATGATAAAGGGTTTAAATAAGTTTTGATCATTGAGACTCAAGGTGAAATCAGAAAGCGGTTGAAATGGATAGGTCCATTATGCAAACTTGCTTCCATTGCACCAATAATGCTTGGATAGTAATTTAAAAATCTAGCATCTCTAAAAGAGGTAGATTGATGAATTAATTCCTTTTCTATTAAGAGGTTTAAGCGCAACTTGAACAAGACCTATATGTATAAAATTATAACCCTTTTTCTATGTTTTTAATAACTTCGGTGATAAAAGACTACAATTTTCGTATTCTTTGTTAATTGCATAAACTCTCTCAACAGCTTTTGACATTATAATCGAGTTTTAAATTTATCCGAGAATGTTGGTGATAAATTTCTTTGGGAGATACCTTAGGTATATTCCGGTTGTTTTAAAAACTTGATTAATGTTTTCATAATTATGTTCTTCTTGGTTTACTATATCTCGGAACAAGAGGCAAAGTCGACTGTTACTAAGCGAGGAGCTAGATCTGAATAACCTACTCATTCGATTTGTTTCAAAAATAAAATCTTACTCAAAGCTCATTCATACATACCCGTTTACCCAAAGTAGACTCATACCTATGTTCTATAACCCGACAACCTTTCACACCACAGAGACTTACAAAGGTTAGATGTGAACTAGGTGGACTACGAGGTAAGTAAGGTGACTTGAACTTTGAAGAAGAAGATATTTTGAAATAGTAAAGAGAAGTTTGATTAAAGAGATGCAGCTAAAGCGATTACCAATAACAAACAACTTGGCTCGATACCATATATATATATATATATATATATATATATATATATATATATATATATATATATATATATATATATATTATTTATATTTTGTTTAATTAAATTTATAATTTAAATTTCAAAAGAAATCCAAAAGCCAAAGGGCTTTGTTTGGCAAACCATTTTAAATTAAAGAATTAATATCCTTAAACCTTGTTTGGATAAAACTAAATTAAAACTACTTTAATTTATTTTAATACTCCTTATAACATAGTTATTTGTCACACTATATTTAATTAAGCTTTTCATACTTAATTTAATTAATTCAAATAACAATTAATTAAATAATTCATTTATTCACATAACTCAATACAAATAATTAACCATCAAATTGAAATATCAATATAATAATAATTTCTTTAACTCATTAATTATTTATTTAACAAATAATTAACCAAATAAAATTAAATCAATTAAACAAATATTTATTCAATAATAAATACATCTATTAAATATTTATATAATTCAATAAATATTTAATATTACAATTAAAAATTCTGGAATGTTACACCTGGTCTTCCGCCAGACAGAGAAATTGAATTCGCAATAGACTTAGCACCGGGAACGTCACCGATTTCGAAAGCTCCATATCGTATGGCGCCAGTAGAAATGAAGGAAATGATGATACAATTACAAGAGTTACTGGATAAGGTTTAAATACGACCAAGTGTGTCTCCTTGGGGAGAACCAGTGTTTTTTGTAAAGAAGAAGGATAAATCGATGAGGCTCTGTATCGATTATCGGAAATTGAATAGAGTAACGATTAAGAATAGATATCTGTTACCAAGGATAAATGACCTTTTCGACCAACTGAAGGGAGCCAAGTGTTTCTCGAAGATAGATTTACAAACGGGTTATCACCAGTTAAAGGTACGGGAGGAGGACATATCAAAGACGGCGTTTCGAACGCGTTACAAACATTTTGAATTTCTAGTGATGTCATTCGGGTTAACGAATTCTCCGGCAGTGTTTATGGACTTAATGAACCGAGTCTTCAAGCCATTCTTAGATAAATTCGTAGTAGTTTTCATCGACGATATATTGATCTACTCAAAGACGGAAGGAGAACACGCCGAACATCTGAAGATGGTTTTGGAGGCACTAAGAAAAGAGAAGTTGTATGCGAATTTTTCTAAGTCTGAATTTTGGATGGAAAAGGTTCAATTCTTAGGACACGTGGTGGATAAGGATGGAATTTCAATAGATCCCGCGAAGGTAGAAGCAGTGAGTAATTGGGAGCAACCGAAGACGCCAACCAAAGTAAGAAGTTTCTTAGGGTTAGCTGGGTACTATCGAAGATTTATCTAGGATTTTTCTAAGATAGCAACCCCGTTGACCAATCTAACGAGGAAGACGGTGAAGTTCGTATGACAGACAAGTGTGAGGATAGTTTTCAGGAGCTGAAGAAGAGATTGAGTAAGGCACCTATATTATCACTACCAGACAATGCGGGAGGATTTATAGTGTATAGTGATGCGTCGCATAGAGGACTGGGTTGTGTGTTAATGCAACATGGAAAAGTCATTGCGTATGTGTCACGACAATTGAAGGATTACAAAAAATGATACCCTACTCATGACTTAGAGTTAGTGGCGGTAGTTTTTGCGTTAAAAATTTGGAAACACTATTTGTATGGAGAAAAATGTGAGATATACACGGACCACAAGAGTCTGAAATATATCTTCACACAAAAAGAGTTGAACATGCTTCAGAGAAGGTGGTTAGAATTAATCAAGGATTATGACTGCGATATTCTTTAGAACCCGGGAAAGGCAAACGTAGTGGCAGACGCGCTAAGTAGGAAGGGAAGGGAGAAGTTATTTCAATTGGCAATTCATGAGTTAATAAGGATTATGGAGAAATTAGAGATAGAAGTAAAGGGGCTAGAGAGGTCTGAGGAAAAAAAATTTACATTAGAAACTCATCCAACCTTGTTGGACATAATTAAGGAATCACAAGAAAGGGGTGAGGAGTGCAAGAAAATCAGAAAGAGGATCGCAGAAAATGAAAAGAAAGATTCAAGGTTGATAGAGACGGTATTTTGATATTCGAAGGGAGAGTGTAGGTGTCAGCAATAATCGAGTTAAGGGAAGAAATTTTACACGAGGCACATAATACGACGTATTCCGTTCATCTAGGAGGCATGAAGATGTGTTGTGATTTGAGGCAATATTTTTGGTGGCCCAATCTGAAATGAGAAATCACAGAGTACGTTAGTAGATGTCTTACATGTCAAAGGGTCAAAGCAGAGCACCAGAGACCGAGTGGTCTACTTTAACCGTTGGAAATACCGGAGTGGAAATGGGAGCACATTACGATGGACTTCGTGGTAGGACTTCCAGTCACGTAGAAAGGTTTTGATGCCATTTGGGTTATCGTAGATCGATTAATGAAGATGGCTCATTTTCTACTGATCAAGATCCGATATAGTTTGAATCAGCTAGCGAATTTATACGTAATAGAAATTGTTTCACGACATGGAGTGCTGGTATCGATTATCTCTGACCGAGATCTGCGCTTCACATCAAAGATCTGGAAAAGCCTGCAAGAGAGGATGGGAACACAGTTGAGGTTAAGTACAGCTTATCATCCATAAATGGACGGATAAAGTGAGCGAACAATACAAACGTTAGAAGACATGCTTAGAACTTGTGTGATGGACTTCAAGGGAAGTTGGGACGATAACCTACCCTTAGTGGAATTTGCATACAATAATAGTTATCATGCAAGTATAGGCATGCCACCATATGAAGCTCTTTATGGGAGAAAGTGTAGGACACCGTTGTGTTGGGACGAAGTTGGAGAGCGAAAGATGTTAGGGCCGGAATTATTCAACAAACCGCAAATGTGGTGACATTGATAAAAGCTAGACTAGTAGTTTCATAAGATCGCCAGAAGAAATACGCAGACTTACATCGATAGTACCGCGACTTTGAAGTCGGGAGTCACTTTTTCTTAAAAGTATCTCCCTGGAAAAGAAAAATACAATTCGGTAAGAAGGGAAAATTGAGTCTGAGGTTCATAGGACCATTCGAGATACTAAAGCGAGTGGGTGAAGTGGCGTACAAATTTGCATTACCACCTGAGTTGGAGCACATCTATAATGTGTTTCACATCTCTGTGGTGCAACTGTACAAGCCTGACTACAAACACGTGATTTCGTACGAGCCCATTCAAGTGGAGAAGAATCTGGCATATGAAGAAATCCTATCCAGATACTAGATAGGAAAGAACAGACGTTAAGAAATAAAATCATATCCTCTGTAAAAGTACTTTGGCGAAACCACGACGCCAAAGAGGCCACGCGGGAATTAGAAGATAAGATGCGAAGGGACTATCCCTATCTATTCGTGTAACCTTATACCAATTCCGAGGACGGAATTTTTATAAGGTGGGAGGATGTAAGAACCGTGAATTTCATGAATAAATATTATTTTGATTTAATGAGAAAAAGGAATATTCATTTGAAAATAAATATTGATGTGTTATGAAACGAATAATTCAATTAATTTAAATTGAATTTATAAGAATGTGGATTTGTGATGAGAATTGTGAAAATGCCTTGTGTGGCATGAGAATGGAGATTTAAGGAATTAATTTAATTAAGAAGTGAAGGATTAATTAATATTATATTATTAATTAATTGTTATTGTGAATAATAACTTACGAATAAGCAAGGTGAGTTACATATTTAGAAAAATATTTTTAATTTAATTGATGTGTGCAAGGTATGTAGCAATATTTAGTAACTACATTAAAAAGAATGAATGTGTAGTGTGACATTGTGATATGACTATATAACATGGAAACTATATAATAAGATTAATAAAATGTGTAAGTTATACGAATGATGTCTATGTGACCATGTAATGTGTATAGTGCATTAATATATATTTTATGGAATATCAACTTAGACTATGTGAATACATAATATAATAAGGGTTATGATAATGTGGTGTGTCGCTACTTAATTAAATCATAATTTGGCATTATCAAAATGTACATGGATTATATTTAATACCCCTAAATTGCCAACATAATATTGTTATATTATTTAAATCCATGTATGCACCCAATTGGATTTAAAACCTAAGTCGTATCCATATGTGTATTAAACATATGGTATGTGGCATTATCCATCTATCAAATGCTAAGAGTAGAATTGTCCCATTTTGTGAGTCACTCTCTTCTTCCACACGTGAAGGGACATTGGCCTAAGGCTACCTATTTCCTTCATCTCTCAAACTTCCCAGTAGCTAGCCATATATGATGAAGAAGGGTGTGGGTGATGGGAGTGGTTGGCCACTATTGAACCAACTCTTGATTACTCAATGAATTCTCCTTCCATCTCTTGGTTTAATTCCTTGGACAATAGCTTGGCATGGTTAGTAAATTGTCTATAAATTGAGCATTCCCCTTCATTTTCTATGTTGCTGAGATTACTTGCTTAGTGGATATAGAGAGTAATTTGATTTTGAGTAGAAGCTCTGCCCAATTCTTATCACAAAGGTAACATCAGTGTTCTTATTTTAATAATTGGAGAATTCTAGAATTTCTGGTAATAACTTGTTGATTGGATTCTAAGTTGTCATGTATGTGTAATCTGAGTTTGTATACATGTTTAGAAGCATGGTAGCTGGTCTGGTTACAGATTTAGCATGGTTTGTGTTGAGGTTCTGCAAATGCAGAGCCATTATTTTTCATTCTGCTCGAGGTGGCGCGACCGCGCCACTTCTATAGTACATGACCGCGTGGTCGCGCCGGCTGCCAGTCATGGATACTATTTTGTTGGTTCTTTATTGTTCTGAGCATGCTATGATAGTTAGGTTATGCATGTAAATGACCATATCATGTGATTAGATGTTGTTGTGAACATAGTAAGTTACCTTAGCTTGTTTTAGTTAGAATATTCAAAGAAAACTTAAAGAGTTGGAAACTAGTTTTGATAAACCTTTTGCAAAACATGTTCTAACCTTGGTTGTGAGTGTATCAAGTTCTGATATGCAGTAATATGTGACCAATATGTTAATTTACATTGTTGAAGATGGTATAGTATATTCAAGTATGATTTAAAAGGAAAATGAGAGTAAAAGACTATACTAGCTATATGTACATGAACTATGCATATACTAAGTTTTAAACTTCAAAACATGCTTATATGATCTATTATGTGATTATGAAAGCATGCTATAGAATATGTGGACATAGCTTGCTTACTAAAATAAGTTTTACTAATGGAGACTTTAAGCTTCAAATACAAACTTGATAAACCATACGGGAATTTATGAGCATTCTTATATATTCTAATATGTATATATGAGAGCATGATGTATAGTAAATGAAGTGACTTTGTTTACTTGATAGCTTAACATGAGATTTTCACAAGGAACCTTGAAATCTAGTTTTGTCAACATTACGAGTATTCTAGCATTTGACATCATGATTAGGTGTGTCATACATATAGACAAGATTTGCAAGCATGCTAGCTAATCGTATGCATTACAAAGTAGTTGGGCATGGTTAGATCAAGTCTAAATGAATGAAGTAGAACTCCACAACTTCACATACATGACTAATCTAATGCAAGCATGTGTAGTAGAGACATATGAATCATATAGCATGTGTTGAACGATCAAACATAAGAAAATCATGGTTTTAACACTTTAAGTCTTGATTAAATGAGAATAGATGGTTACCTATGTTAATGATAGGATATAAGATAAAACTTAGCAATTCACATACTAACATGTGTATTTTGGATGATTATTCATCTATATGCAAGACGGTGTACACTGACCTATTGCAGAAGCAGCCATGTCTTGGTTTGCACCAGGAGCAGCGCGGTCGCGTCAGTCTACAGTATGATCAGATTTATGTTGTTGATCTAAGGGTTGATGCATATCTATATTGTTACTTTAATCAGTAGTACATGTCTAGTATAGTACACATATGTGAATAAGTATGATAATGGAAGAATACTATAACTACACCCTTAAGTCACAATGTGATGGCAAACTATGTTCTCTAAATGACATAACATATTAGAAACTAATTTTAGTGTTATGTGATGATTACGTATGAGATCATATGACTAAGAGAAGACTAACAATATATGTTTAGTACCGATAAATTATATTGGTGTATCATAGTAAAGTTAAGATAACAAGTGTACAGATTAAACTTGGATAACTAATGTGATTATACATGAATAAGAAATTATAATTCTTTGGAAGGGTGTTAAGCTTTACATTGGTAAACTACGCGTAAGGCAAGTATCTGAACTCTCTTTTATATTGAGCAATTTTCCTACTTACACAAATTTGGATTTGTGCAAGTTCTCGAATTTTATTTGATTCTTATATTAAATGCAAGTAATCGAACCTTACTCTTTATTGAGCAATACTTGAACTTGTACTGTTATTGATCATACAAGTAGAACTTTGAAAGTATAAAACTTCGTAATCTAGAAATGAAATTGTTTACAAACCTTGAATTCGAACGATAATTGTAGAGTCCCCAAATCCGGGTCCTAAATCACCACGAATCTGGTACACTAGTTCTAACTATTGCGGAAGATATAAACATAAATTGTTTATACATTAAACTAAACATTACACATTATCCCCAAGGTCGAGAACCTTCACTTAAAACCTGAATCAATATCCTATCTAACATACAATGTTATTATTATAAAATACTGTTACAAATCTAGCTGCACACATAGTCCCAAGCTGAACATAGTTTTGACTTTTCCTTGTATCCGACATATTCGCCTTAATCTGCAATGTTTATCATGATATAGCAAGGGTGAGCAACAAGTTTGCCTAGCAAGTTTAAGTTCAATAAATTATGGATATATCATGATGGAAAGATTTTGAATAATAGTTGGCTAACATTCAATAATATAATTGTGAACTAGCATGGACAAATTTTCAAAGATGAACGAACATTGAACATGAACATATCAATTATATCTGGAATGAATGGTAATGGAGGTGATCAGCCTTTCATACATGATGAACACGTGCAATAGGCACAAAGTGCGATTCAACAATTCATAGACGTGATGTAATCACTAATGATTAATCACAAGTTAAAAGAACAGTTCAAGAAAACTTGTCTGATCGGTTGATTACTGTTACACATTATATTTAGCTTTGACTGAATACCTAATATAGATAATACTGATCTCCAAATATTAAAATAATATCATCATAGTGTAAAATAACTTAAACACATTACCACATAATCATATCCATCTATACAACATATAAGACCTAGTATCAAGTCAAACTATTGCAGTCTGAGTTAAGTTCGGTACTTGTAACAACCCGAGAATTTAGAAAATTTTTAAAATTTTAATTAATTGATTTAAGGTTCAATATTAGAACCTAGACAGAAAATAAGTGTATGCGTTTGATATTTTTGAGAAGGAATTTTGTGGATTTCAAAATTCTGTGAAGGATTTAAGTGAATTATTCAGGATTAAGGAAATACGTAAATATGTTCTGTGAGTATGGTCATTTATGTGTTCAGAATGTGGTTAAGGGTCAAGGGTTGACCAGATAAACAATATATGTGACAAACCCTAAGTATATATTAAGAACGTCAACGTTTGGTTAGAAAACCCTAGCAAATTATAAGAAACCCTAGAAACCGGTTCTGGAAACCATAATTTCAGTTCTGGAAATTCGAAACCCAAATTCGGAAGTTAAAACCCTAATCTGGGAACTTAAAGGATAATTATAATGCTCTAGTGCTATTAATTATAATATTAATTAGGGTAAAGCTTAATTAATTAGCAAACCCTAATTTCAAATTTTAAAATCTTAATTTCGGGATTAGAAACCCTAATTTATAATTAGGGAAAACATAATTATTCGTTTAATAATATTAATGTTAATTAGGAAACATTAATCATAATTTTCAAGTTAAGTAATTAGGAAACCCTAATCTAATTAGGAAACCTAATTTCTAAATTAGAAATTTTATTTTTCTATTAGAAACCCTAATTTTTGGGTTGTAAATCCTAATCCATGATTTTGATCCTAATTGCTAAATTAGAAATTTTAATACTAATCCTAATTAGCAAGATTTAAATTATGATTAAGAAATTTTAATATAATTAGAAAATTTTAATTATAATTTAGAAATATTAATTTCTATTTTGGAAACCTAATATTAAAATTCTAGAATTTTATTTTTAAAACCTAAAAGGGTTAAACCCTAAGGGTTAAAACCTAAACCCTAAGGGTTAAAATCTAAAACCTAAGGGTTTGTAGCAATTATCCAATTTGCCATTAAAATTAAAATCGAAATGACCAAAATGCCCTTTGTTGCATTATTGAAGGTTGCTTGTATATCTTGCCATATTTTGGGTGGTTGATCAACCTTAGCTGCCCCATGTGACTGAAATCAGTCCCTCATGCCAGCCAAAATCATTTCATTACACTTAGTTATATAGATTCAAGAGAGAGAAAAGTCTCACTTTATTTTTTATTTTGTCCAAGACCTTCTCTCTCTAGAATTTCGGGACTAAGAGTGAGAGAGAGTGAGAATCAAAGCTAAGTTAGCCTATTAGCTTTCCAATATCAGAATCAAAGTCAGAAATCAAAAAATAAAAGCTTAGAAGGTATAAACCCTAAATTTGTAAATTTTGTGTTTTAATGTTAGTTGTTGTTTAAAGTTGTGTAATAGGGTATATTTTAATGATCAGGGTTATTGGATCATGGATACATATCATGTAGATGCACGAAATCAAGTTTTTTGAAACTGACTTAGAACCCTAAAAATGTCACCTGACAAGCTAATGTCAGTGGCCGTAGACCTCTTTCTATTTTTGATTTTTCTTGTTTTAAGTTATAGATCTGTAGTATGTTATGTGGACTATGATCTGGAACTGGAAATAGGTTCAGATCATGTGTAGATTAGAAGTTAAAAGTGGTCAAAACTCGTTGATCGTTCACGGAATTGAAATTCTGGGCAGCCCAGATTTGCCTAGATGGCTCTGATAAGATTTTTCAAGCCTTGTATCTTGATGTTATTTGCTTGATTGAACATGTTGTTGTTATGTTGTTGTAGCTTGACATATGGACTACACATGTATGCCCTTAGATTACTCATAGCCTTAGCAGAATGAAAGATAATCCAGGTCAAACTTGCGTTGACCATCACACCGGAAGAAGATTCTAGGTAACCCAGATCATCAAAGGGGCAGTTTCTTTGCACGACTTTGACCGGTCCAGATCTTACGATGGTAATGTTGTTAAGTTGATCTAGTGAGTTATATATGTACCTGGACATCTGGACTACCATCTTGAACTCGTAAATCCCCCAAATCAGACTTGGAGCTCACGATCTAAGGAGGTAAATATAGCACCTACGACTGTTCTTCATTTTTTGGAAAACCCAAAAATGAAGAACAGTGTTGTCAGAGTTTTTGGAGACTCAGATCTTCTACGTGTGAGGTTGTATGGCCATGAAGTTAGTTTTTAGTTGTTGTATTAAATGAGTACTACAATATCGATGCTCAAACAAACCCAGAAACATGTTAGACAAGAAATTATAACGGGTCAAACTAGCAACCTGTAACACTGACATGAAGTTCGGGCTTGATGAAGAAACATTTCAAGAACACCTCTAGCGACGAATTACGTCATATATAGCCCCTTTAATGACGATTAATTTCGAGAAATTAATATTTTTAATTAAATAAATCAAAATAAATGGTTTTAATTATTAAAAATACTAAATAAATTTCAAAAAATTATTTTAAAAGTCCGAAAAATAGTTTTTAATTATTTTGAGTATATTTCATAAATATTTAATATTTTTGGAATATAAATGGTATTTTATTTATTTAATTATAATATTAAATAAATTATTTAAAAATAATTTTAATACATGAAAAATTATATTATGGTAAAAGAAAATATTTACTGAGATATTTTCGGTGACTTTTAATATTTTGTGGTGAATTTCATTAATTAATCAATATTAATGATAATAAGTTTATTTAATAAATATATTAAATAAATTATGGAAAAATAGAATTAATTATTTAAAAATCATATAAAAATGATTTAAGTAATATATAAATATTTTAAGTTATAACATATAACTTTTGATATTTTGTCATGAAAATGTTAATATTTTAATATTAAAAGAAATTATCGGATAATGAATTTAACGGTTTAAAAATCATATAAATATGATTTTTAGAGTATTAAAAATACTTTGTGATATTATAAATATATTATAATATTATGACATATATTTAATTAATATTTGATAATAAATAAATATTAATGATAAAAGAATTATGTGGTATTTAATTCATTTAAATACGATATTAATAATAGAAAATTCATGATAAATGATAATAATTATTTAAAAATTATTACGAGCTTATGAAAATTATTTTGACTAATATTAAAATTATCGGAGATAATTGTTAAGTATTAGGCAGAGTTTAATTGAACTTAGACTCGATAAAAGTCCGACTAGACCGTTGGAATGTCAGATTTGTGTCGGGTTCAACTCAAACTACAATAGTTTGACTTGATACCGAGTCTTATATGTGTTATAGAATGATAGGGTTATGTGTTATGTGTTTAGGTTATTCTATGTATATCTATATATATAATAATATTATATTATGATGATATTATTCTAATATTGGAGATCTATATTACTAATATTAGGTCTTTGGATAAGCGTTATAAATTGTGTAGCGGTAATCAACGGTTCATGCAAGTTTTTACTTAACTCTACTAAGAGTTGTTTTATTCAGATATGCTTATGGATAATCATTGATGATTGCCATTGTAGAATTGTACCATGTACATATTGCATGTATAAGTCAGGTATGAAAGGCTGATCACCTTCATTACCATTCGGTCCAGATATATGTGTTCATATTTAATACTTGTTCAGTCAAAAGTTTGTTTCGTGTTAGTTACATGATTATCTTTGTTGAATTATAGCCAGCTTATTATTCAAATCCTTTCAATCATGATATATCGTTAAATTATTGAACTTAAACTTGTTGGGCCACTTTTATGCTCACCCTTGCTATAACATGATAAACATTGCAGATTAAGGCGAATACGTCGAATATAAGAAAATGTTAAAGACAGTTCCAGCGTAAAGTTAATGTGTGCGATTAGATTTGTAAAAGTATTGTATGATAATAATGTTATTGTAAGTCAAGTAAGTTATGAATTGTGTATAAGTTAAGGTTACTCGACCTTGAGGATTATGTGTAAGTTTAATGTATAAACAATTTATGTTTATATCTTCCGCAAATAAGTAATAGTTTTATAGAGTGATAGTACCGGATCCGCGGTGATTCGGGACCCGGATTCGGAGCTCTCACAGTACTATTTTGACATCCCGACGGCCTAGTCGGATAATTCACTAGCCCATTATCCATAAAACTCTACTTAAACTGGTTCACAATTATCGTAGATAATTTATTATTCATTCAAAATAATTTTCATAGGCTCATAATAATTTTCAAGTAATTATTATCATTTATTATGATTTTTCAATCATTAATATCATATTTATATGATTTAAATACCACTTAATTCCATTATCATTAATATTTATTTAATATTAAATATTAATGAAAATCATGACATAATATTATAATATATTTATAATATCTCAAAGTATTTTTAATATCATAAAATCATATTTCTATGATTTTTAAATAGTTAAATCCATTATCCGATAATTACCATTAATATTAAAATATTAATGTTTTCATAATCTAAATATCAAAAGTTATATTTTATAACTTAAAATATTTGTATAATACTTCAATTATTTTTATATGATTTTTAAATCATTAAATCTATTTTTCTATAATTTATTTAATATATTTATTAAATAAATTAGTTATCATTAATATTAATTAATTAATGAAATTCATCACAAAATATTAAAAGTCTTTAAAAATAACTTCAAATATTTTCTTATACCATAATATAATTTTAAATTATTTTTAAGTATTAAAATCATTTTTAAATTATTTATTTAATATTATAATTAAATAAATTAATTAGCATTATTATTCCAAAAATATTAAATATTAAGGAAATGTATTCAAATTTATTAAAACCCCATTTTTAGGCTTTAAAATATTTTTTAGTAATTTATTATGTATTTTTAATAATTTAAAACTAATTTTCTCTAATTATTTAATAAAATAATAATTTTCAACAATTAAATACAGCTAAAAGGTGTGCTATATAGAATGTAACTGTCATTTATAGGTGTTCTTCATGTTCTTCATCAAACCCAAAACATTCAAACTCATTATCAGGCTGCCTACTTTGACCAATCGTAGATCTTAGATCATAAGGATTTTAGGTTTGCATTTGTGTTTATTGTTGATCGATTTCACAATCAAAACATATGTGCAAGTATACACGGTCAACAAGTAATAAAGTGAAAGTAAAGTATTGTTCCCACGAGGAATTATTTAATAGAAATCACCAAGTACTAGTTCTTAACCAAACTAATTTTATTTAAACAATCGCAATTTATGATTTTTAAACTTAAGCAAACTAAATTAACTAATTCAACTGGATTACTTTATAAATGAATTCAAATAAATAAAGATTAAGACTACAATATCCTCAATTATGAACTATAAACCAATTATCCAATTAACCCAATTATTACCCCCACCTGAATTGTTAACAGGAATTCTAGTTGTTAAAAGCCCTTTCCCAAGTGAACAGATAACTTTTATTCAATTCAATTAATCATGCGATATTCCTATGCAAAATAATTAAACCAAACCCGTTAAGTTCCAATTCCCAATTCATTACATGCAGTGAACAGATATTCATATTCAATTCACGACCCTGATTATTCATCTCATGCAAATAATTAAGCATACATGTTATCATGTCCAGTTCCAACCCTAGATTTTATCTCCCGAATCCTTCTAGAGTAACACGGTAATTACTGGCCTAATAATTAACCAAAAACGCACAAGACATAATTAACCATTCACCTTGACATAAATAATTGAAATAAATTAAATAATTAATTCATAGACATAAAAGGTTTAATTTATAATCTTAATAAAAGATTTAGTTCATGATTAATGAATTAAAATCAAGAATTCACAATTGAATAGACATTAAAAGATAAAAGTAAGAGTAGAGTGAAGAATAAATCTGTTGTCAGCAAATCTCCATCTTCCTCAAGCTCCTGCTCTTGATCTTCAATGGTCTCCAAGTTACTTCAATCTCCAAAACTAATAAGAACTAGGGTTTATGTTCTTATCTAATGGAGTGTATCTCTAATCTAATCTATGTAATCCCCCTTATTTTATGCCTTACATCATGTAATTATAGGTTACAAGTCCAATTTTTAGCTTAGGAACAAACTCAATCCAATTTGGAGTCAAAAATCGCCCCAAAACGCGTCCAAGCTTGACCAGACCCTTCCCCAGTAGCCTCTAGCTACTGTTCATATTTGGGATTTCGCTTCTAACACCCTTTGGCTGAAATAGCCTAGAAATGGGCGCTCCCGCGCTGGAAGGTTTTCTAGAATTTTCTGCTCTGACGTCCTTTGGGAAAATGGCCATAACTTCTTCGTTTTAACTCCGATTTTGATGATTCAAGATGTTCCGAAAAGAGGAGACGTAGATCTACAACTTTAATTATTTGAGTGTTTCGAAATAAGGTCCAGAGAAATACTTAAATTGGACCTGAAGTGGGTGATATGTAAATGGCAAGCCAAAACGCGAATCTAGCAACCCCAAACGTCGATCCAAGTAACTTTTGTCCCAATTCCTACAAAAAAATGTAAAACATGCATGAATAGACACAAACACTTAAAAATATCCAAACGATTAAGCTCAAATGCACTCAATTATGGGTATAAAACTCAGTCATTAAATACTCCCAAACTTAAATCTTTGTTTGTCCTCAAGCAAAAACACAAAAGAACTAAAAATAAACAAACTAGCTCAACTACATGAATGCATATGCATGATCTACTTCCTAATATACCTACGAATCCAGCAATAAATCAGTATGATATATAGCAATTGGCCTCAAAGATACTAATGATACTCAAATAATTTATCCAATCAAATCAAAGTCCATAACTCTAACCAGTTAGTCAATTCAAACCTGTCATCACCCATGTTTTGCGTGTGTGCATGTTAACCATTCTAACCAACCACAGTTCAAAATAAATACATAAAAAACTTCTTAGAAGGAAAATTTCAGTTCCAATTCAATTACTTTTGTGAACATGACAACTCCGGTTAAAACTAAGCAATTACCAAGTCTAAGGGTAAATACAGGATTTATTTATACTTTTATTTAACCACGAGGGCATTTTTGCTCTTTCTCGTGTTTTATTCATTTTTTATTTTATACCCATGGTTGTGCAATGTCTTATTCCCTTAGGCTTTTCAATGCTACCTTAACGAGCTTTCGACCAACAACTCCCAAACCATTAAGATCTTAGGGCGCTAGGTGTAAAGACAATCCCCTCGGGCTTACCTACTCAAGTAACAAAGGCCACAAAACTAGACAAGCATGCCACGGTGTTTATTCATTTTTTTTCTTTTTTTGGATTTTCTATTTTTTTTTCTTTTTCTGGATTTTTTTTTTCTTTTCATCATTTCTTTTTTCTTCTTTTTTTTCTTTTTTTCTTTTTTCATTTTGTATATATATATATACCCCATAAATTCCTCCAAACTCAAGCTTTTACGTCATTCTAACCTTTATCGCCAGTTCAGTACTTTCCCTAAATTTTAACCAAGATTTTCCTTTAGAAACAAATTATGTAACCCTTGAACCAAGTGGATTAAAACAGTTAAACTTTAAGTGCTAACCGGTTACATAAGTTTCAGACAGGCTCAGATTATCATCATGATTAAAATTATAGAACTCATCATAATTATCAACACTGTTCAAGTTAACATGTAAAACCAATCTTATCATAGGCCGAGCTAAGACCACACCAACCGATCGCATAGATTCATGCAAAAAAATGCAATTCAATGCTAACACATAAAAAAACGAACTACCATGCAGATAACTAATTATATGCAACACTACACTAAAATACCCCCAAACTTAAACTAGACATTGTCCTCAATGGCTGAAATAGAAAAAAGTAAAGCAGAGAACTTCCTTGAAAATATAGAAATCTTCCCCCTTGTCCGCTAAGTTTAGAGAATATGCTAGGCACATGGAACAAATTGGGCACCACACTTGAATTTGACTTGAATAACCTGTAAACCATGATAGAAACAATTTTATTAAATCCTAAATAAATGCAAATTCAAAACTACTAATAAAAACTAAAAATAAAAATTAAACTTAGGTTGCCTCCCAATAAGCGCTTGTTTTATAGTCTCAACCTGACTTCTTCAATTCTCTATCCAATTCCCCTACGAAAATTAAGGAACCCTTCATCCATCAGAAGCAATGTCTCTTTTGGGAGGTTCCCATTAGTAATGACCCTTGAATGAAAGTCACCTAGCATGCTCTTTGTAGATATGTTCCCCATTAAAAACGTGCAAAAACTAGGTGTTTTCTCCATTATGTTGATGATCAGATTAGGGCATTGAAGCTTAATAAACACAATGGGATCTTCCTCTATCTTCTCCTTTTCATCCCACCATGACTCCACAACTGTACTAGCTCTTATGTCACAAAGAGCTTTTTGCTTTTTATATTTGCGCGCTAATTGGGCATGATTTTGCAAAACTGCCCGGATCCTTAAATTTTGGTGGAGAAGGTACATGGGACACAATCAAAATTGGCTCATCTTCGTTGGTACTCAAAGTTAGATCTTCGCCGATCTCCTTTTCTTGGTCCACAAGTCTTTCCTCTCTTTCAACATCTACATCATTTGGCACATCCGGTTGCAGATTTGGTTCGGGCTCACCATCAGTCTCGGAATCCATGTCATAGAGCCAAGTGTATTGAGGACAAATGTTCGAGGCATTGATTAGTTGTTCTATTTGGTTCGTAAAATTTGACTCAATATCTCTTGATTAATCCTCCTCTCCTCACATGAAGCTATGAACTTGGACAAAATTTCCTCCAAATTTAAATGTTCTTCCTGTTGTAATGGAGGTGGACACGAGAAATCCGGTGGGTATGTTGGACTTGGAGCATAAAATTAATCTTGATGAGTATGACTCCATGAAAAAACCGGGTGATATCCCCAATCCTGATAATAGTTGTTGGGATAGACATAATTGTTGGGGTAATCACCACCATACGGTACCGGCTCAAAACTGGTGGTGCATTGATGACTCGGATGATTTCTAGCACAATAATCACAAGTAACCGCCACACTTTGACGACGTTGTGCTGCAAAAGCATCTAACCTCCTCGAAAGTGTCTTAATCTATGTTGACAATGCAAAAAGTGTCGTGAGTCCATCAATCTCCGCTCCCCTTGGCTGAGTCATTCTCGTATACGACCACTGATAATTAAAGTATGCCATGGTACCTGAAAAGAAAGAAAAAATAGAAAGAGAATTAAGTGAGATAAAAATAAATAAAAAAGACGTTTAAATTAAAACTAATTTGATAAAAATTAATATTGGCAAATATTATTAAATTAATTCCCCGGCAGCGGCGCCAAAAACTTGTTGGTTGATTTCACAATCAATAAATATGTGCAAGTGTACACAGTCAACAAGTAATAAAGTGATAAGAAAAAGTGTCGATCCCACAGAGAATTTCAATTAATAAATTCCAACTACTAGCACTATACCAATTCAATTTTATTTAAACAACAGTAAAGAGTGATTTTTCCGAAATAGAAAATTAAATTAATTAATTAAAACTAAATTATTCTAAAATTTAATCAACTAAATAAAAACTAAGATTTGACAAATGAATTCAGATAAATAAAGTTAAGACTACAATATCCCTAATTATGAACTATAAACCAATTATACAATTAACCCAATTATTACCCCACCTGAATTGTTAACATGAATTCTAGTTGTTAAAAGCCCTTTCCCAAGTGAACAGATAACTTTTATTCAATTCAATTAATCATGTGATATTCCTATACAAAATAATTAAACCAAACCCGTTAAGTTCCAATTTCTAATTCATTACATGCAGTGAACAGATATTTTTATTCAATTCACAACCCTGATTATTCATCTCATGCAAATAATTAAGCATGCATGTTATCATGTCCAGTTCCAACCCTAGATTTCATCTCCCGAATCATTCTAGAGTAGCACGGTAATTACTGGCCTAATAATTAATCAAAAACGCACAAGACATAATAAACAATTCACTTTGACATAAATAATTGGAATAAATTAAATAATTAATTCATAGACATAAAAGGTTCAATTTGTAGTCTTAATAAAAGATTTAGTTCATGATTAATGAATTAAAACCAAGAATCCATAATTGAATAGACATTAAAAGATAGAAGTAAGAGTAGAGTGAAGAATAAATTTGTTGTCAGCAAATCTCCATCTTCCTCAAGCTCCTGCTCTTGATCTTCAATGGTCTCCAAGTTGCTTCAATCTCCAAAACTAATAAGAACTAGGGTTTATGTTCTAATTTAATGGAGTGTATCTCTAATCTAATCTATGTAATCACCCTTATTTTATGCCTTACATCATGTATTTATAGGTTACAAGTCCAATTTTTAGCTTAGGAACAAACTCAATCCAATTTGGAGTCAAAAAGTGCAAAAAATTAAGCCCCACTAGCGTCCAAGCTTGACGGACCGGACCCTTCAAAGGCTTCAACATTCACTTACATTGGGATTTCGCCCTAGTGCCCGTGTTTTGAAATGGCATAGAAATAAGGCGCCCTGCTATTTGGAAGGTTTTCTAGAATTTGCTACTCTGACGTCCTTTGGGAAAATGGTCATAACTTATTCGTCTGAACTCAAGTTTTGATGATTCAAGATGTTACGGAAAGAGGAGACGTAGATCTACAACTTTCATTCTTTGAGTGTTACGAAATAAGGTCCGTAACAATATTGAAATTGGCCCTGAAGTGAGTGTTATGTAAATGGAAAGCCGAAACGCGAATCTAGCAACCCCAAACGTCGATCCAAGTAAATTTTGTCCCAATTCCTACAAAACAACGTAAAACATGCATGAATAGACACAAACACTTAAAAACATCCAAAAGATTAAGCTCAAATTCACTCAATTATGGGTATAAAACTCACTCATCATTTATGTTGTAGTATACATGTAATACCACAACCTCAAATCAATTTCATGACCAAACTATATCAAAATTGCCCGATCTAAGCTACCAAAATTGTTGTCAGACGTGTTTTGAACCTGCCCAGAACATTCATGTCAGTTAGCAAGGTGCCTTGCTTGACTAGAAATAGATCTATGATCGTTTTGATTATGGGCTAGTAATTTGTGTTAGGATTGTAGTATAAATGTAACACTACAATTACTAAGCGATTTCAGGGCCATAAAATAACACAACAGAGAGATAAAGACCTCCAAAAATCATGTCAGACGTGTTCTTCATTTTCTAGGTTACCCATAAATGAAGAACAGCCAAGTTACCTACTTTTTGATCCTTGTAACATTCATTTTGTGCTTGATTTGTGTGATATAAAGGTTCAATCCTATAGTCTTGATGTTAGGGTACAACAAAATGTTAATATTTCAGTCTAACAGCATCACAAGTAATAGATCTAGGCTGGTCAAAGTGGTGTCAAGAACTGCTCTTGAAGATTTCTGGGTTACCCAGAATCTTCATCCGGCAGTATGGTCACCTCGACTTTGACCATGATTATTTTTGTTTCTGTTTCTGATTTTGGTAATCTAAAGGCGTAGATGTATAGCCTACATGTCAGTCTACAAGATCTAACCAACAACATGACCTAAATAACAAAGATCATCAAGATCTAGGGTCTGCAAAAACGCTGTCAGAGTTTTCTAGAAATCTGAAAAATTTTTGGGTTTTCTAGAAACAGATTTTGTGCTCGGTCAACCTACTTTGACCACTCATATCTTGAGATCTAGACATGATCTGACCTTGATTCAAGTTCCAGATCAAAGCCCTTATAACATAGAACGTACAGATCTATAACATAAAACACAGCAAACAACTAACATGTAAAGATCTATGAGCCCTGAGAGACAACTTTTTAGGGTTCATGATCAGTTTCTAAAAATGTTATTTCGTGCATCTAGATGTTATGGATCTAAGTTATAACAACCCAGATCACTAAATAACACCCTCTAACATAACTTTAAACAATAAACAACAACAAATAACATGGATTGCATAGATTTCTAAGTTTAGGGTTTATACCTTATGAATGCCCAATCTTTGAATCTGATCCTTGATGTTTGATCTTGGCAAGCTAACAAATGATCTTGGCTTAACTTATCACTCACTCTCACTCTAAAATTTCGAATGGGGGAGAGAGAGAAGACTTGGCTAGGTTGAAAAGTAAAGTGTATAACTTTTCTAGACTTGTATGCCTTTAATCCATGATGCAATATATATAGCTGATCTAGATGGCTGATATTTTAGATATAGGGCACATGGCTAGCTAGAGTTAGTCACCAACCACAAATAGGGCTAGATCTACACTCCATCTCATTAAAATATTCAAAAAGGGTAGTTTGGACATTTGACTTGTAAAGTTAATGGCATAAATATAACTAGTCCAACCCTTAGGGTTTAACCCTAAGGATTTACAAATTTATTTTCTAGGCTTTTCTAATTAGGTTTAAAATAGAAATTTAAGATTATAATTAGTGTTTCCTAATTAAATTAAAGTTTACTAATCACATTCAAGCTTGCTAATTAGGATTAATATTTCCTACTTAAAATTGCTAATTTAGCATTTAGGTTCCATAATTGTATATTAGGGTTTCCAGTTGAACAATTAGAGTTTTCTAATAATCAATTAGGGATATCCCTAATTAAATATATAATCAATAACATAAAAACCTTATACTTATCTTCAAGCTCCCAAATTAAGGTTTTAATATTCCAAATTAGGGTTTCAGATTCCCAAAACTAAAACTAGGGTTTCCAGAACCGGTGTTAGGGTTTCTTATCAGTCGATATGGTTTTCTAACTGAACGTCGAGGTTCTTAATATAATATTAAGGTTTGTCACTGATATAATTTATTTGGTCACCATTGACCCTTAACCACATACTATACACATATATAACCATATACACATAACATATACACGTATACCCTTAACACTATAAACCTTCACCAAAAATTTTAAATTCACAAACCTTCCCAAAAATGTCAAATTCATACACTTATTTTTTGTCTAGGTCTATTATTTAACCTTTATTCAATATTTTAAGATTTTATTAAATTGTCTAAATTATCGGGTTGTCATAATAATTATTCTTATATGTACTGTGAAAGAAAACTGTCTAAGCCATTGCTTCGGCTAGACTATTGATATTGATCGAAAGCTATACAAACCAAATTTACTTGGTGCGGACTCTTATAACTGAGATGAGCAACCCTTTTGGTAGGGGAATTATATATTGTCGGGAAACCGACATGCACACTTGAGAAAAATTAAATGTAATGCATTGACATAGAGTACTTTAGGCTGATCACATGTTGTACTCATTTTATGGAACTATCAGTTTATTACTGTTAATTCTAGGAGTAGTTCTTAGTCCTTAGTGACTACTCAGTATTCATTACTTTGAAATCTTGAATTGATTAATCATTGAATATTATTGATATTTTCTATCCATAGCGACTACTGTTGATAATCATTGATACTTCTTGCTATCTCGAACTATTCTTATTGTTGTATCCTTGAGAAATATAAAACTACACTGAGTACCCTTGTTGCTATATTACTTGATGGGAAAATTTGTTGCTCATTCTTGCTTTCCCTAAAAATATTTCAGTTAAAACAGAGCAAGGCGGCCCCTCATGCATTGATAAGGGCAAAGGCAAGGCTATTGAGTAGTTCATGTTTAGTGGAGATTATTATATTCATGTAATGTCTTAAGTTGTGATATGTATCAGTTATATTTAAATTATGCTTAATTAGGTTAGAGGTATTGTAAGAGATGTTTAAGTTACGAACCCTTGGGACGAGAATAATTATATTATGACAATGTAATTTATTCTATTTTTTCGGTGTGTGAGATTATGATTTATTATTAGAGTTAGTACGTGACAACCAAATTTGAGACAAGAGTGGTCTGAATTTGGGGGCGTCACAGTCATAGAGGTTTGAATTAATCTCCTAACTTTCAAGGTTGTCTCTGGAAAACAAAAGACGATTCTACCGTCCTGCATGATTAGTAACAGGAATGCAAATTTTTGAGTGCCTACACTATCTTCTATGATTTAAAAATCTATCATCAATATTTTATCGTTGTAACACCAATCAACGGTTCCTGATCATAATTATGAAATTCAACAATTTATCTTTGCACTATGGGCCAAAGATATTTGTAATAACCCGATATTTTCTATATAATTAAATCAGAAATTTTGCGTATAATTTTTTTTATTTATAAATGTGGAAATATGTGTCAGGTAATGTATATATATATATATATATATATATATGTGTGTGTGTGTGTGTGTGTGTGTGTGTGTGTGTGTGATAAATAAAATTTATTTATTACATTAGTTATTCAAATAATTTTATTTTAGAATTATTGATCATTATAAATTATATTCTTATAATAATTAATTTTATAGTAGAAATATTTTATTAATTATTTTCTATGAAAATATGATTATTATATTATTTAAATAATATATGAAATGATTATAGAATTATTATAATAATTACTCCCTCCGTCCCATAGTTATAGGCTGATTTTCTATTTTGAGATGTCCCAATATATAGGCTACTTACTATTTATAAAATTTAGTTGGTTCATTGTTTTACTTTTATGACCTTATAATAAATATTCAATCATTACTTCTTTTTTTGAAGAAACAACATTCAATATCATTATTTTTATCACCACATTTAATGTTGTTGTATTCTCTTTGGTTAAAGTTTATGGATTTTAATGGTTAGTACATGACAATCAATGAAGTTGATAGTTCCAATGTAATAAGTAAGGAGTAATTAATTTATTCATTAATTTCTTATTAAGGGGTATATATGGAAAATTTATGTTAAAAATTACCACTTTACTAATTTTCTTAAACTATATGCCAAAAGAAATCACCCTATAACTATGGGACGGAGGGAGTATTTTATTTTATTATATGAATTTATTTTAGATTAATTAAGTTAATTATTATAACTCAATTAATAATGGTATGTATATGAAAGATAAATCAGATATGGAATCTAAACCCTAATTTAGGATTTGGAACAAGGAATGAGAATAATAATATAATATTAATTATATTTCAGTGCTATAAATATGTATGTTATGTGTGTAAGGTTAATCTGGGGAGCAGTTTTATTATAACCTGATAAACCCTAGTTTCGAAGTAAAATGAGACTTTAAAATCTGATGAGTCACTGTGTTATATGAATAATGACATGTATTGTAGAATTTAATTTTAATTAGGGAAACCCCTAATTATTATAAATCCTAATTAATATTTGTGGACCCTAATTGATTAGAAACCCTAATTAGCTAATTAAGAAACCCTAATTTGCTAAATAGGAACCCTAATCACTAATTAAGCAAGCTTAATGTTAATTAGTGAATACTTAAACCTAAGTTTCAAGTCTAAGTAATTAGAAACCTAAACTATTTTAAAAAAACCTTAATTTATAATTTTTGAAACTAAAATTTTATTTTTACAAACCCTAAATAGAAATCCTACGAATTCAATATGCTAAACCTTAGGGTTAAACCCTAAGAGTCAAACCCTAAGGGTTTGTCAAGATTACAAGTTTGCCATTAAAATTTTAATGCAATTGACCAAAATACCCTTATGCACATTCTTTATTAGCTTGCTTGTAAATCTAGCCAAGATATGTAGTTGTTGGCCAACCCTAAGTATAGCCATGTGCTACAAACTCTATAATTCAACAAATTCTTCATTGGCCAAATACATTGCATACAAGTCATATTTATAGATCAAGAGAGAGAAATGTTCATTATTTGGTTCATTTTTACACAACGCCTTACCAAGTCTCTCTCTCTCTCAAAAAACCCACGAATTATAGTAGCATTTCACTCCCAAAAATCAAGCCCCGCGAATTCCATTAACATATCAGTAGCCAAGAATCAAAGCTTGTTTATAGAATGTATAAACCCTAATTAGAACTTGATCTTGGTAGCTATGTTAAATGTTATGATGGTGTGTTAAAACATGTTTTTTATAGTGTATAATGATGATCTGGGTTGATAGATGTTAGATCCATAACATCTATAGGCTCAAATTTGATGTTTTTACAAATCTGGAAAAAGTTAAAAAAGTGGTCTGACAATGAATGTCAGACCTCATAGATCTTTGGTTGTTATGATAATGTTTTATCTTGTTGTATGATGTGAGATCTGTGTTCTGGAACTTGTATCAGGACCAGATCATGCTTAGATTGTCAGATATTCTTGGTCAAAATGAGTTGACTGAGCATAACCATAACTTTCTGGGTAACCCAGAAAGTGTGAATCAGTGTCTGACAAGATATTGTTGATCCCATATCTGACAGGTTTTTGTTGCTATGTTCTTTTTATTGCATCTAAGTTATAGTATGTTGATTGGACTATATGTTTATGCCTTAAAATCTCCTAATCATCAAATGAATGTAATGTAGTGGCTGGTTAAAGTAGGTAAGATGAGCACGAATCCGATTTTCTGGGCAACCCAGAAAACCAATGGCCATGATCTCTGACAGCCTTTGACCGACATGGATCTGTTTGCTGTGATGTTGTTAGATTTGTTTTATGTAAAAGATCTGTTGTCTTGCATGTTGTCTACACACTAGAACCCTTAAATCACCAAACCAGTACATGTGTTGCAAGTTGTGGAAGCCCAAATGTGGTCATTGAAGCTCGTTCTTCATTTCTAGGTAACCAAGAAATGAAGAACAACTCCGATACGACTTATTCCGTGCCTTAGATCTCTCTTATTGTTAATGTTTAGACTTGAACGTTGTTCACAACTTGTACCCTGCTAAATACTCTATGCATCCCGACGTCTAAACTACCTAATACATGATCAGATTGATAGATATAAGGTCAACAAAAGCGTTGACCGGCCTTGACTTAAATTTTTGGGCAGCCCAGAAACGTTCTGACAGCTAGTTTGGGACATTATATATTGCCGATATGTTGTTGTATGGCCTAGATTGTTGGTGTTAATTGTAGTGTTACATAAACACTACAAGATCTGAGTCTTAGTTTGCCAAGAAACACTTTGTGTTAAGAATTAAACTTGGTCAAACATGCCCCCTCGTTAACTGCTTATGATTTGTCTGGGTTGCTCAAGAACACCTAGGCGACGCTTTCTGTCGCCAAAGGCTTTAGCAACAGACTTATTAATTTTAATTAATTTAATTTCTAAAAATAATTTAAAAATAGTAAATAAATTCTAAAATTTCCAAAAATAGTTTTAAAAATTATTTTTAGTTATAAAAATTTACTTTTAATAATTTGACATATTTTCCACAAATATTAGTATTTATTTAAATAATATTGATATTTAAATTATTTAATAAATGCATTAAATAAATTAATTAAAAATGATTTTATGATATTAAAATTAATTTAAATGATAATAAGGCATTTAATAATATTTTAAGTTATAAAACAACACTTTTAATATTTTAAGATAAGTTTCATTAATTATTTAATATTAATGATATTAGATTTATTTAATAATTATATTAAATAAATTAATTAAAATGATTTTAATATTATAAAAATCATTTTAAATGAAAATAAATAGTTTTAAAATATTTTAAGCTATAACATATAACTTTTAATATTTAAAGGTAAATTTCATTAATAATTTAATGTTAAATGATATTAGAGTTATTTAATAATTATATTAAATAAATAGTTTAAAAATAGTTTTATTAAATTAAATATTATTTAAAAAGGATATAAATGATTTAATAATATTTTAAGTAATAATAAATGACTTTTAATATTTTGGTGAATAATACATTAATATTTAATATTAATGGTAATTATTTAAAAATGATTTTAAATATTTTAAAAATCATTTAAGGGTAATATTAATGTTTTAATAATACTTTGATTTATTATAAATAACTTTAATATTTTGGCAATGGTTTCATTAATAATTTAATATTAATTAAATATTAATAATAATAGAATTATTTAATATTTAAATCATTTAATAATGATTTTACGTTTGAAAATTCATATGAAAATTATAATAATTATTTAAAAATTATTATAAGGCTATGAAAAATAATTAATTGATATTTAAAATGTCTAAATGAATATTGAACTACGATAGAGTCTTAGACTAGATAATTACGATAAAGTCAAAGTAATGACACTAAATGTTTTAGAAATTGATTTGGACTTAGATAATTTGATTAGATACGTTTTTTTTGTGATCAAATGATGGTATTAAACATATGTGACAATGTGATTAGGTTATGTCTTTAATTGCAATTAAGCGATCTTATGGGTTATGATATGTATTTTTAATCGATAGAATGATCTTATTAATGATAGGTCTCGATATAAAAGATAGAACTAAGTCACAGAATCGTAATGATGAGATCAAGCAAGTATCTACCTTTGCATTTACTTTATGCAATGGACATAAGTAAGAAAGTTTCAGAATTATATTATCATTGTGCCAGAATATTAACTCTACTGTTATCGATTATGTATCCGGTCATTATTTATCAGTATAGTATTATTGTATAATTCAGATATTTATTTTGTTCGTTAATTTCTAAATATGGTTATATAAGTGTCCTCACTTGGATAATCATTGTATTTAATCACATGTTAATACATACTTATTAATTTTTATTATGTATACGTTGACTTAAAAGCTGTCTAAGCTATTTGATCCGGCTAGACACAAACTTAAAAATATTATTGAACAAGATAGAACTTTATTATTATCCGACCAAATTGTTTTGGTTCGGATTCCCGACTAAGTATGAACATCCCTAATCTGGGAAAACTTTTGTGCGCCAAAGGCGGATAAGATGAACGATAATATCGTTCTTGCATGTAGTATTTATCAATACAGGGCATATTGGGATGATCACCCTCGCGCCCGTAAGTTATGACGGTTTGCAGATGAAGTTTTGCTAAACCTTAGCGAAAATTAAAAACAATGGTCTATCAACTAATCATCATTTATAGTCAGTACGTAGTTCCAAAATTTTGATATAGAATTTATATGTTGTTGAATATTGGTTCAGCTTACTTCACAACTGTTGATTCGTTGTAGAAGTGTCTTTTCAAAGAAAATATTTAATCCTTTCAGCTAATATTTATTATTGTTATTACTTGTTGGGCACTCAAATGCTCATCCTTTCTTAATTTAAATGTTTCCAGCTAAGTGTGAACACCCAGAAGGTTTGGCCAAGAACAAGGGAAAAGTAAAGTAAACAGAATAAGTGTTATGGTATTCTATGTAATAGTTTGACTTTATTAAGACCATGATATTTATTATTATCATGTATTATAATGAATGTAGTAAAGATTGCGTACTTGGGATTAGACTCTGATATATATAAATTAAGTTTGGTATTTATATTATTGTTATTAGTATTAGTATTATTTTCGCTCATAGAAATGGTATCGTAAAGCAGCGAGTTCAGGTTTCAAGTACCTGAATTTGGGGGCGTTACAAGTTGGTATCAGAGCTTTAGGGTTAGAAACCTTAGGTGGGATAGACCTTAGGCTATAACCTTAGAACAAAGGGAAACGTTGAAAATATAAATAACTCATATATAGTTTAAAAAGGAGATGAATTGAATAAATTCATCGTCAAATCAAATAAAAGATAACCTATATAAACCTATTATTTAATGTGTGCATGTATATATTATGTGCTAATCAAGATAGTTTGTGTGTAGATGTCAGATGGAAAAGAATTAGGATACCCTCATATCATAAAGAAGGAGCCAACCTCCATAACTGAGCCAATGTCAAAGCCAATAGCTGAAATAGAGGCTCACTTAGAAAAAATAACCCTAATGAGGTGATTATACTGGAAAAGTGTAATACCGAACCTAGAAACGCTAGTATAACTGATAGGTAGAGTATAGTTATAGAATATACGGTCGAGCTCGAGTTCTTAAACTCATATAATGGTGGTGAGTTCTTAAACTCATAATGTGTGGTAAGTTTGACGAACTTGGTATAGTTATGTGTGAATAGATTATTGAGGATAATGGGAATATATATAATACTAACCAATTGATCCTTAGTGAAGGCATAAGAAATAAGTAGTATTAGTATTACTTGGTTATGTATGATTATATGATGTGTATATGATAGGTATGACTGTGTAATGTAATATTCTCAACTTTCGTATAAGTTGTGGCAACGAATCCCGACTTCTGTGTCACAAAGGGATAACAGATGTTTAAAGAAGTATGTGCTATGAATATACATCTATGTTGGATTGATGAAATAAATTTTGTATAAAGATAGTAATTATTTATCGGAACACTAGTTCATACAGTAAACCAAATTTTCAAAATCTAATATTTTGAATACATGATTATTTGAGTAGAAACTTTCGCGTTATGTGTATACCCTAAGACATAGAAGGTAAGTCGATGAAAGATAAATTATGATTTTAATTAATCAAATAATGCCGCCAAGACGAAAACGAAACCAAAGGACAGAAGAACTTGTCAACAAAGCTAGAAGACAACCAGACCCGATACATAATTTTATGATTATGGTCGCTCAAGCTATGCAGAACGAAATAACGGCCGTGGAAAATCAGCCAAATAATCAATTTGCGAACTTCAAAGACTTCAAGGCAGTCGGACCGCCAGGATTTAGAAGATCAACTGGCCATGTAGACGCATTTGTGATAGCTAGGATAACGGAGGGGCAAAGGACAACTTTCACCACCTACATGTTGAAAGGGGAGGCGAATTTTAGGTGGGAGATAAATCAAGCTAGAGTCGGAGAAGGGAGTAGTGGTAGTAGGACTGGAAAAAGGAAAGGAGAAAATTTTGGGAATACCAGAAATAGGCCAGGAGGTGGAAAGAAACAAGTTGTGCAGTGTGGGAATTACGGAAAGAATCACTCAAGAGAGTGTCTTAAATGTGTGGATCAATGGATCATAAGATGAAGGACTGTCCGAAATGGAGAATGGAGGCAGGAAGCGTAAATACGGGGAAAAGTAGCGGGACGCTGGCGATAACGGGATCAACTTCAACAATCAAACCAACAGAACCAACCGCAAGAGTCTTCAACGTGACTGTTCATGATTCGGTGGCAGCTGGGGATGCAACTCCAGGTATTATTCGTATAACTTTTATATTTTTATATATATAATTTTCCTATATATAGTAAATTATTTTATAAAGAAATTTTGAAGGAGAAATTTGAGTTCTATTAGAAATCAAATTTCTGTTTGATAAGATAGATAAGCTTTATGCTGAATAGTTAAAGATCAATTCGATCAAATATGATCGAGATCTACTTACAATGACTGTGTATACTATTTACCCTTGTATGTATAGATTTTGAAACGGTGATTCCGGGGACGGAATATTTATAAGGGAGGGTGAATGTAATAACCCGATATTTTCTATATAATTAAATCAAAAATTTTACGTATAATTTTTTATTTATTTATAAAGGTGAAAATATGTGCCAGGTAATGTGTGTGTGTGTGTGTGAGATAAATAAAATGTATTTATTACATTAGTTATTGCAAACAATTTTATTTTAGAATTAGTGATCATTATAAATTATATTCTTATAATAATTAATTTTATAGTAGAAATGTTTTTATTAATTATTTTCAATGAAAATATGATTATTATATTATTTAAATAATATATGAAATGATTATAGAATTATTATAATAATTATTTTATTCTATTATATATGAATTTATTTCAGATCAATTAAGTTAGTTATTATAACTCAATTAATAATGGTATGTATATGAAAGATAAATCAGATATGGAATCCAAATCCTAATTTAGGATTTGGAACAAGGAATGAGAATAATAATATAATATTAATTATATTTCAGTGCTATAAACATGTATGTTATGTGTGTATGGTTAATCTGGGGAGCAGTTTTATTATAACCTGATAAACCCTAGTTTCAAAGTCAAATGAGACTTTAAAATCTGATGAGTCACTGTGTTATATGAATAATGACATGTATTGTAGAATTTAATTTTAATTAGGGAAAATCCTAATTATTATAAACCCTAATTAATATTTGTGGACCCTAATTGATTAGAAACCCTAATTAGCTAATTAAGAAACCCAAATTTGCTAAATAAGAATCCTAATCACTAATTAAGCAAGCTTAATGTTAATTAGTGAATACTTAAACCTAAGTTTCAAGTCTAAGTAATTAGAAACCTAAACTATTTTAGAAAACACTAGTTTATAATTTTTTAAACTAAAATTTTATTTTTACAACCCTAAATGGAAATCCTAAAAATTCAATGTGCTAAACCTTAGGGTTAAACCCTAAGGGTCAAACCCTAATGGTTTGTTAAGATTACAAGCTTGACATTAAAATTTTAATGCAATTGACCAAAATACCCTTATGCACATTCTTTATTAACTTGCTTGTAAATCTAGCCAAGATATGTAGTTATTGGCCAACCCTAAGTATAGCCATGTGCTACAAACTCTACAATTCAGCAAATTCATTGGCCAAATACATTGCATACAAGTCATATTTATAGATCAAGAGAGAGAAATGTTCATTATTTGGTTCATTTTTACACAACTCCTTACCAAGTCTCTCTCTCTCTCAAAACCCACGAATTATAGTAGCATTTCAGTCCCAAAAATCAAGCCCCACGAATTCCATTAACAGATTAGTAGCCAAGAATTAAAGCTTGTTCCTAGAAGGTATAAACCCTAATTAGAATCTTATCTTGCTACCTATGTTAAATGTTATGATTGTGTGTTAACGCATGTTATTTATAGTGTATAATGATGATATGGGTTGATAGATGTTAGATCCATAACATCTATAGGCTCAAATTTGATGTTTTTACAAATCTGGAAAAATTTTAAAAAATGGTCTGACAATGAATGTCAGACCTCATAGATCTTTGGCTATTATGAGTTTTTGTTGTTTAAATGTTTTATCTTGTTGTATGATGTGAGATCTGTGTTCTGGAACTTGTATAAGGACCAGATCATGCTTAGATTGTCAGATATTCGTGGTCAAAATGAGTTGACTGAGCATGACCATAACTTTCTGGGTAACCCCGAAAGTGTGAATCAGTGTTTGACAAGATATTGTTGATCCCATATCTAACAGGTTTTTGTTGCTATGTTCTTGTTATTGCATCTAAGTTATAGTATGTTGATTGGACTATACGTTTATGCCTTAAAATATCCTAATCATCGAATGAATGTAATGTAGTGGTTGGTCAAAGTAGGTAAGATGAGCACAAATCCGATTTTCTGGGCAACCCAGAAAACCTATGGCCATGATCTCTGACAGCCTTTGACCGGCATGGATCTGCTTGCTGTGATTTTGTTAGACTTGTTTTATGTACAAGATATGTTATCTTGCATGTTGTCTACACACTAGAACCCTTAAATCACCAAACCAGTACATGTGTTGCAAGTTGTGGAAGCCCAAATGTGGTCATTGAATCGCTATTCTTCATTTCTCAGAACCCGAAATGAAGAACGACTCAACGACTTATTCCGTGCCTTAGATCTCTCTTATTGTTAATGTTTAGACTTGAACGTTGTTCATAACTTGTACCCTGATAAATACTCTACACATCCCGACGTCTAAACTACCTAATACATGATCAGATTGATAGATATAAGGTCAACAAAAGCGTTGAACGGCCTTGACTTAAATTTCTGGGCAGCCCAGAAACGTTTTGACAACTAGTTTGGGACATTATGTCTTGAAGATATGTTGTTGTATGGCCTAGATTGTTGGTGTTAATTGTAATGTTACATAAACACTACAAGATCTGAGTCTTAGTTTGCCAAGAAACACTTTGTGTTAAGAATTAAACTTGGTCAAACATGCCCCCTCGTTAACTGCTTATGAATGTCTGGGTTGCTCAAGAACACCTAAGGCAACGCTTTCTGTCGCCAAAGGCTTTAGCGACAGACTTATTAATTTTAATTAATTTAATTTCTAAAAATAATTTAAAAATAGTAAATAAACTATGAAAATTCCAAAAATATTTAAAAATTATTTTTAGTTATAAAAATTTACTTTTAATAATTTGACATATTTTCCATAAATATTAGTATTTATTTAAATAATATTAATATTTAAATTATTTAATAAATCCATTAAATAAATTAATTAAAATTATTTTATGATATTAAAAATCAATTTAAATGATAATAAGGCATTTAATAATATTTTAAGTTATAAAACAACACTTTTAATATTTTAAGATAAGTTTCATTAATTATTTATTATTAATGATATTAGATTTGTTTAATAATTATATTAAATAAATTAATTAAAATGATTTTAATATTATAAAAATCATTTTAAATGGAAATAAATAGTTTTAAAATATTTTAAGCTATAACATATAACTTTTAATATTTAAAGGTAAATTTCATTAATAATTTAATGTTAAATGATATTAGAGTTATTTAATAATTATATTAAATAAATAGTTTTAAAATGGTTTTATTAAATTAAATATTATTTAAAAATGATATAAATGATTTAATAATATTTTAAGTAATAATAAATGACTTTTAATATTTTAGTGAATAATACATTAATATTTAAATATTAATGGTAATTATTTAAAAATGATTTTAAATGTTTTAAAAATCATTTAAGGGTAATATTAATGTTTTAATAATACTTTGATTTATTATAAATAACTTTAATATTTTGGCAATGGTTTCATTAATAATTTAATATTAATTAAATATTAATGATAATAGAATTATTTAATATTTAAATCATTTAATAATGATTTCAGCGTTTGAAAATTCATGAAAAATTATAATAATTATTTAAAAATTATTATAAGGCTATGAAAAATAATTCGACTGATATTTAAAATGTCTAAACGAATAATGAACTACACGATAGAGTCTTAGACTCGATAATTACTCGATAAAGCCGTCAGTACGCCTAAATGTTTTAGAAATTGATTTGGACTTAGATAATTTTATTAGATACGTATTTGTTTGTGATGCAATGACTGTTAAACATATGTGACAATGTGATTAGGTTATGTGTTGACTGCAATTAGCAGTACTATGGGTTATGATATATATTTGTAATCGATAGAATGATCTTATTAATGATAGGTCTCGATATAAAAGATAGAACTAAGTTGTGTAACTGTAAGCAGCAGACCAAGCAAGTATTCTACCTTTGCATTTACTTTATGCAATGGACATAAATAAGAAAGTTTCAGAATTATATTATCATTGTGCCAGAATATTAACTCTATTTTTATCGATTATGTATCTAATCATTATTTATCAGTATAGTATTATTGTATAATTCAGATATTTATTCTGTTCATTAATTTCTAAATATGGTTATACAAGTGTCCTCACTTAGATAATCATTGTATTTAATCACATGTTGATACATACTTATTAATTTCCATTATGTATACGTTGACTTAAAAGGTGTCTAAGCTATTTGATCCGGCTAGACACAAACTTAAAAATATTGTTGAACAAGATAGAACTTTATTATTATCCGACCAAATTGTTTTAGTTCGGATTCCTGACTAAGTATGAACATCCCTAATTTGGGAAAACTTTTATGTGCCAAAGGAGTATAAGATGAATGATAATATCGTTCTTGCATGTAGTATTGATCAATACAGAGCACATTGGGATGATCACCCTCGCGCCCGTAAGTTCTGATGATTTGCGGATGAAGTTCTGCTAAACCTTAGCGAAAATTAAAAACAATGTTCATAGTCTGTCAACTAACACTACAAGAAAAAAGCTTCAGATCGACGAATTATTCCGTTGGAATTACTCCTATTCAGTCGATATTACATTATTCTCGACGAAACTATCCGTCAGATATTCAGTCGTAAATATTCGCGTCGAAAATAAGATCCGTCAAAAGTTCTGTCAAAAATTACATATCTTCGACGCACGTATCTCCGACGAATGTACGTCGAACATTACCTATCTTCGACCGAATATATAGGACGGAACGTTTCGTCGAGTAAAAGAGTCCCTACGTTCGACGAATACATTCCCTCAGAATTAACTTATGTCCGACTGAAAAATAGAATAACCCATTATTCATTAAAATTGGCTAATTATTTCATTCGATGTAATTTGCGTCGGAGATAGAGTGTTTACGATGAATAAGTTGCGTCGAAGATAACGTATGTTCGACTGAAATTAGGATATTTCGACATTTATTAAAAATTACTTATTTGTTACTTCCGAGGGAAATTCCATCGCAACTACCTTATTCCGTCAGAATTAACTATCCTTTTTATTAAATACAGATTTGAAAAGTTCAGTTTCCAGGTGTTTAAACCCATTAATGTACCTGTAACCTGTCACAACCCAATACACAGTAATATAAACCTATATCTCATAACCCAATATGCAACGTAGCACTAAAACTTAATCTTCAACTCATTATCATTCACATTCACATTCAAATATCCACCAAAATGTATTATAAGCTAACCAATTACAAATATTCAATTGTGTATGTTCCATAAATGTTAAACAATATAATTTACAATAGTAGTCATATGTATTTAATTAGACAATATAATATATACAAAAGGGTCTACAATAACATGAATATATACAAATGAAATATAAACTAGTAAAAGTATGATCATCATCATCCAAGTGAGGTGAGCGACGTACTGCTGCAGTGTATGGATGTGGGACTCGTGTTCTCGCTGCTCATCATCGCCATGACTGACGCCATCGCATACACCACTGTTGATAGAATCAAAATATAAATCATTAGTCATATATATATATATATATATATATATATATATATATATATATATATATATATATATATATATATGTGTGTGTGTGTGTGTGTGTGTGTGTGTGTGAGAGAGAGAGAGAATTAACAAACTAGCCTTAATTGAAAAAACATAAACAATCGTGAATACGAGTAGGTAGGGGGCGGACGAAAAGCCTCCCAAGAGAGTAATCACCATCCAGAGCATCTCGGCGCTCCAAGCATCGAACTGCTCCCGTGGTAATCCTGTACTCTCTGCAGAGGTCCCTGCTATAATATCTGAGCAATCTGGTGAAAGCGAGAATTGGAAGGCAATCTACGACGCTGAAAGATAGGATCGGTATGGAACCTATCCGACACACTTTATCATCGGCCGAAAAAATATCGTCATCAAGCCGTACTTGTGTATGAGATGGTCCGACATGTGCTCTCGACGATGACGGAGTCATTGAGCCTATAAAGAGATACAAATTCGATTACTAATAATAATTTATATAATGTGATAAATTTGGATAATTTCGGTGAAAAATTAAAAATATTACCTCCAGGAAGTGTATATGCGGGTATCCTCGGCAGACCCAACACTCGATATCTGCCGGTACTGCTAGTAGGGGGATCCTGAGATGCGACCCATAGTCTAAGCTCCTCATCCCGATCTAATACAATATCGGGAAGAGGTGGCGGAATCTAACGGCTCAGAACCCCTCCTAATAGTCTCCAACTTAGCTATACGCTCGTCTCGAAACCTCTGAAATCGGTCCTGTAATGTATTCCATATACGTATGTTAATTATATCATTTTAGTTACGATTGAATATTATTAAAAGCTAAATAGTAAGATGAGTTTTACCCGTATAGATAAAGCTGCCTGAGACAAAGCACGCTCGTCCTTAGGCGTGTGGGCTCGATCCCAAAACTCTAGAATGGTAGGATCACGGCCCAAGGTCCTCCCCAATGCCTAATAAAAACAATCATAAAATAGTTCTTAAGTATTTGTGTGACAACTTGACACATAAATAACTAAATACAACGCACTTACTGTCTTTTGCCTCCTCGACGAATCGAGAACCCGGTGGTGTGTACTATCCCGAGTGACCACTGTTCTTCTTCTTCTCCTCAGACTTTTTCTTGAAGTCATCAGCCTCCCAGTGCGCACACATAGCCTCCTAGGCTAAATCGAAGACTATACAGGGCTGACAATCTCTAATGGTGGTCTCGGGCTGGTCCACAACTGCCCGGGCTGCCTTCTGTAGCATCTCATACAGCTATCCAGAGTAATTCGCAGTGACGTGATGCTCAATCACAGCATCGCCAGCTGACTCAGAGATGCTTGGGTCAAATCGATAATAAACCTATAACAAAAGATTATTTAAAATTAAGAACATTTGGCGAACTGACCAATACAACTATGTGGTGATAATATGCTTAACTTGTGTGGAACTCCCGCAAGACGGTCTGCATAAAAATGGCATCGTACAGCGCATACTGACTGAATCGCATGCACCCTCTCGGGAGATGCGTCAAATAAATCGCATGTAGGGTGTGCTTAGCCACCGGGTCTAGTATACTACAGAAAAAGTATAACAATATGTGATATGTGAATTGTGTTTTGCAATAACTGATAGAAATAGTACCGAAAATATTAACACTTACTGCTGGGAAACGACATCCACCGGTACTATAAGTGGCACTGCCGACGGACGACCAAAGATACCGAGGTTCGTCCCTCGGTGTCGTCGACGAGGTGCATCTGTAATAATTGTATTTAACATAGTACTTCAATAATCATTATAATTCTGTCGCAGCTTGAGATATATTTAAATCCTAGTTAAGATAACTTACTCGCGCCTGAAGAAAATCCTCCATCGTGGCTACCGTCTCCAGTATCAGATCGCCCACCACCTCGGCGACCTCCACCGCTATGTCTACCCATGAATATCCTACTGCAATAACAAAATTGGTAGATTACGAATATGTAAGGTTTAACAATATGTGGTAAGGACTAATATGAAAGCTCATTTTCAATTACGCACATCATCAAACCCATCAGAATCAACGTATATATCATTCTCGATTCAGTATCTTCCTCATCCTCGCCGAGATCGGGCCGTCATCGTTATCATCCTCAACGACTACATAATCATTTATATGTACGGTGGCCTCGACATCCTCATCGTTAGGTACGTCAATGACATCAGTACTCACCACATCTTCAGCATGGAACACTACGGCCAATGGGTTGCTCCCATCTTCTTGCAACGCCTCATCCATACCAAACATGTTATCAGCATTAAATGAGCATGTTTTAGTAGTGACTACTGTGTACCAGGGGCTTCGAGTATTTACGACATTAGGAGCGTAATACACTTGAGTCACTTGACTTGCTAACACGTACACGTCATCAGAATTTAATACCGACTTGATATCCACGGTTGTGATTCTATTACGATCAAATTTAACCCCCTTTTCAGTATCAAACTAGCTACACTTAAATGTAACTACCTTTTTGCCACCGTGATAATTGAGCACAACTACATCCTGTAAACGACCATAGTAATTGGACTCAGAATCTTGATAACAGCTTCCTAACACCACAACCCCAGAATTGACTGATGTGAGTTAATGCAAGTCATCAACTCTAAATCTATACCCATTCACGATGCAACCAGGAAAAGAACTAACAACTTTGTAAGGTCCTTGGATGACATCTATAAAACGCTCAGAAATACTCTCCGTTTCAACCCTTTTCTTAAACCATTGTTGGAAATTAGCATTAGTGAATGTTTCCAAGTCTGCTACGGTCAAAATTGGGTTAGAAGCATACGCTTCCTCTTCGAATGAACTGCGATATTAGTAAAATGTCTGTAACATATATAGAGATGACTACACTTGTAAATTGTACTAACTAGAGCAAATAAGCTTAGACTTACGTGATGTATGATGATACTTCGGGCATATTTAGAAGCACGTATGTAGATACAATCTTCAACTCTTTGTCGCTTAAGTAAGTCAGAGTCTCAGGACCAAATGGTTTAGCCGGATATGTGAATATAGCTAACTCATCATCAGCATGAGCCATTGGACCAACAACCTCATTCTTTCCTAAACGGTTGTGCTTCGTTGAGACAACATCGTCAAAAAACAATGAGCAGAAGTTGACAAGCTCTTCCTCTGTATATCATTCAGCAATAGAACCCTCTACACGAGCTTTGTTCTTGACCTTTTGTTTTAATCGGCACATATACCTACGATAAATAATATGCAGACTTAGTGAAGTATTATTAATATGAGCAGGATAGAGCATTATATAGAAGTTTATATATTACCTCTCAAAAGGATACATCCACCGATATTGCACCGGTCCTCCAAGTTTGAGTTCATACAGAAGATGAATAGGCAGATGTTCCATCGAGTCAAAAAATCCTGGAGGGAAGATCATTTCAAGCTTGCACATGGTAAGCACAATATTCTTCTCCATCTTTTCAAAATCACTGTGCTTAATTATAGTTGAGCAAATATCTCGAAATAAATTTGACAGTTCAGTCAATGCATCCATAACTTTTCTAGGTAACATCTCATGGAATGCAATTGGAATCAACTTCTGCATGAATACATGACAACCGTGACTCTTGAATCCAGAAATTTTCAATTGCTCAACCTTACAATAACGTGTTATGTTCGACGCATATCCATCTGGGAGCTTCAACCAACTAACCCACTTACAGACGTCTTCAACTTGTTGCTTAGTAAGACAAAATGGAGCTTTAGGCTTCATAGTGTTCGGGCGAAGCCACAATTCTGGCCTAATGTTCAATGCTTCCAAATCTTTTCGAGCATTGTCATTGTCTTTAGTTTTACCACTCGCATCTAACACGGTGTAAAACAAGTTCTCGAAAACATTCTTTTCGGTATGCATGACATCTGTACAATGACGAACTGAAAGTGTGCCCCAATACGGCAACTCAAATCATATAGGCAAGTGTGTCCAATTATGAGTCTTCCCGTACCCGGCTGCTCTCAATTTACTGTGTTCCTTCCCGTAACCCCTTGACCATCTTCTTCACTTCGTAATAATTCACAGGAAGAGTATGATTCTTGGGTAAGAACTGTCCAATTATAGCGAGCAAATCGTTGAAACCTCTCTCACTACAGTCGTGCTCATTCTTGAACTATAAGAACTTCGTCACTGTAGAAAGCTTGGTGTTCGTATCATTTCCCGGATACAACGCGATTGATTCGAGATATAGCAAATTGTAAAAAGCGAAGTTGTATCATTTGGCACTTGCTTCTTACCGCTTGAAGAAGGTTCATATTCATCCCAGTCAATAGTAGTAGGGCCATAAGCATCGACCAACATCTCAACTGGATCATAGTGTTCGACGTATGAAGCCTGTGGAATTGGTCGATTAACAGTCGATTAATCCTCAAAATAACAAAAAATGTACCGTTTGCATTATTTATCTAGGCCTAAGTGAGAGACATAGCATCCAATACTTGGGTCCCAAAGTGGGGACTACATTCGACATTCACCCCTACTGAGTGTATGTCAAACGGGTTTCTAAGTTTCTAAGTATAGTACATATATAATTGAAAATGTTACTTAGTTTATGAGAATTATTATGTGGAATCTCTACTTGAGTCGGCAACTGGGAAAAAAAAAGGGTCGTAGTTCCTGTTGTGTCCTATACTCAAATAATAAAGGTAATTGAATTACTGCAGACATTCCTCACTGTTCCATCATAACAGATGGCAACATCCGGAAGGAGTGCCAGTAAGTTGTTGAACAAAGTTCTAGGTTAAGCAACTCTCTAGATGAACGAATGATCACTTCTCTGCTAGGAATGAATCATCTCCCCATGGGTCCAATCCATGATATAGATAGCTTATCACCACTCCGAATTCCTCAAATGGATAGTTCTCATACAAGAGGTGAGACGTTCTGTGAGAACTACCCATCTGAGGAATTCAGAGTGGTGAGAAGTTGTTTATATCATGGATTGGACTCATATGGGGAGATAATTCATTCCTAGCAGAGAAGTCATCGTTCGCTCATCTAGAGGGTTGCTTAACCTAGAATGTTCAACAACTTACTGACACTCCTTCCGGATGTTGCCATCTGTTATGATGGAACGATGAGGAATGTCTGCAGTAATTCAATTACCTTTATTATTCGAGTATAGGACACAAACAGGAATTACGACCCTTTTTTTTTAATTGTTGCCGAGGAACCGTTTGGAGTACTATTAGCTGCAACTGCTATGTCGAAACCTGCATACAAGAAAGAGTACATATATGTAGGGAGTGTTATTGCATTTATATATTGAAAATTGTGGCAAACTAAGCAAATGCTACTTAGTTTATTTTGCCAATGATAATAAACTAAGTAAGTGGTACTTAGTTTATGAAAATTGTTATTTAGAATCTATAGAGAATATATATTGTTTGACATTCACTCCTACTTAGTTTATTTTGCCAATGTGAACTAAGTAAGTGGTACTTAGTTTATGAGAATTTTATTCAATTATTTTTATTTTATTTTATGTTTTATTGGATTATATTTTATTTGTATTATATTATATATTTTAAAATATTTTTTTATTTAATTTAATTTATTTATTAAATTAAATTTTATTTATTTTTTTCATTATATTTTATTAAATTTAAATTATTATAATTTTTTATTATTATTTTGTATTTTATTTTATTTTATCTTATTATTACTCATATTATATTATATTATTTTATTTAATGTATTTTATTTATTTATTAGATATAATTTAAGTTATTTCATTTAGAACAATTATTTTATTTTAATTTAATTATTTTATTTCATTTCATTTCATTTTATCTTAAATTATCTTATCTTATGTTATTTAATTTTATTATTTTATATTATATTATGTTATATTATATTATTTTATTTATGTTTATATTATTTATAATATTATTTTATTTTATTTAGTAGTACAAAACTAAGTAAATATTACTATAAATTAGGTTATTTTAGTATTGGAAAATTAATTAAGTAACATATTTAAATAGTTACATGGGCCCACAAAAATTACAATTGAATACTTCTGACAGAAATTCAATCAGAAATTCCATCGGAAATATCATGTGTAATTGCGAGAAAAACAAATTGAAACATTTACGGATCTTTATACACTAAGCGAAGTAAGTTTAACATAAGTTGCAACCCCAATTTGCATGATGAGTTTGCATAACAATTAGGCATAACACAATTTTAAGAACCCAATTTTCACAACAAAAGTTAGGCAATTAACACAAATAATAACCCTTATAATTTCAGCAGAACACAAATAGATATAACCCATTTCGGCAGAACACTTAAGTACCAATTTCAGCAATGAATCTGAAATATATATAGTAGCAGTAATTATCATCAATAGATATATATATATATATATAGTACCAATTTCAGTGTAATATGCACAATATAGGGCAGAAAATTATACCTAATTATACAAATAAACCATTACTAACCTTAGGCCTTAGCTAGTTTGAAAACCGGTTAAAGGAGGAGAAGGAGAAAGTAGAGTCCAACCCGGCTAGAAGGCGTCATCGACGTCAACTGCGTAAGGGAGGGTCCATAGCATGTTGTGTGTGGAAGGTGGCCATGATGAAATTTGAAGTCTGAGTGGTGAAGAGAGAGAGAAAGAGAGAGGCGAAAGGGTGGGGAGGATGAGAGAGGGAAGGAGAGTACTAGGGGGACCGGTGTGGGGGCGGGAAGGATGAGAGAGGGAAGGAGATCGACTGAGACTGAGAGAATGAGAGAGGGTGGGGGCAGTGAGGATGAGATCGAGGAGGAGTGAGAGAGATAAATAAAACGAGCGTCTGAAATGAAAAGGCAGAAGGTGAAAGGTTTTTATTTTTATTTCCGACGGAATGTCTGTCGGACATATGTCTCTCGGAAATAGTTTAAGTTCGACGAAAAGTCTCTCGAAATTAATGTTTTTTCGTCGAAATTACTTTTAAGCGGTGATGGCAAACTTGGCGCTTAATCGGGAGGACTAAGTTCGACTGAACTTCGTCCTAATTAATGTATTTCCGAGGGACTTATATCCGACACATTATTCCCTCGGACATAATCCTATTTCAACCAAATTTAATCCGTCGATGATACGTCAGTCGGAAATAGGCGATTTTCTTGTAGTGTAATCCTCATTTATAGTCAGTATGTAGTTTCAAAATTTTGATATATAATTGATATGTTGTTGATTATTGGTTCAGCTTACTTCACAACTGTTGATTCGTTGTAGAAGTGTCTTTTCAAAGAAAATATTTAATCCTTTCAGCTAATATTTATTGTTGTTATTACTTGTTGAGCACTCAAATGCTCGTCCTTGCTTAATTTAAATGTTTTCAGCTAAGTGTGAACACCTAGAAGGTTCGGCCAAGAACAAGGGAAAATGAAAGCAAACAGAATAAGTGTTATGGTATTCTATGTAATAGTATGACTTTATTAAGACCATAATATTTATTATTATCATGTATTGTAATGAATGTAGTAAAGGTTGCGTACTTGGGATTAGACTCTGATATATGTAAATTAAGTTTGATATTTATATTATTGTTATTATTATTAGTATTATTTCCATTCATAGAAATGGTATCGTAAAGAATCGAGTTCGGGTTTCAAGTACCTGAATTTAGGGGCATTACAATATTCATTTGTATCACCAGTGGTCATGATCATGCCAACAATAATCCATCTTTGCACTACGGGCCAAAGAAAACTTTCACCACAAGCCTTTGCCTTTAACATTAAAGGTCATGATTATACCAATATAAAATTCTTGGTCAAAATCATACCGATCAACAGTCCATATTTGCACTACAGGTCAAAGATAAATTTTCACCACAATTTAAGTTTGAGGATGATGACAATGATATAAAGGATGAATATAAATAATAAGATCACAAATAAACATTAGAGATTTATAATTTAATTTATCCAGAGTTCAAGAAAGTCCAAATTGTCAACATGATGACCAAAACATGGATTCAAATTCAAGAATAAGATTCATATTTCAAAGATAATTTGGACAGAAAAGGCTAGATTTCATCGTGAATTGTACTCCGGTGTGAATAGTACTTTGTCATGAATAGTACTCTGACATGAATAGTACTCTGGCGTGAATAGTACCCGACTTGATTAGATTAAATTTAATAAGAAAGCTCAGGTGAATAAAATATTCAAGTGAAATGGTATTAGATGAAGCGCAACCCTCAAGAAATTTCTAATCATTTAAGGAATTATAGAAGTAATACTTACCATAGTAAGTTTAGATTTAGGAATATAAATTGGAATAATATCACTTACATAATATGGAGTATGAAAGAAAATGATATCCCTTACGAGTATTAAAAGAAAATAATATCATTTACCTTAGTAGAAGACTAGATCTGACTTGTATAACGAATATTATCTTGAGAAAATCTTGCATTATAAGTTACACTCAAAGTATCCTTATACTCAAAAGAAATACTCACAATATTTTAGTAGAAACACTTGTATTTTTTGGTGTCTCTAGAATGAAAGGTTACCTCCCTTTTATAGTGCAACCCGGTATAATGATAAAACAAACCTGCCTAACTTCCTACCTAGTACATGCCTACTTTCCTGCCTAACTCTCATTTTCTAATGGGTGAGGGCCCACTAATTTGGAGAAAAAATGAATTTGTAGGAGAAATCTTTCAACCCACCAATTTGGAAAAAGGAAAAAGAATACGCAGGAGAGAAGTGCACGGGAAGTTTTAAAAAACTTAACAATCTAATAAAGTTAATATAATATTATTATATTATATTAAAACATTATTATAAAATTATACTATTATAATAATATATTTTAATGAATATTAATGTTGGAGAAGATAATTATGATTCTCATATGTTAAATTTTTAACAAATGTCTCATGCTAAATTCCTCCATTTATAAAAAAAATTGAACAAATATTCACCACACAATAATCATTCACAATTAATATTATATAGTCGCAATATTGACAACCAGGTCGTTTCCAGGAAAGAGGGGGCCTTCCGTAAAAATGGAGCGCAATTAACTAACCTCTTTCCTTGATAGAACTTCTAGATATTGCCAATAATGCTAACTGATTTAATAATATTATATCAAATAATATGAGTTATTGTGTCGTATTATTGATTTAATAACATAAAATATTATGCAGATTTTACCGTAACAATTATTGAATCAATAATATGAGATACTATGCAGTAACTATTGGGGCAATTATTGAACGAAATATTGAGTGACTTCTACTGTAGCAATAATTAAATTAATAGTCAGAAATACTGTGCAATACCGTTTACTACTGTGGAATAACGCGTACTACTGTGGAGTAACGCGTATTATTATACTTTTATCACCGGATATTTCAATAGCTAACAGTAAAAGTTATGCCGCCAATTTTTAGAAAAGTTATTTTTGTCGCTTTCTACATCCGACAATTATTACGTTGTGAGACCTAGCAATGATTGGTTATTTCGGCACCGTCGTACGAATATTCCCCGACAAAAAAAAATATTCTCCCACAAAACGAATATTTCCCGACAAAACAAATATTTCCCGACAAAAAAAATATTTTTCGACAACTGTTTATTTTGTATAATTTGCACATATCACCCATAACCATAACATTTATTAAATCGACACCTTACTATTTAGAATAATATTTAGAGAAAATTAAATCTTATTCATAAAAAGTTGGGATCTTACATAATATAAGAAATAATAAATCAATAACTTATCTCAAATACTTTGATCGAATTTTCTCTTCTTGGTAGAATTAGAACTTTGTTTAGAAGAGAGAGTGAAAAGTTTCTTGAGATAATGTAGGCAATGAGAGTAAGCTTTTTTGATTTGTAAATTGATAAATAAAAATGAATGAAAAGCTTTATATTTATATAATTTTGGAGTTTAGGGAAAAAAGCTAATTTGATAATGTGCGGATTGTATGATGAAAAGTTGAAGTGCTCGGATCTCTTTTTGAATCAAATTGATTGGGCGACTTTTTGACCCACAAATTTTTGTTTCCAACATTGCATGCCCATTTAATTAGAGGTAAAGGTTTTTCAAACCTTTCACAATTCTAATTTAACAAGCCCACAACAACTAGGGGTGAAAACGAGTCGAATCTCAACGAACACTCTAATGCTCAGATTCGGCTCGACTCAAAAAAATTGAGCTCGAATTCGATAAAGAATTTTTAATTTTGCGCCAGATTCGACTCGAATCATTACTCGGACCTACTCGGCTCGTAAGTACTCGACTCTTTTACAAAACGAGTGACTCACGAGCCTTCAAATCGAGTTTCGAATATGAACCATTTCGCTTAATACTGAACTGAACCACAACATTCTAAATTGATTATTAAACTAATGTTTATATATAAAAGTATTTTACTTTTATTTATGTAAAGAAATTACAAAGAATGTAATACAAATTGACAATCAATTCACTGATTTTTTTCAAGTACAAGCTTACACGATTTAATAATACATTATAAATTATAATGATTGATACAAATATCACATATTTAGCTTGTAAGTATGTATCAGACCAGTATTCGAGTATAATCCATTGAGCAGGTATCGAGTATGGTTTGAGAAAAAATGAAATACTCGAACCCTAATATGAGCGAATACTAGTATACTCGAATTCGAATCGTGTATCATTAAACAGAAAACGAATATGGATCATATTCGACTCGAATCAACTTCGAATTCGAGCTTTGGATCATATTTTCAAACCAATTTTGAGTTTAGTATCGAGCTACTCAACTCAGCTAACAACAACCACCTTTACACTGCATATACATACACATGCACTAAATGCACATATATCATATACACGACACACACACTTGCATGCACACACACACATATTATATATATATATAATTTAAAAAATTTCATTTTGCCCAGAAAAAATTTATAAAATTATTTTGAAAGAATAAGAATCTCACTACTAAAAAAATGGTGATTTGTGATGGCCAAAATCCATCACAAAAAGTAGAAAAACCATCACGAAAGGTTTACGTGATGGCTTTAAGCATCACAATGGCCGTCTTGTATACGCCCATCATGAAAGGTATTACGTGATGGTTTTGACAATCACGCAAACACTTAGTGCTTTTGTGATGATTAATACAATCACATTAACACATAATCTATTGTGATTGTCAAAGTCATCACAAAAAAAAAAAAAAAACTTTAGGAATCAAATGTAAGAACGTGAATCTCTATTTACGTATAATTTATTTCACTGTATTAATTGTATCTATATTAATTGTATCAAATGATACTTGTAGGATTCGAACCCTCTCCCTCCCATTTGTAAACTAAATAACGAGTATTACCACTACACCAAAATTAATTGTATCAAATGATACTTGTAGGATTCGAACCCTCTCCCTCCCATTTGTAAACAAAATAATGAGTATTACCACTACACCAAAGTCCAGATCATGATTATAATTTTAAAACAAAATATAAAAGGAAACATATGTGAGTTTACTTACTAAACAAAATTACTTCCACATAAAATTTGGTGATTGCAATGGCAGTCACAAGTACTCTATAATGATGGTAAAATTAGTCATCACTAAGAGCCAGCATATATTTTATTGTTTTGTGATGGTTTGAAAATTCCATCACAAAATACCTTCTTTTTGTAATTGCAAATAAAAGTCGTCACAAAAATCTATCTTTTTTAATGATTGTCACGACCGTCATAAAATATTATTTTGATTATTTCTTACATTAAAATATTAGTGATAGCTTAAATACAATCATGAAAAGGGTATATCTATAAGTGATGACTTAGTGCGTCACAAAAAGAAAATTTATTTTGCGTGAAAAAATTAGTGTGATTGACATGGCCATCACAATTATAATACATTGATAGCAAGATTAGTCATCACTAAGAGCCATCATATATACTATTATTTTGTGATTGCTTAAAAAGTCCATCACAAAATACTATCTTTTGTGATTATTTTTAAAAACTGTCACAAAATTCCGTCACGTATTCTTATTTTTCTAGTAGTGGATCTCCTTATCTTAAGAAATGTTACTATATGAATCAATTTCCTTAACACTTGATATTAGATTTATCAAGGTCAGAAAATAAATTTAATAAGAGTTTGAAAATAAATATTTCGGTCAAGATAAATTTATTAAAATCATTTTACTATTTTAATTCTATGGAGATGATTCTACCCATTTGACCTATTTACCTAATTTGTTATCATTAAAATAAAACTATAAGATTTGGAGACCTATCATGACCAATACAATATCGACATGCATGTGGGAGATGATATTTTTCTGCGTATCAATACTGTATTGGTCAATTGACCAACTTACTATTAAATTAACTTAATAGTAATCGGATCCGTTCATTACTACTAATTCCTTGGTGTTATAAGTCCTTGATGTTACTAAGTGGACAACTTACATCAATGAAGTCTTAGCATAAATTTTAAAACTGATTATAGATTTCAGAATAAATTCTTGTCTCCGTTTCATATTATTTAATAATTGTCAATTTTTTAAAATTAATTTAAAAAAAAAATTTACTCAAAATTTACTTAAATTATTTTAATTTTAATCAATACAATAATAAATATTATAAACTATCTAAAAAGTATTAATTTTATGGTTTCATAATTTTTAATGAGTCATCTCAATTTTGAGTTTAAAAATATCTCAAATTAATTTTAAAAAATTAATAATCATCATATAATTTGGAACTGAAGAAGTAATTTTTTTTTAATTGTCTACTTACTTTTGTTGAATTATTTTGGGGTTAAATGCTTTCTTAGTCACACATCTATAAATTGACATTTTTACAAGCGGGTCACTAAACTTTTTTCTTACGATCAACTCCTTTGAACTTGTATTTACTAACAAAAGCGTTAGAAAATCCGTTAAGTCATTGACTTTTAACGAAATCTCCACATCGGTGAATTTGAGTTGGAAAAAAGAAGCTTATGTGTCAATAATTATCCCACGTGGCATTTATTATGTGGATCTAAAAGGAAAATCTATAACAAAATAAATTTTATGTAATTCTTTACAAATAATAATATAAATTAGAAAAGTTTTTCAAAAATATAAGAAAATAAATAAATAATATAATTAAATATTTTTGTAATTAATATTAAATGAATTTTTGTTTAATTATTTACAAATATAATAATATAAATTAGAAAAGTTGGTCAAAAAAACAAAAAATAAATGAAAAATATATTTAATTATTTTTTAATTAATATCAAATGAATTTTTATTTAATTTTTCACAAATATAATAATATAAATTAAAAAAATTTGCCAAAAAATAAGAAAATAAATGAAATATATATTTAATTATTTATATATCATTTAATAAAAACAAAAAAAATACTAAAATTCAAAATCAATACAGGTAATAGACTTAAAAAATTAATCTCGACCTCGTCCAAATTTGTTGCAGATGATAAGGTCTGGACCTTTCAAATTTCTTCCATTTATCCATCACAAACAAAAATATTCATTTTTATCAAATTCTTCGCGGAGTACTCATTCACGCACCATAACTATTTCTTTTCTTTTTTTTTCATTCGGACTCTTTCTAGGTTTCGACTCTAAATTCTAATCTTGTCGTAAAATCCTTCAAGTTTGTGTTAGAGGACGGAGTATAAATCTTTAGATCCGTAGATGACCAAGAAGAAGACAAAGAGGAAGAAGAGGAGAGGATGAGAGAGGCGTCGATTCTGCGATCCAGAAGGGCATTCAGAGAGAGGATGAGAGTCGGTGGCCAACGCTCCGCTGTCACGGGAGAATGCGACAGAGTGATGGAAGCTATCGCTGAATTTCGTTTGGTGGATTCCTCCAAATTGGGCGGATCAAGTTAGGAAGATCGATGGATTAATGAATTAGGAACATCTTGATACAGTCACCATCTTCTTTCTACTACTAGTCTTTAGCCACTAGGCGGTGACCGCTAATTTGGACTAAGAGGGAAGTCGAATGATTCTGCGAAATTTGTTGTATTGGCAATGCTCACTTGGTGTTTGATAAAATTTCTGAATGACAAAATTATTAGTATTTAACATTTTCGGATTCCTCCAAATGGTTGTACGTTTGTTTTCGCATCTAATTTGCAAGAAGAATTAAGGAAATTAAGGAATCAGTGTGTGTTCTTGGTGTGTTAGTGTGTGTGTTTGAATTTATATGTGTATTCTTGGTGTGTTAGTGTGTGTTCTTGACATATTTTTTAATTTATATTATTATATTTGTAAAGAATTATAAAAAATATTTTCTATTAATTATATTTATTATTAATTATATAAAAAATATTTTCTATTAATTATAAAAATAACTAAATAACTCTTTTTATTTTTTCTATTAATTAAAGAAATTAACTAAATATAATTTTTAATTTGATTTGATTTGTAATTTTAGTATATTACGGTGAAGATTTGTAAATAATTTTTATTATTGATTTGATTTGATTTGTAATTTTAGTATATTATAGTATGTTTTTTCTATTAAGCGTTGAAGATTTGATTTGTAATTTTAGTATATTTTAATTTTATAATTTTTAAATAATTATACTTGTTACTAATTATTTAAAAACTTATTTTCTTATAATCACAAAAATAAGAATTGTTTTTTCCTCCTCTTTTAATAAAATGATTATTTCTTAAATTTAATTAAATTAAACTGCATTTTTTAAAATTTTATAAAAAAAGCGCATTTTATAAAAAAAGTAATAAATTTTTTTAAAAAACTGCATTTTTAAAAATTTTATATAAAACTGCATTTTTAAAAAAATTATATATGCAAATAATTTTAAAAACTGCATTTTTAAAAAAAATTATATATGCAAATAATTTTTAAAAACTGCATTTTTATAAATTAAACTACATTTTTTATTAAAAAACTTCATTTTTTATTAAAAATATTTATTTTATTAAAAAAACTGTAGTTTTAATTTTTTTTTTAATAAAATAAACAAAACCAATTATTTTTATAAAAAAATGCGTTTTAATTTTTTAATAAAAAAAAAAAACTGCATTTGATATTAATTACAAAATTAATTAAATATATTTTTATTTATTTTCTTATTTTTTGGCCAACTTTTTTAATTTATATTATATTTTAAAATAATTCTTTTATTTTCTCCACAAATTTTTCCCTCTAAATCCACATAATCAAGGCCACATAGGATAATTCTTGACACATAAACTTTTTTTTGACAAGTGTACCGCATATGTGGCAAACCGTTAAAAGTCAACTTGACTTAACGGATTTTCTATGAGTTTGTTAAAAAGTTAAAGTCTGATGAGTTGGTAAAAAAAAAAAGTTCGATGTGAACCCATTTGTAAATTGACGTAAAATACAATAACTTAAAAAGCATTTAACCCAATTATTTTGGAAATAACACTTTTCATTTTGGGACACTTAAGCAAGAGAGACTGGACTCTCTTATTATAAGCTGATAGAAGTTACTAGTATTGTCTGACTGACTGACTGAGTGTCTGTTAAGTGTTAAGAACAAGACATTAAGTACTCTACATTAATGCCAAATATAACAAGAGTCATTCTACGTGAATATGTTTATTGGGCATTTTTAATTTTTAATTTTTTTTTTGTTTATGACTTTCAAAAAATATATAGTATTTATTCAATAAGAATTTTTATAAAATATAGTATTTTAAGTATAATTTGGATACATATATAAAAATAGAGTTATACAGACTGTACAATCTTATTTTTGTATATGTATCCAAATTATACTTAAAATATTATATTTTATAAAAATTTCTGTTAAAATAAATACTATATATTTTTTGAAAGTCACAAATAAAAAAATAAAAATTCAAATGTCCAATATTCCGTACTTATTGATATAACAATGTTCTTTTAAGAGAGACTGGACTCTCGTATTATCAAACTGATAGAATAATGACTACTAATATTGTCCGACCGTTGAGTATAACATAGTAATACTAGTATAACGTTTTCTACAATAATGCCAAATATAACAAGGGTCTTTTAAGAGTCAAAACTGAATACTTTATTGCCATATATAAGGTACTCTCATGTAAATCTTGAGAATACATAAAACACCTTTATGCTCCAAAATCCAGAATACTCTTAACCTCCCTCCCCTTCTTTATGGGTGTTGTATACTTTTGAGAACATTTGCTTCATCATTCTAATTACTACCACAAAAACCATAGGCTGCCCTTTTTCTGCAGTGTCAACAGCTACACCATATTTAGTTCAGATATCACTTTAGATCAACCAAATGCTATAGAAGCTGTAAGATCACCCCTTCAAAAGACCCAAATGCCCTATACTATTTGTTGTATTTCTCACTATTGAACCAACTCCAGAACTGCAAATTTTGAATTGTCACACCAAGATCTGGGGGTTTCTTCAACACCCAGTTGTATATAAGACATGTAAGAGATTGTCTTCCTTCTTGTTCTACTGAAGCTAATGTGCTTTTTTCCCCAAGATTCTGTGATTTTTTTTAATTTTTTTTTGGTACTTTTTGTGAGTTTTTCATCTTGATTTTACAATTTTCTGATCTGTTTATGATCAAGCCCTATGGAAATAAATTTGATGGAAATTGGTTATGTTATGGAAGGGTGATTCTGTGTTGACATTGTTTTGGAAGTTCATGGATATGATGCGATTGCATTTGTTGTGAATAGATAGCTGTGATATACTAGAAAATGAGTAGATTAAAATGGAGCTCATTTGGCTATTTTAGGCCTTCCCCTATAAGGATTTTTAGTTTTGGCAACTCCATAGATGGGATGCATTTTAAGAGCTGGGTTTCTAAGGCATTCAATGGGCTTATTGTTGTGGGCACATTTGTGTTTTTGGTTTTGGCTATGGGTTATGGGTATTCATATATGGTTCCAGGTGTTCAGCCAGTTATCCAAAATTATGAGATTCATAACTCTACAGCTTTAAAAGAGGAATGCAATTATTTTGATGGAAATTGGGTGTATGATGATAGCTACCCTTTGTATAATGCTTCAGAATGTCCTTTTGCTGAACGCGGTTTTAATTGTTTAGCTAATGGTCGAAAAGATAAAAGGTATATAAAATGGAGGTGGAAGCCTAAGAATTGTGAAATTCCAAGGTTTAATGCTAATGTGATTTTGGAAAAGCTTCGTGGGAAGCGGGTTGTTTTTGTTGGTGATTCGTTGGGTAGAACTCAGTGGGAGTCGGTGATATGTTTGTTAATGACTGGTGTGGAGGATAAGAGAAGTGTTTATGAAGTCAATGGGAGCAAGATTACGAAACAAATTAGATATTTAGGGGTTCGGTTTGGATTTTTTGATTTCACAATTGAGTTTTACCGTTCAGTTTTTCTGGTGCAGCCTGGTTCTGTGCCAAAACGTTCGCCAAAGAGGGTTAGGTCAACACTGAAACTCGATGTGTTGGATGATATCAATAGAGAGTGGATTGACTCGGATATTCTTATCTTCAATTCAGGGCATTGGTGGACGCCCGGAAAGCTCTTTGACATGTAAGTTTCCATGTTACTATTCTTTGATATTTAGAGTTATTATCAGTTCTAATTAGCATGGCCTAATTCCATTTAGCACAATATTTTAATGCATGTTAAATTTTGCATTATGTTCCTTTATGAGAGTAATTCATCAAGCTTCTATTTAATTTTGAGTTTTTTTTATGCTTGTAAATTTTTTCATGCTTCCTGTTTAGATAATGATTTAATGATGTAACTAGTACTAGTATGAAATAAATTGTGAAAAATATATTCCTATCCTCAATCATAGGCTAAAACATTGTTTTACCACAATTCTACAACAAACGCTCTGCTCTATAAAATTGGAGATATTGGATAACAGAATTTAAAGTTATCATATAAGCTAGCTGTGCAATAACCCACAATATTATTTATTTTCTAAAGTAGAAGAGAAGCACATGTTTTGTCCTTCAATAAAATGTAAAGAAACCTCTCTTTTGGAAATTTACATAAACCATATAGCTTGCTGCAACCCTAAAATGCTCATACTTTCCCTTTATGCAGAAGATTGAGGCTTTAATTTATTGAATTGTTGGTGAGAAACTTCCAATTTCACTAATCAGTTTTTTGCATAACCAGTTAACCACACACATAAAGATCATTTATCAAGGCTTTAATCTATTAGATTAATAATTCTTTGTTTTGTCAACCTTTAAATGTCATTAATGAAAATCATATAAGCTTTAATGGTTTGTCAAATGAAGTTCACTATTGTCATTAAAGATTCTCTGCTACAAATCGGTTGATAGTAAGGATCTTGTCACGTACTCACGTCCCAGTTTGCTGCAATTAAATGAATACCATAGATAACCAAGTTGTTCAGTCTTGCCGAGGGAAAGTTTTTTTAATTGAAATATGAAACCAAATATTTGAAAATCTAAAATACTTAATTTGTATATTATCACATCGTTGTGTATGTGTGCGCATAGATATTTCATGCTACTTATTAGAGATAACATCTCAGATTACCTCTAATGGCTGCTTTCTATGACTACTTGTCTTGTATGAAAGTATGAAACTAGATATTTCATGCTACTTATTAGAGATAACATCTCAGATTACCTCTAATGGCTGCTTTCTATGACTACTTGTCTTGTATGAAAGTATGAAACTCTAACATCGAGTACATTTGAGTTTCAAAGAACACTGTGTTATTTGTGATTTTTTATAAGTTTGTCCAATATACTTGGATCTGTAAACAGTAAAAGTAGCTGCGGTGGCTTGTGCAATCTAAGATCATGCTTTTCAAAAATCTACCTGCTTAACGGTTCTAATTGGTTTTTCCTGTCAGGCGCTGCTATTTCCAGGTTGCTGGAAGGTTGAAGCTTGGAATGTCAACCTCTGCGGCCTACAAAACAGCATTAACCACTTGGGCCTCTTGGGTAGAAAAAATGGTCAATACGAGTAGAACAAGTGTATTCTTCCGGACTTTTGAGCCCAGTCATTGGAGGTGCGTTGAAGTAGTAGATATATTTGTTGCCAAATCTAATCCATATCTTCTTCATTAAGTAGTACCTAACTGCAGTCAATTTTTAGTTAAGTCCCACTTGATGCACTATACGACTACTGTTGAAAACCTTTGTGAACCATTTCATTGGAACTTTTTCTCTTCTCGCTAAGCATATTCATAATGGTGTTACTTCCTTGAGAAAGTCTCTTCAAGTACTTCTATGATACTCTTTCATGAAAATCCACCGCGACTAGAAACTTCACCTGAATCTAGCCTTTTGGCTTTTGTCTTGGTTTGATTATGTTTTCATGCATCTTAAATTTTTGGTTAGTTAAATTTATACCTGCCGCTACCTATAAGGCTAAGCTGAATTTTACTTGCATAATTATTATTAGCAGCGGTGGAGGCCATCAAACTTGCAAAGTAACACAACACCCTTTGAATGAAACTATAGGCAAAGATCGAAACCCCTTTTCAGACATAATAATTGATGTAATGAAGAATATACCAGTTCCGGTAACAGTGATGCATGTTACTCCCATGGGGGCTTTCCGAAGTGATGCACATGTCGGTACATGGAGTGACAATCCATCAGTGCCTGATTGTAGTCATTGGTGCTTGCCAGGAGTTCCTGATGTGTGGAACGAAATTCTTTTTTCATATCTGCTTTCACAGAATTGAGCTGAGCTCCCAATATTTGAACAGACACTTTGGCATGCAAATTTCTATTACGTTCCTGCATTTTTCGTTTGCTTTTTTGTTCATTCTGACTTTGATTTATGTCGACATTCAGGATTAGACTGTTCTTCATTTCAACTTTCCATTTCCTCCTTGCACAGATTTGGCTAATTCAGTGAGATGTTAAAACACTAATCAACAAATTTAGCCTTTTTTCATCCTGCCTCGTGGAGGACCTTGTGAGGGTCAAGCTGTCTTGTACCATAATTTGTTCTCGATATCTTTTCTCGACTAGATTTTCTTTGATGTCAGTACATACAATCATAATTTTCTAACAAAACATTTCATATGGAAAAGACAGATTTATATAGGATGAAACATAAATAAAGATAAATTCATGAATTTGAAGCTGTAAGACTTGTAAGTTTTATTCCAATGGACAAACATTGTTGATTCAATTAAGGTTAAAAACGAGCCAAGTCGAGTTGGAGTTTGAACCGAGTTTTAAGACTTTAACTTGTTTATAAACAAGTAGAGCTCAAGCTAAAACAAATTTAAATAATTATTAAATTATATATTTTTACATATACATGTGTTGTGAAATTATTTATTTTAATCAATTAAACACTATACAAGCCGAGTTTGAGTCGAACACAATAGTTTGAACTCGACTCGTTCAATTAAACAAACATGATCGCTCGAACACAGCTTGGTTCACTTATTAGCAGTAAGCTTCCCTTTCCTAATCATGAGGTTTGTAAACTATAACCATATAATAAGGAAATTTGCTGGAGTTACACTCAAATGTAAGGAGTTCGAAGTTTTGGAAAAGTGTTTTCTAATTCAATCAATGACAGGAAGCTCCAAAATCTTAAAATGAGAGTCAAGTCTCTTGAAACTTAAAAGCATACTATTACTACAACATACAATCAAACTCCCACTACAAATAAGCCCTAAAAACAGCGTATTCTCCACATCAAAAACCAATCCAAACTCTCCATTATTTTCACAACACTCAAAATGGACTCTTCCCAAAACAATGGTCTCAACTTCCCCCACTCATCCCCACCACCACCTTCATCACCAAACAGCGACAACGATTCAACTGTCATAGTTGTAGTATTTGTGTCATTGGGATCCTTTTTCTTCCTTGCATTCGTTTTAGTTGCTCTCTGTTGCTTCATCAAGAAGAGGAAGAAGAAGACGGTTCAAGAAACTGAAAATGTACACGTAGATGAACATTTGAAGATCAAAGAGGCCACTGTTCCGGGGCCTTATGGAGCACAAGCTGTGCTGCTAACTATTGAGGATGATGTGCATATTGAAGAAGAGATCAAAAAGAATGAAAAGATAGGTCAAGGACTGCATGCTAAGTCTGCAGGCAATATTGTTGGTGACATTGAGGCTGCAGAATCCTCTTCTAGTGCAGGTCATCATCACCATTTGGAGAAGAAGTGATTGCAAATTAGTTTTAAGAAGTGTATCCCTTTGTTTGATGGGAAGACATTATGCTGAATTAGCATGGCTAATTCAGAATTAATTTGATGAATAAATGTTTGAATGATATTTTCGTCTCTCTTTAAAATTGCAGTCGTGATAAAATCTTGGTTTACCTGTTCTTTTCTTGATTTCTTCCAGGGTTACTATGGTTCCAAGGGTAAAATCCAATATGTTACCCCAAAATAATAGTTAAATTGCAGTTTTCACTAGAGAATGCAAAGAATGCATGGTGCTCATTGCAAATCACACGAAATTAAGAAATTAATGTGTATGATTTCCCTAGGATTAACACATTAAGTTGTGAAGATTAATGATGGAAAATTGCGTTTCCATTTTTTTGTTCTTCTCATTTTGATCATATAAATTTATTTAATCTCAAAACAATAGTAAATATTATAGCTATCTAAAAAAATAATATTATTTACAAAAAAGTTAAAATAATTTTTTTTATTAATTTATTGAAGTTAACTATTACGACATCAAAGTTGGGTTAAATACACTCGCGACTCCTTTTACACCGAGTACACTTAAGTAAATAAAAGTGAACCTAAATCCATTTTCGCCCAAAAGCATCGTCTGAGTGCTGATGTGTCACCGGGAAAGCCATATTTTTGTAATTTTCAAAGTATTTTACTGTCGACGTCGGGATTTTTATTTGTCCATTTATGTTCTTGTTCTTTGGTGTTCTCATATTAGGTGAGGTTTGTTTGAAAAAATAAGTTGTGAAAAGGTCCGACATTTATATGTCGACGATTTGACTGTAAGAGTCGCCGGTTGGTTTTTTATATGGTTGTACCAACACAACCGAGAAAAGGTTTGCACATTGAATTGATGTGATGTGACATCGCTGGTCCAATTCGGTGAAACCGAGATTCATTAAGGTCCGGGAACTTGCTTATGCGGAGGGAAGGTGTTAGGCACCCCCCGACATCTGTGTTACCACGATGACCGCCACTTTTCAAGAAACTGTTATATGAATATGTGTGTGTGTGTGTGTGTGTGTGTGAGTCAATGTGCTGTTATTTGGAAGTAGTGCGGGGCCTCGTTCGCACCTATATACACATGGTTTGAATTTGTGTAAAAATTCATTTTTAGACCAGATATGGCAGTGATGTTTTGTAAAAGCGATTTTTCAAACCCTTATGCTCAATAGTAATTGAGACATTTTACACTTCTATTTTATTAAGTGTTCGGCTTAATTGCTTTTAATTTTTGAGATGCGAAGCATGTTTGAGAAAATAATGTACAAAGCAGTGCCGAACTCCTCGTGGGCATGAAAACCATCTAAGGAAATCCAAACACCGTAAATAAATTTACAAGCTGCTTACAACTGAAAATGTCCATCACGGGAACCGAATCTAGATCCAGTAGGCTGAATCTGTGATTATATGATTTCTAGGCTCACATGATGTCGCAATTGATATGAAAGCAGTAAGCAGGTATATATATAAAAGCTGTAAGCAAGTATATATACATAAAAGCTATAAATATATATATACATACATGATTAGCCACCACGAAGCACCTTCATGGGGGATCGGAAATATAAATAAAGCTGTAAAAGCTATCAACCGCCACGAAATAAACTCCAGGCGGGATGAAAAGTAAATATATATATATATATATATAAGCAGTAAACGCACCGGATGTAAAATTCAGACTCATCGAACAAAGTCCGACAACAGTTAATATATATAAGTATATATATATTAAAGCAGTAAACGCTCCAGATGTAACTCATCGAACAAAGTTCGACACACAGTTCATATATATATATATATATATATATATAAAAGCAAATAAACGCTCCAGACGTAAATCTAGGCTCATCGAACAGAGTTCGACACACAGTTCATATATATAAGTGTATATATATATACGAAAACAAATAAACGTTCCAGACATAAGTCTAGGCTCAATCGAGGCATAACTCGATAATGTTAGTCCATATATAAATATATGTATATACAAACTGAAATAAAATCACGGATCGAAGTCCGGGCATACACACGCAACACGACTCTCAACGTGAAGAATGGTGTGTGCATAGATGAAGAGAAAGACTTCAAACACTACTAGAAAAATAAGAATACGTGACGGAATTTTGTGACAGTTTTTAAAAATATTCACAAAAGATAGTATTTTGTGATGGACTTTTTAAGCAATCACAAAATAATAGTATATATGATGGCTCTTAGTGATGACTAATCTTGCCATCAATGTATTATAATTGTGATGGCCATGTCAATCACACTAATTTTTTCACGCAAAATAATTTTTTTTTTTTGTGACGCACTAAGTCATCACTTATAGATATACCCTTTTTGTGATTATATTTAAGCTATCACTAATATTTTAATGTAAGAAATAATCAAAATAATATTTTATGACGGTCGTGACAATCATTAAAAAAGATAGATTTTTGTGACTACTTTTATTTGTAATTACAAAAAGAAGGTATTTTGTGATGGAATTTTCAAACCATCACAAAACAATAAAATATATGATGGCTCTTAGTGATGACTAATTTTACCATCATTATAAAGTACTTGTGACTGCCATTGCAATCACCAAATTTTATGTGGAAGTAATTTTGTTTAGTAAGTAAACTCACATATGTTTCCTTTAATATTTTGTTTTAAAATTATAATCATGATCTGGACTTTGGTGTAGTGGTAATACTCGTTATTTTGTTTACAAATGGGAGGGAGAGGGTTCGAATCCTATAAGTATCATTTGATACAATTAATTTTGGTGTAGTGGTAATACTCGTTATTTAGTTTACAAATGGGAGGGAGAGGGTTCGAATCCTACAAGTATCATTTGATACAATTAATATAGATACAATTAATACAGTGAAATAAATTATACGTAAATAGAGATTCACGTTCTTACATTTGATTCCTAAAGTTTTATTGTTTTTATAATGACTTTGACAATCACAATAGATTATGTGTTAATGTGATTGTATTAATCATCACAAAAGCACTAAGTGTTTGCGTGATTGTCAAAACCATCACGTAATACCTTTCATGATGGGCGTATACAAGACGGCCATTGTGATGCTTAAAGCCATCACGTAAACCTTTTGTGATGGTTTTCCTACTTTTTGTGATGGATTTTGGCCATCACAAATGACCATTTTTTTAGTAGTGAAAGTGTGTAAGAAGGCTTACAGTGGGCTGCCAAAGAAGACTTCTATAACTTTAAGTGGATGAACACTCGGCTCCCGCCGGTACAAATAGTAGCTATATGTGAGCTCACAAGTGTTTAAAATGAGAAAGCACTCAGTTTATGGCGTGTACAGAGCAAATTTGATAGGGCTTCCTCGCCTTTTTTCTTACAAAATGGCCACCCCAAGCCCTATATTTATAGAGGGGGAGCTTAAGTGTACTGCTGGTTTGCAGGGGTGCCCCAGGCTCCATGGTCCCGCTAAATCTCTCAAGTATGTATGCGTGCATTGTGAAGTCTGCTCGAACTTTCAGAATTGCAATTCGGGCATCCGATTGAGGTGTATAAGACCTTTTTCGGATCGCCGTTGTCGAGAGTTACACAATGAGATGGGATTAGAGGTTGTATGAAGTCAGGAAGATGGGACCATGCCCTCCGATCTTCAAGCATCAAATTCTATCCATTACCCTGCGCAATAGTCACTCGGGATTGGACTTCCTTGATTCTTGTGGGACATTGTTGTGTGGAAATGTATGTATGAGATGTTGAGACGTTGCGATGTGGCGTTAAGGTGGCAAGATGACGACTGCCCCTCACCGGGGTTATTTTCGGTTTGGGCTGATAAAGCAGACGTTGCTCAGGGTTATCTTTGAGATTAGACCGCTGCAAGTGTTGAAGGTTCTCAGTGTCATCTCTGAGGTGTGCATGTCTTCCCGGTGTTTTCTTCGGGTCTTGTACTGAGTGTCTCGGTGTGAGTGCTGAGGTTGAAGCTGATTACATTCATTTGAAACAAGCATTTCCGGGGTTATCTCCGGAACTGCAACTGCACTCCTTGGGGTTATCTCCAAGGTTGGAACTGCTACTCCCAGTGTTATTTCTGGGACTGAGACTGAATATCTCGTGCTTATCTCTGAGATGAATCGGTGTTCTCCGGTGGAATTTTTGGTCTTTGTACTGCATGCCTCGGGGTTATCTCCGAGGTTGGAACCGATACTCCCGGTGTGTGTTCCGGGGTTGAGACTGAACTTCCGATAGTATCCGGACTGAATATGAGCTGTATTCTAGGGTTATCTCTGAAAGACGAATCTGCCCTCCTGCAATGTCAGTGATAGGTGTGCAAAAAATTTCGAGTGTCTACAGATGCCCCTCTTTATCATATTCATGCAATGCAATGGCATGGATAGGATAAAGAATCCTAGACACTTGAAATGCAACAAGATAAACATGATGCTATGTGCAACAATATGATGCAAATGTATGATGCATGTGTGTTGTTGGATTGTTTTCCAACATGTTGGGACGATTTCCAGCTCCCTGTTGCTTCTACCGGGGATTGGCAATAATGTCTTTGATGACAAGATTGGACGTGTGATCCAAATATTTTAGGATGTTGACGTTGGGGCTATCACCAAAGTCCTTAATCCTTGATACAGACTTTATTCTGAAGATGTGCCTCTCGTGTACAAGAGATCTGTGGGGATAAAATTTTGTTTGTTTGAGGATGTGTATAACATATTCCATCATCGATCCTCCTCGATGATGTTGATCATTCCTGGTTTGTATCGCCATGTCATATCAATGTTCTGTTAGATTTACTGCCAACAATATGTGTTGTCAGGGCTGCCTGACCTTCGCTGACATGTACGTCACCAAATAAAACCCCTGTTGGGCAGACTGTCAAGGCTACTTGACCTTCGCTGACGTGTGAATCAACGGATAAACACGCGTTATAACCCCCGCAGGGGATCAGCTTGATCCTCGCTGACGTGTGCATCAACGGAAAATGCGTGATACCCCCAACGGGGATTTGATTGAGAATGCGTGACGACCCTGAATTGGCGGCATTGGACCTGCGTAAGGTATTGCCGAGTGTGACTTGTAACATTTGAGATCATCGGCATAGTGTACCATGTGCTTGGGCGAACACCAATGAGTGATGTGCAGACCTACGGTTCGGTCTGAAAAAATCAGGATTGTAAGCTATTCTGCTTAATCACATAACATTTGTATTCCTGATTTGGCCTCTGTTAGTAGTAGGGCGTTTGTGCCCCATTTCCCTGTATTTTTAGCTGTACAGAGATGATGTATGTAGATGATGATGTATGTACAGTTTTTTATTCCCTATATCATATTGCCATTTATTATCTATAATGCATGTATCACATTATACATATGTATGTATGTCCAGAGATATTCAGCATTGACCCCTGGATGGTCATATGATACGGCCCACACAGATGTCTTCTTCGACAGTCAGCCTCATAGATCACACCCCACCATTATTGGGTGCATCTCGTCTTAGATCGTGGTATGATAGTATGTCACCATCAGACAGGGTGACTGTAGATTAGATATTGCAGCATACTATGACCCTCTTGATATTTCAGGTTCCCGCAGGATTTGTGGAGGGCATGTTGGATCACTGGGTACCGGAGAGGCAGGTTTTCTGGTTTGGGACCCAGGAGTTGACTCCGACTCTAGAGGAGTATGCATGTTTGACAATGCTGCCACTTAACAGACCTTGCGTGCATATGGCTATTGGGGACATGAGTTGACAGTTCATGACCCTCACCGGACTGAGGCGTAGGGTTGTGCAAGATGAGATCACATTCAACCATGTGATATCCTAGCGTTTTCTGAATGATAGATTTGGCTCTGAGGACAGCTATGCTCGACATTCTGGGGATTTCACCATACCAGAGGACCAGTGGCATTTGGCCAGAGTGGATGCATTCTTGATGTGCATAGTGGCATATGTGTACATGCCACGATATATAGATGAGCTGGATATCGGTGTTATCATGGCAGTGAGAGCTCTCAGGGAGGGTCGTACCATCATTCTGATGATTGTGGCGGAGACGATGAGGTCGGCCACGTTTTGCAGCCTGTAGGGGTATTCACAGGCAGTTCGATCATGTTGTACGTGTGGTTTATGTCACACTTGAGACCAATTGGGACCTTTCGCCGACACGGGTACTGCTTTACCCATGATATAGCTATGTCTTACTCCTTTCAGCCATCTGAGTGTATAGACGCTATGTCTTGGTCGGATATTTTAATGAGATCGGTGATCCGTTTGGCATTTTTTGCGTGCATGTGGCTTAGCTCACCCTACAGCTTTATTGCTCATGCTCTGGGCATGGACTGTCTCCCTCTGGCTGGTTTGAAGGGCATGACTACCTACCACCCATTGGACGTGATGTCGCAATTTAACCAGTTCCAGGACTTCCATCCTTTTGAGGGGGTGTTAGGTCGGCATTTAGCTTCTCGCCATCTATCAGCAGAGGACCAATCCCGGGTGTATGCATGTTGGGATCGATTGTAAGATAGCTATTTTTTTACGTTAGCCATCCCGCCGTTTCGCCGCGAGTATTACTGCGTGGATGGAGACGAGAGACTTCATCGGCCACGGCAATCCACGGTCTGCGAGTAGTGATTCAGACGATGGAGAGCCCATGGAGGACATTGATTCCCACATCGAGGAGGAGCCATTTACTGGGTTGCCAACATCTCATTTAGATTCTCCCAGTACTAGCACTGTCGTGATCTAGCATTCCGCACAATACTTTGAGCAGAGTCTTCATCTGATGACCTTCGAGAGAGATCAGGCTAGAGCCTTTATGTTGACAGCCCTTGATGGGAGAGACACAACTTTGTCAGAGAGAGACGAGGCATTAGCTCGTAGAGATGCCGCTATTGTTGAGCGGGATGAGGCCAAATCAGCCAGAGATGTCGTGACTGTAAGACCCCGAATTTTATGAAATAAAATTATTCAATTTTTCTATTTAGTAAATAGTTAAATTGATAAAAGTTTAAAGTTATGGGTGAAATAATTTTGCAAAATAAGCAAGTGGTTATAAAATATTCATTGTTGTCGGGGAATATTTGTTTGGTCGTGGAATATTCTTGTTGTCGGGGAATATTCGTCCGACGGCGCAACCATTTGTGGGCCCCATAACAGAATAATTATCGGATGAAGAAAACAACAAATATGAGTTTTTATAAATAACGGCGTAGTTGTTACCGTAAACACTGTTGGAATACCCGGGGGTTAAAGTACAGTAATACGTGTGGTTGCATAGTAGCATACGGTATTGCACAATATTTTTGAATTATTGATTCTTACGTAAGAAGGCACTACTCAATAATTGTTACAGTAATTACTGTTCAATATTTTACTTTATTAATTCAATAATTGTTAAGTTGACATTTTATATTATTGTTGTTTCAATAATTATCACTGGACAGTATTTTCCATTATCAGATCAATAATTCATATTATTTGAATAATATTATTAGATAGCATTATTGGCAATGTCTAAGAAAGTTCTGTCTAGGAAAGGGGTTTGGTCACCTAATTGCGCGCTATTAAGGAGAAATCCTTATCGGAAAGCCCCCTCTTTCTTGGAAACGACCTGGTTGTCATAATTGTGATTATGTAATATTATTTGTGAATAATAAATTATTAATTTATATGGTAAGGAAATATTTATTTTATGTGGTATAAAGGAAGGAATTAATGCTAAGGTATTTTATCAGTATTTTGTCAGAATAGGGGTGATTTATCAGTATTAGGTTAGAATGGGGGTGTTAAAACTTGTCCGTATGGGGATTTTGGTCATTTTCTGTTTGGAATTTGGAAAAACTTTCTTCTACAAAGTTTTAGAGAATTAAATTTTCTATGGAATGGACATAAAATTCATAATTTTCTAATAAAAGGGCTATTTATTATGAATTATTGAAGTTTCAGAAATAAATATTTTTATTAAAAAATGGGTGGGCCCCACTCTTGTCCTTGGTTGGTGAGAAATGTGCTGATTTCATTTTTCAAAAGTGATGGCTTCAAAGATGGAGTGCTCCGTATGTAAATTAGTCAGCATTGGCGTTCTGGCACTTTCTTATAAATAGGGTGCTTAGTTAGAATTGAAAATCACACCAGAAACATAAGTTTTCTCTCTCTATATTATCGAGCGTATTTTGTGAGTATTTAGATACTTTGAGAGTTGTTAATCAGTGCAAGTTTCCTTCAGCGTTATATATCAGATATTCAAATTGAAATCTTGTTCTTTTGAGGTAAGGGATGGTAAGGGATGTTATTTTCTTCGTAAATGATATTATTTCTTTTGATATCATTACACCAAAATATTGATATAAATTTTATTGTGAAATTTTTACCTTTTCGTGCCGGGGTTACTATTCACGTATACGGCACTATTCACGTATACGACATTATTCACGTATACGGCATTATTTATGTATATGACATTATTTACGTATACGGTACTATGTACGAATATGGAGTACTATTCATGAGTTACTATTCATGGGATACTATTCATGACAAAATTGGTTTCTTTTTCTGACCAAATTATTGTTGATTTATGAATCTTACTCTTGAAATTAAATCCATGTTTTGATCCTATTATTTTTATTATCATTTATAACATTTTTATAACCCTGGTGATGGAATTTTCTCTTTCACTTGAGTGTAAAGGTGGGTAGATTATTGGTATGATCATGACTATGGGTTCCCTTTGGCCAGTAGTGCAAAGTTGAATTGTTGACTGGTATGATCATGACCATTGAATTTACAATTGAATATCTTTAGCTTAAGTGCAAAGGTAAATTGATCAACATGGTTATAATTATTGTTTATTTAAATTCTGAAATGATTATATATTTCTTTGGGATATTAATATCTATGGCATGTAGTGCAAAGATGACATGTTATTGAATATCTTTGGTCCGTAGTGCAAAGATGACCTGTTATTGAATATCTTTGGTATGTAGTGCAAAGATGACCTGTTGTTGAATATCTTTGGCCTGTAGTGCAAATATGAACTGTTGATGAATATCTTTGGCCCTTAGTGCAAAAGATGAATTTATTAGTATGATTATGAACATGAACTGTGATTTGGTATAACCATGATCTTTGATGTTTCAGGTGAAGACAGATGATGAAAATTATCTTCGTCTTGGGTGCGAAGAGGAATTTAGAACCACAATTATGATTATGAGTTATTCACATGATTGTGGATGTGAGGCTGATGATTGATGTTACTGGGATAAAACATTGTTGGTGGACTTTTAACATGGAGCAGATAATAGACTTTATGGTCAATTTGATTCTTCTAATGGATTGCTCGTTCCGCTGCAACTATGGTTGAAAAGTTTTATCATCTACCATATGTTCTAAATCTCTGATTTATTACTGACGAAGGCTATTGATAATTTAATTATCTTTAGTCATGATATTCTTTATTGGGATATTTGTGCTCACCCTTTTGTTTCATAATTCCTTTCAGGTAATAAAAGAATAGCTAGGTCGAGCGGGGGTAATAGGGGAATAGAACGGTGGTCTATAGTTGTTGAGGTTTTCCCTAAAACAGTATAAAAATAATTTTATTGAGAATTTGAGATAAGTGTTCCGTATTTTATACGTCATTTAACTATTGATTTTTGTGAACCGAATACGGTGAGGTGAACCCAACTTTGGAAGGGTGTTTTGCCACTATCATACAAGATGTCTAATGACCTACGAATTCGTGTTATCATAAGGCAAGATTGTGCACATCCACTTACTGAGTATATCTACAAGCACTACCTATATAATCTTGGAGTTTGGTTGAAATATAATTCTCAATTGGAGACAATGGAGATAATTATATATCAAAAAAAGACTCACCATTGGAAAGAACATGATAGTAATCTTCTCGTTTTTCTTTGGGGTCTATTGGGTCGACCAAGGATAATTCTCGAGTCATATGATATCTATTATAACTTAGATGCATGGCCTCTCATGTACGAAGGTCTCCTTGAGCATTATCCAAAAATTTTAATTTCTAAAATAGTTATTGATTGTACCTTTATGTAAGGTATCGATGTGATATGCTATCCAGGTAAAGGGATGAGAGTCACAGTTGGTATCTATTTGTATTAAAACTCACAGCATATGTGTTGTCGTATTTTGCACGACAATTGTATTACTGAAGTTTGTATTTGGAAATTGCATTGAGTGTATTTCTTGACGACTCAGAATAGGTTGTGTGGATTGGACCTATTTTAGGGGCGTTATATTTGGTATCAGAGCTTAGGGATTTGGTCGCTGACGAAGATCTGAGTTTAGAACTAGGAGGGGAGAGACGAGTAATATACTTCGCTAGTGTGCGACTTACCTAAGCTGAAATTTCTTACTTGATAAATTGACAAATTGTGATATGTCAATTAACCTTTGTTTTAAAGCTGTTTTCTAGAATAAGCAATGGAGAAATCATGATGACAAGGAAGATGGAATCTGAAAGCAAGTATGTACATAAATTTCGAGGGCGAAATTTCATAAGTGAGGGGGGAGATTGTAAGACCCCGAATTTTATGAAATAAAATTATTCAATTTTTTATTTAGTAAATAGTTAAATTGATAAAAGTTTAAAGTTATGGGTGAAATAATTTTGCAAAATAAACAAGTTGTTATAAAATATTCATTGTTGTTGGGGAATATTCGTTTGGTCGTGGAATATTCTTATTGTCGGGGAATATTCATACGACGGCACATCCATTTATGGGCCCCATAACAGAATAACTGTCAGATGAAGAAAACAACAAATATGAATTTTTATAAATAACGGCATAGTTTTTACCGAATTAACTATCGTTGGAATATACGGTGGTTAAAGTACAAGAATGTCTGCATTGGTTGCACAAGATAGCATACTGATATTACACAAGTATTTTTGAATTATTGATTCTTACATAAGAAGGAACTACTCAATAATTGTTACAGTAATTAATGTTCAATATTTTACTTTATTAATTTAATAATTGTTACGTTGATATTTTATATTATTGTTGTTTCAATAATTATCACTGCACAATATTTTCCATTATCAGATCAATAATTCATATTATTTAAATAATATTATTAGATAGCATTATTGGTAATGTCTAAGGATGTTCTGTCTAGGAAAGAGTTTGGTCACCTAATTACGCGCTAGTAAGAAGAAATTCTTTTCGGAAAGCCCCCTCTTTCCTAGGAATGATCTGGTTGTCATAATTGTGATTCTATAATATTATTTGTGAATAATTAATTATTAATTTATATGATAAGAAAATATTTATTTTATGTGGATATAAATGAAGGAATTAATGCTGAGGTATTTTATCAGTATTTTGTCAGAATGGGGGTGATTTATCAGTATTTTGTCAGAATGGGGGTGTTAAAAATCGTCCATATGTGGATTTCGGTCATTTTCTGTTTGAAATTTGGAAACACTTTCTTCTACAAAGTTGTAGAGAATTAAATTTCCTATGGAATGGATATAAAGGGCTATTTATTATGAATTATTGAAGTTTCAGAAATAAATATTTTTATTAAAAAATGGGTGGGCCCCACTCTTGTCCTTGGTTGGTAAGAAATGTCCTAATTTCTTTTTTCAAAAGTGATGGCTTCAAAGATGGAGTGCTCCATATGTAAATTAGTCAGCTTTGGCGTTCTGGCATTTTCCTATAAATAGGGTGCTTAGTTAGAATTGAAAATCACACCAGAAACATAAGTTTTCTCTCTATATTATCGAGCGTATTTTGTGAGTATTTAGATACTTTGAGAATTGCTAATCAGTGCAAGTTTCCTTCAATGTTATATCCGATATTCCAGTCAGAAGTACTGTTCTTTTGAGGTAAGAGATGGTAAGGGATGTTATTTTTTTTCGTAAATGATATTATTTCTTTTGATATCATTACACCGAAATATTGATATGAATTTTGTTGTGAAATTTTTACCTTTTCTTGCCGGGGTTACTATTCACGTATACGGCACTATTCACGTATACGGTACTATTTATGTAAATATCATTTTTACGTATACAGTACTATTTATGAGTTACTATTCACGAGTTACTATTTATGAGTTACTATTCACGGGATACTATTCACGACAAAATTGGTTTCTTTTTCTGACCAAATTATTGTTGATTTATGAATCTTACTCTTGAAATTAAATCCATGTTTTGATCATATTTTTTTTATTATCATTTATAACATTTTTATAACCTTGGTGATGGAATTTTTTCTTTCACTCGAGAGTAAAGGTGGGTAGATTATTGGTATGATCGTGACTATGGATTCTCTTTGGCCAGTAGTGCAAAGTTGAATTGTTGACTGGTATGATCATGACCATTGAATATCTTTAGCTTAAGTGCAAAGGTGAATTGATCAACATGGTTATAATTATTGTTTATATAAATTCTGAAATGATTATATATTTCTTTGGGATATTAATATCTTTGACATGTAGTGCAAAGATGACATGTTATTGAATATCTTTGGTCCGTAGTGCACAGATGACATGTTTTTGAATATCTTTGGCATATAGTGCAAAGATGACCGGTTGTTGAATATCTTTAGCCTGTGGTGCAAAGATGACATATTGTTGAATATCTTTGGCCTATAGTGCAAAGATGAACTGTTGATGAATATATTTGGCCCGTAGTGCAAAAGATGAATTTATTAGTATGATTATGAACAAAAACTGTGATTTTGTATAACCATGATCTTTGATGTTTCAGGTGAAGACAGGTGATGAAAATTATCTTCGTCCTGGGTACAAAGAGGAATTTAGAACCACAATTATGATTATGAGTTATTCACATGATTGTGGACATGAACTGTTGATTGATGTTATAGGGATAAAAAATTGTTGGTGGACTTTTAACATGGAGAAGATAATAGACTTTATGGTCTATTTGACTCTTCTAATGGATTATTCGTTCCACTGCAACTATGGTTGAAAAGTTTTATCATCTACCATATGTTCTAAATCTCTGATTTATTACTGACGAAGGCTATTGATAATTTAATTATCGTTAGTCATGATATTCTTTACTGGGCTATTTGTGCTCACCCTTTTGCTTCACAATTCCTTTCAAGTAATAAAAATGTAGCTAGGTTGAGCGGGGCTAATAGAGAAATTGAACGGTGGTCTATAGCTGTTGAGGTTTTCCCTAAAACAGTATGAAATAAATTTTATTGAGAATTTGAGATAAGTGTGTCGTATTTTATACGTCATTTAACCATTGATTTTTGTGAACCGAATACGGTGAGGTGAACCCAACTTTGGAAGGGTGTTTTGCCATTATCATACAAGATGTCTAATGACCTACGACTTCGTGTTATCATAAGGCAAGGTTGTGCACATCCACTTACTGAGTATATTTACGAGCACTACCTATATAATCTTGGATTTTGGTTGAAATATAATTCTCAATTGGAGACAATGGAGATAATTATATATCAAGAAAAGACTCACCATTGGAAAGAACATGATAGTAATCTTCTCGTTTTTATTTGGGGTCTATTGGGCCGACAAAGGATAATTCTCGAGTCATATGATATCTATTATAACTTAGATGCATGGCCTCTCATGTACGAAGGTCTCCTTGAGCATTATCTAAAGATTTTAATTTCTAAAATAGTTATTGATTGTACCTTTATTAAAGGTATCGATGTGATATTCTATCCAGGTAAAAGGATGAGAGTCACAGTTGGTATCTATTTGTATTAAAACTCACAGCATATGTGTTGTCGTATTTTGCACGACAAATGTATTACTGAAGTTTGTATTTGGAAATTGCATTGAGTGTATTTCGTGGCGACTCAGAATATGTTGTGTGGATTGGACCTATTTTAGGGCCGTTACATTTGGTATCAGAGCTTAGGGATATGGTCGTTAGCGAAGATCTGAATTTAGAACTACGAGGGGAGAGACGAGTAATATACTTCGCTAGTGTGTGACTTACCTAAGTTGAAATTTCTTACTTGATAAATTGACAAATTGTGATATGTCAATTAACCTTTGTTTTGAAGCTGTTTTCTAGAATAAGCAATGGAGAAAATATTATGACAAGGAAGATGGAATCTGAAAGCAAGGTAATCTCAACTCTTCGAAATACCAGGTACGTACGTAAATTTCGAGGCCGAAATTTCATAAGGAGGGGAGATTGTAAGACCCCGAATTTTATGATATAAAATTATTCAATTTTTCTATTTAGTAAATAGTTAAATTGATAAAAGTTTAAAGTTATGGGTGAAATAATTTTGCAAAATAAGAAAGTGGTTATAAAATATTCATTGTTGTCGGGGAATATTCGTTTGGTCGTGGAATATTCTTGTTGTCGGGGAATATTTGTATGACGGCACATCCATTTGTGGGCCCCATAACAGAATAACTGTCGGATGAAAAAAATGACAAATATGAGTTTTTATAAATAGCGACGTAGTTGTTACCATTAACACTATTGGAATACCCGGTGGTTAAAGTACAGTAATATGCGTGGTTGCACAGTAGCACACAATATTGCATAATATTTTTGAATTATTGATTCTTACGTAAAAAGTCACAACTCAATAATTGTTACAGTAATTACTGTTCAATATTTTACTTTATTGATTTAATAATTGTTACGTTGATATTTTATATTATTATTGTTTCAATAATTATCACTGCACAATATTTCCCATTATTAGATCAATAATTCATATTATTTGAATAATATTATTAGATATCATTATTGGCAATGTCTAAGGAAGTTTTGTCTAGGAAAGGGTTTGGTCACCTAATTGCGCACTAGTAAGGAGAAATTCTTATCGGAAAGCCCCCTCTTTCCTGATTGTCATAATTGTGATTCTGTAATATTATTTGTGAATAATTAATTATTAATTTATATGATAAGAAAATATTTATTTTATGTGGATATAAATGAAGGATTAATGCTGAGTTATTTTATTAGTATTTTGTCAGAATGGGGGTGATTTATCAGTATTTTGTCAGAATAGGGGTGTTAAAAATCGTCCGTATGTGAATTTCGGTCATTTTTTTGTTTGGAATTTGGAAAAACTTTCTTCTACAAAGTTATAGAGAATTAAATTTCCTATGGAATGGACATAAAATTCGTATTTTTCTAATAAATGGGCTATTTATTATGAATTATTGAAGTTTTAGAAATAAATATTTTTATTAAAAATGGGTTGGTTCCACTCTTGTCCTTGGTTGGTAAGAAATGTGCTGATTTCATTTTTCAAAAGTGATGGTCTCAAAGATGGAGTGCTCCGTATGTAAATTAGTCAGCATTGGCGTTCTAGCATTTTCCTATAAATAGGGTGCTTAGTTAGAATTGAAAATTATACCTGAAACATAAGTTTCCTCTCTTTATATTATCGAGCGTATTTTGTGAGTATTTAGATACTTTGAGAATTGCTAATCAATGCAAGTTTTCTTCAGCGTTATTTCCGATATTCCAGTCAAAAATACTGTTCTTTTGAGGTAATGGATGTTATTTTCTTCGTAAATGATATTATTTCTTTTGATATCATTACACCGAAATATTGATATGAATTTTATTGTGAAGTTTTTACCTTTTTGTGCCGGGGTTACTATTCACGACACTATTCACGTATACGACATTATTCACGTATACACTATTTATGTATACGGTACTATATACGAATACGGAGTACTATTCATGAGTTACTATTCACAAGTTAATATTCATGAGTTACTATTCACGGGGTACTATTCACGACAAAATTAGTTTCTTTTTCTGACCAAATTATTGTTGATTTATGAATCTTACTCTTGAAATTAAATCCATGTTTTGATCCTATTGTTTTTATTATCATTTATAACATTTTTATAACTCTGGTGATGAAATTTTCTCTTTCACTTGAGTGTAAAGGTGGGTAGGTTATTTGTATGATCGTGACTATGGGTTCTCTTTGGCCTGTAGTGTAAAGTTAAATTGTTGACTGGTATGATCATGACCATTGAATTTACAATTGAATATCTTTAGCTTAAGTGCAAAGGTAAATTGATCAACATGGTTATAATTATTGTTTATATAAATTCTGAAATGATTATATATTTCTTTGGGATATTAATATCTATGGTCTGTAGTGCAAAGATGACATGTTATTGAATATCTTTGGTCCGTAGTGCAAAAATGTCATGTTGTTGAATATCTTTGGCATGTAGTGCAAAGACGACCTGTTGTTGAATATCTTTGGCCTTTGTGCAAAGATGACCTATTGTTGAATATCTTTGGCCTGTAGTGCAAAGATGAACTGTTGATGAATATCTTTGGCCCGTAATGCAAAAGATGAATTTATTAGTATGATTATGAACAGGAACTGTGAATTGGTATAACCATGATCTTTGATATTTCAGGTGAAGTCATGTGATGAAAATTATCTTCGTCCTGGGTGCGAAGAGGAATTTAGAACCACAATTATGATTATGAGTTATTCACATGATTGTGATGTGAACTGTTGATTGATGTTCTGAGGATAAAATATTGTTGGTGGACTTTTAACATGGAGAAGATAATAGACTTTATGGTCTATTTGACTCTTCTAATGGATTGCTCGTTCCGCTGCAACTATGGTTGAAAAGTTTTATCATCTACCATATGTTCTAAATCTCTGATTTATTACTGATGAAGGCTATTAATAATTTAATTATCTTTAGTCATGATATTCTTTACTGGACTATTTGTGTTCACCCTTTTGCTTCACAATTTTTTTCAGGTAATAAAAGTGTAGCTGGGTCGAGCGGGGGTAACAGGGGAATAGAACGGTGGTCTATAGCTGTTGAGGTTTTCCCTAAAACAGTATGAAAATAATTTTATTGAGAATTTGAGATAAGTGTGTCGTATTTTATACGTCATTTAACCATTGATTTTTGTGAACCGAATACGGTGAGGTGAACCCAACTTTGGAAGGGTGTTTTGCCATTATCATACAAGATGTCTAATGACCTACGACTTCGTGTTATCATAAGACAGGGTTGTGCACATCCACTTCCTGGGTATATCTACGAGCACTACCTATATAATCTTGGAGTTTGGTTAAAATATAATTCTCAATCGGAGACAATGGAGAAAATTATATGTCAAGAAAAGACTCACCATTGGAAAGAACATGATAGTAATCTTCTCATTTTTCATTGGGGTCTATTGGGCCAACCAAGGATAATTCTCGAGTCATATGATATCTATTATAACTTAGATGCATGGCCTCTCATGTACGAAGGTTTCCTTGAGCATTATCCAAAGATTTTAATTTCTAAAATAGTTATTATCTGTACCTTTATGTAAGGTATCAATGTGATATGATATCCAGGTAAAGGGATGAGAGTCACAGTTGGTATCTATTTGTATTAAAACTCACAGCATATGTGTTGTCGTATTTTGCATGACAATTGTATTACTGAAGTTTGTATTTGGAAATTGCATCGAGTGTATTTTGTGGCGACTCAGAATAGGTTGTGTGGATTGGACCTATTTTGTGGGCTTTACAGTGATAGTCGAGAGGGATAGCGCCATATATGCCCGGGACGTAGCCGTTACAGATAGTACTATAGTGAGGTCCCTTACCACTGACATTATTGCGGAGATGAGCACGTACATTGATGAGCATGGTAATATTTATAAATTTTGCAAAGTAAGCAAGTTGTTATAAAATATTCGATTGGTCGGGAAATATTCGTTTTCGCAGGGAATATTCGTACGACGGCACAATCCTTGGTGGATCCCACAATAGAAGTTTTATCGTAGTTCGAAAATGACAGAAATATCTTTTTATAAAAATAACGGCGAAAGTTTTACCGTTAAACTGTTGAACTACTCAGTGGTAAAATTACAGTAATATGCGTGTTTGTATAATAGCACACGGTATTGATTATTGATGCTTACGTGAGAAGTCACTCAGTTATACTCAATTATTGCTGCATAATATCTCTCATTTTATTGATTCAATTATTGTCACAGTATCAATATTTTTTATATTATTAAATCAATAATTGAGACGACAAAGTTATTCATATTATTATTTGCAATATTGACAATGTCTAGAAAGTTCTGTCGAGGAGAGGTTTGGTCACATAATTGTGCGTCAATAGGGAAAAATTCTTATCGGAAAGCCCCCTCTTTTTTGGGAATGATCTGGTTGTTAAATATTGTGAGTTATAATATTAATGATGAATAAGTTCGTATTGATTAAAAATGAAATTGATATTTTCATTGTGTTGAGATTATTAGTGTTAATGGAAATCGACATCTATTTCGATAATAATTGATGTCTAGAGGTTATATTGACCAATTGAGTAATTAATCGGATAAATGAACAGTGGGGAATTCACGGATGATTTTCATGGGCGCAATCTGCATAATTTTTTTTTGATTTTACTATGCAACACTATGCACACACTATGCAGTACTATGCATAATAAAATATAATATATTCTATTTTATATAAAAAATAAAACTAATATGATATATATATATATAACTTTTATATATATATAAACTGAGATAACTTTCTCCCGACGATTTTAAAAAATGAGAAAGTGGGGGCCCATGTAATAAGCCAAATTTATAACAAATACTTCATAAAAATCCCCTCTATTTATCTCAATTCACTTGGCTTCACAAGATATATTTTTTATAACATTTATTCATCATTAATATTATAACTCACAATATTAACAACCAGATCATTCCCAGGAAAAAGGAGGCTTTCCAATAAAGACTTCTCATTATTGGCGTGCAATTAGGTGACCAAACTTCTTTCCTCGACAGAACTTTCTAGACATCGTCAATAATGCAAATTATAATATGAATAACTTTGTCATCTCAATTATTGATTTAATAATATAAAATATTATGCAGATGATACTGTGACAATAATTGAATCAATAATATGAGATACTATGCAGCAATTACTGTGGCAATAATTGAGTAAAACTAATTGAGTAAAACTGAGTGACTTCTCACGTAAGCATCAATAATCAAAGATATTGTACAATACCGTGTGCTACTATGCAACCACGCATATTACTATACTTTTATCACCAGGTATATCAACAGTTAACGGTAAAACTTTTGCTGTTATTTTTATAAAAAGTTATTTTTGTCATTTTCTAATTTCGACGGTAATTCCGTTGTGGGGTCCACCAATGATAGTGTCGTCGTACGAATATTCCCTGATAAAATGAATATTCCCCAACCAATCGAATATTTTATGACAACTTGCTTACTTTGTAAAATTTGTAAATATTACTCACAACTATAACATTATATAAAATCCACCCCATAATATTTAAAATGATATTTAGAGAAAAATTAATTTTTATTCATAAAAGTTGGGGTCTTACAGCTAACATTGATCAAAGAAAGGAATCTACCCGAAGATTCAAGGAGATCGCGGAGAAGTAGGAGTTGAACTCGTACCTGTGGAAGCTCGTGTCTACAAGGGTATGATTCCATAGCTTCTTGTTCTTTGTTTTAATTAATAATATGCATAAAGGAGGTAATTGGTTTGTCAAAAATTTTAAAATTTGATTTTACTTTGCTTCACTAATTTTTGCAATTTGATTGCTACTTTGATCTTCACAAAACCTTACAATAATAGCATGTATTTATGATTTTTGCGTTTTGATGGAATTCATGATGTATGTTTAGGATAGAGATATATCTAGGACTGGGCAAAAATCGGATATAACCAAATAACCGAATCGAACCGAAATAATTTAACCGAAATTTATTGATAATTCGGGTATTTTTTATAATTCAGTTATATCCGAATTTTTTTTAAGAATACGGGTTCGGGTTTGGGTTTAATTTTTTGTTATTCAGATAGAATATTTAAAAACATTAAGGCTATTCATCTCTTATCTCGCTCAATATTAACTCTCCATCTCTTATCTCTTAGGTCAGACCTCTCATATCTCTCTCATCACTCATCAGTCCATCTCTAATTTCTCGATCTCATCTCTAATCTCTCATATTTCGATCTCTAATCTCTCAGTCTCTCATAGTCTCATCTTGATATGCCCTAGCCCCAAATCTCAGCAATCTCTCACCTCGAATTCAATCTGCCTAAGCCCCAAATCTCACAAGTCGATTGACCTCCGAACAGCAGACCAAAGTCTGGACGACTCCGAGCCTCTCTTGTTTGGTTACTTACTTCTTTGGTTGCTTACTTCTTCTGCGCTTATGGTGCTTATGGTTTCAACTCATGTATGAATTGGTTTTCTACAGTTTGGGGTTTTTGGTTTCATATATGAATTTGGGGTTCTAGATGGGTTTCAATTGGTGTTTTCTGCCATTGGGATTTTTGGTTTCAACTCATGTATGAATTAATTTGGGGTTCTAAATGGGTTTCATGTATGAATTTGGGGTTCTAATGGGTTTCATGTATGAATTTGGGGTTCTAATGGGTTTCAATTGGTTTTCTGCAGTTGGGATTTTTGGTTTCAACTATGAATTTGGGGATTTTTTTGGTTTCAACTCATGTATGAATTTTGTTCTAAATGCGTTTGGTTTGTTTCAGTATTCCATGCCAGAATGAGTGTGGTTAGAATACTTACAAATATATTTCTTAATTTCAGTTATTACCCGAACAATCGAATAATAAATTCGGTAATTCGGTTATTGGATAATTCGGTTACTTGTTCGGATACCAAAATTATATAAATTTCGGTTTTCGGTTATAACCGAATAGCCTATTCGGTTCAATTATAACCGAATGATCAGCCCTAGATATATCTATGCATCGCATATAATCGTGTAAGAACTTGGGATTTAAACATTCTTTAATTGTAATTCACATAAAGATATTGTGAATTAGTTAATTAGGGTGTTTGACTTAATTCTATCATTTGTGAATTTAAGTTGATATGGTTTTAGTGCATTGAGAGATGGCTAATGCTACTGTTGTGTTCTTGATTAATGAACTGGAATAGTTAATTGGATTAAAAAGAAGTGTGATAATCCGAGTGAAGCATAAAGTGAAGTTGTAAGCTTAATTCTTCATCATCTGATTAAAATTTGCGATAGTTAGTTGAGTTGAGTTGATTTTTGTTTATTAGTTTTTCATTATTTTCAATCATTAATTCGGTTAATTTAATAAAATTGAGATAATACAAAGCTGGTAGTTGTTAGATTAAAATTGATTTCTGTCTCTGTGGGAACGATACTCAACTTATCATTATATTACTTGTTGATTACGTATACTTGCGTGCCGTGCTTAATTAGATTACACCTAACACTTACCCTTTGACCTAGTGTGCATACACGGATGAAAAACCTGCAAAGATGGAATAAACAAAGAAAATAAAAGTGTTTAAATTAAGACTGAATTGATTATAACTAATATAGAATTAAATACTAAACACAAATTCCCTCGCAACAGTGTCAAAAACTTATTGTCCGATTTTTGTTAGAAATAGTTACGTACACGTTTACACGATCAACAAGTAATAAAGTAATAAGAGAGTGTCGAACCCACAAGAATCTATATTTAATAAACCCCAACTACTAGTTTTATATCAACCCAATTTTATTTAAACTACTGAAACTTATGAATGTTAATTAAATTAAACTAAGAGTAAATTTAGCACAAAAATTAATTTCATATATAAAAGCTTAAGACTACAATATCCCCAATTATACAATATAAATCAATTATTCAATTCATCCAATTATTAAATTCACTTGAATTGTTAACAATAATTCATAATTATGTATGAGCACTTGCCCAAGGATCTAATAAAAATATTAAACTCAATTAATCTTGCAATATTCATATACAAAATAAAAGAATCAAATTCATTAAGTATCAATTCCCAAAAGTTACATGCAGTAAAAAGAGATATCCTTATTCAATTCACAACCCTAATTATTAATCTCATGCAAACAATTAAGAATACATGCTATCATATTCAGATCTAACCCTATATTTTATCTCCCGAATTCATCTAGTGGATCACGCTAATTGTTGGCCAGACAATTAATCAATAAGCATAAAATAGGATAGACAACTAAATCTGAATAAATAGGACTTCAATAGATAATTAATTCATAAGCATAAAAGGTTCAATTGCAGTCTTCATTATAAATTTAGTTCATGCTAAAAATTAAAATCAAAAATCCCAAACAAATCATCACAAATAAATTACAAAACTAAATAAGGAAGAAAAGAAAAATTCAATAGATGTTCTTCAGTCTTCAATTCTTCAACCTGAATTCCTTATGATGTTCTGCAACCTTCAATCTATATATCCACTATCCAAGTCAATCTCTATGCAAATTTGATAGCAAGCCCTCTCCATTTTTATATCTTTTGTTCTCTCCAAGTCAGCTTTACATAAAATCTTATTTTGAGTAGAAATCAACTTCTTTTCCTTAGCCTTGCATAAATCTCGACCACTTTTTCCTGACTCCTAGCACCCCGGGGATGTTTTTGTACTAGAGAATAGCACCCCAACGCTGGAGACTTGCTAGAATTTATATTTTTGTCCTTAATGAAGCCAAGAGTCCTGTTTTGCCATAACCTGTAAAATAACAATTAAACAAATAAAAATATCCTAAAATACTTAAAAACAAACAATATATCAAATCCAAAAATACTCAATTCATAATATATTACCCACTCATTACATTACTTAATAAAAATACACATCAACAGTACATTCCCATAGATGCACAACATAATTTTTGAGACAATTGAGGTTTACTTTAATTTGGATAAGGTTTTTGGGATTTTCAACTATACTTCTTATGACAAAACAAAATCAATAACGATTCTCCAAATAAGACTTGACAATAAGATATTTGGTGTTGCTAAGAGCATCTTCAAGAATAGTAATAAAAAAACTCTTCAAGTTGAAGTTTGTTGACCTAGGTGACAATTTAAAAAGTGTTATTTATTACTTTCATATTCTGTGTCTCGTCAGTCTCTTCAATTCAATGAACTTTACATCAAACTCATCGAGCGTAATAAATATTTTTAGCCTTTAATTATAGATTTGAAGAGTGAGAAGAAGATTACAGATTAGGCTAGCCAACAAAAAAAATTTGGCTAGCCGCTAGAGGGAGTAGTGGCTGGGCCCTCATCTCAGCCATTCACTCTAATTTTGGACGGCTGAATGAGCGTTAGTTGAAACAGTCCATCTAACTAACGTATTCTATGGATCATTTCCCTATATATATAAATAAAAACAAATTGTTGACACGGGGTTATGTCAAGAGGATTTTGTGTTAGGCTTCAAAAATCTTTGGAAGTCTCGATGTCACTGCATGCCATGTGAATTTGCTTAATGAAGTGTTGATATTTCATAATGATTTAAAACTCTCAATCTATGCATACGTGCAGATTTTGTTAAAATTTAAAATCAAATCCAAATCTTTTGTATTCAATTTTAAATTTTTGTAGAAATAAAAATATTTTTGCCTTTGCTATAAAAATAAATTAATAACAAGATATTGCAAGGGGCAATGCCTTGCTAGCTGATATCATACTTGTAGAACATTGTCTAATTCCGGGTTGTTATAAGATTGTTAAAAAGTCGGCCAATAAATTATTTTATCCTCTGGGAATTAGGTCATTGTAATGCTAATCCAGTTAATTAAGAAACATTCTGGGCACAACAAAAATAAAAAAATAATAATAAATAAATTTAAATTTTCTAAGCATTTAGAAAAAATGATGGTCAAAAGTTACACTCAGCATTATAATTTTCAGATTGCAACAACCATTACATATTGACATCGAAACTAAAATTTCCCACAAATTAGCACCAACCCCTAAGAAATGGACCAAAAATTTCACCACATCCTAGTTTTGTTTGTATTATACCACCAGATTAGCAAATGTCACAAATTGGTCCAAAACTAACAAAAAAAAATAACAGAAATATTAGCTAGGGAAATCAAATACAACAACAAAAATCAACAACATGAGCATGAGTGCATGACCAAAGGCTCGACCGCTCGAGGATGGAGTAGTAAATGGGGAATGGCATGTCAATGTTGCCCATCCGACAACTGTCACTTGCGTTCGTCATTCTCGCTCAAGGGGGCCTTGTCGGCATTGGCGTTACCGTTAGCAAGGCCCATCTCCAGGGATGAGGATTCATCTGCAGTTGGTTTCTTGATTTGGCCTTTGTTTTTGCAGTAAATGGCATACAAGATCAGCTGCAGTATGCCTAATCCACATCCAAAACCATTTGGGACCTGCAAATAGCATAATTTTATTAAGAATATACATAAGATAAAAAGGCACAGCATGAATAAATTTTGAAATTTTAACAAAAGGGTAAAAATAGAAAGTAAAAAAAAATTACTACTACTTACAGCAACAAAAGGATCTTTTCCCAGCAGACCATAAACAAACCAAGAAGTTCCGCAAAGGAAACTGAAAAGAGACAGAAAAAATGGCATGTACTCCACACTCTTTGATTTGATCACCATCCTCTGCTCATTCAAATTACACATACTATCAGTTTCCATATAAATATAACTGAATGTGACAAAGTGCAATCATCATATTTTTGTGGGTACCCTATTCCAAATATTTGGGTATACCTATCTATCTATCTATCTACCTAGTTCTGATGAAACACACCTCATTGTGCATTGTCACAGCTTAATAATGAACCACCTAAAATAGCAGGTTTTTTAAACAAATAAAAATAAAAATAAAAACAAAAACATATTAAGTGGGAACACTAGCTCATAAGAACACTGTTAAATGATGCAAAGGAATGTACACAAAATTGTACCTGTAAAAACTTGAAAAGGGTCATTCACATGCATATCAAAATCATCTTATTTTACCGTAAATGAATTTTTTTTACACCAAATTAATGGAAAAAAAGGATGCTTTGACTACAAATTTTCACATTTCCTATACATTATTGATTTAGAGAGTAACAAATACAAATTAAGTGACTTATTAAGTGGGCCACACTAGCAAATAAGAATAAAACTCTTAAATGAGCGGGGAAGAAAAGGTACACAAAATTTCCTTGTAAAAACTTGAAAAGGGTCAATTAAACACATTTCAAAAATATCACCTTATTTCACCAGAAATGAATTTTTTTACACCAAATAAATGAAAAAAATAAATAAAAATTCTGACTATAAATTTTCACAGTGCCTATATATTGGCTTAGCGAACAACAAATACAAATATATTTGGGCAAATAATAAGAATTTCTTACCATGACCGAAAGAGGCGAACCGTACATTATAACAGAGAAAATTGAAGCAGCAAAGCCACAGAAAACCTTCCTCTTCTGATCATGGAGGGCAAAAAGGGAAACCAATGCAACAGTGCAGAAAACAGTGAGAATGAAGGAGAGGAGTCCAAGAATCTTCATCTTCTCTTTTTTGGGGGCATATATGAGGAATATGAGCACATAAATGGACTCAATGACTGCACCAGTTCCATTCACTACTGAAACTAGTATGTTGTTTGGGGACACAAAAGGCAAACCATACCTATATAGAGTTCAAGAACAGGGGTAAAACAGTAATTCAACATATAATATGAAGGTAATTAAAGGTTTAAAAAAGAGCCGGTAACTTTTTAAGGATATCTAAGAGGCATATAGTGAATTGTTCATAATACAAACCGAGAATTGATCCTCAGTCCTTATTTTTTCTATTCCCTTTGTGTCCTCCATTTAAATTTTGACATCTGACTTTTTATTTAATTTTAAAATTAATTGGTGTTAAGTAAAAGACTAGATGTCAAACATTTAAGTGAGAGACAGGAAAAATGAAAACAGATGATTTGCTCTAGTACAAACCACGAGTAAAAACTCAAAAGACAAATTTATAAAAATATTGAAAAGGAAAATTCTTCCAACTTCTTTATGTAATAAAGAGCCGACTTCTTCTGAAGTATGATAAATAAACAGTGGAGAAAAAAAAAGGAGAATATGATTAAATTTTAAAATTTGAACAGATTTTTTGTCATACTTCTGAATTGTGAAGATTTCCATTTTTCTTTGTCAATTTCCTAGCAGTAAAATTCTAGTGGTAAAAAAAGGGTAATTTTCAAAAGATGAAAAAGTAAATACTAAGAGGAAAGTTACCAGGCAGAAAGCAAGCAATTGAGGAGGGTCATGACATATGGTATGCCTGAGAATTGCTCTGTAGACTTGCTGAAAATAATCCTCTTGAATGTAATCCTGCCATTCAACCAACAAATTCCTAATAAGAACTTGTATTAGTATATACTTATATATTATATCACATATAAACACACACACAGACAATTGTACAACAGTTGTACTCGAAAGAAACATATACAGACTGAAAAAAACAGAGCACTTATTCTACAAATGTAACTTTCTAGAACAAAATCAAGAGATAATAATTAATAAAACCCAATTCAATTTAACTTCTAAAAGTATGATAGGCCAAGTTTGAAACATATATACATGCCCTTTTACAGAGACATGGAGAGAAAGGAGAGCAGTAATTAAATGGTAACTAAAGAACAGAGGATCTTATAACGCATAACAATTCAGCTTGTAATTGAAAAACAAAGAAAGAACGAAACATGGAGATACAATTATAGTCATATATGTATATATGTATATAGAGAGAAAGAGAGAGACTTCAATTATACTTGAAACAAACAGAATTCTTATGAGATTCCAAAAGGACAAAAGAAGAAAGTTCAATACAAATACACAAACACAAACAGAGCAATAAAATCAATTCAACTCATGTCAACGGTAACATTCAAGAACAAAAATGAAGAGAAAATTATTAATGAAACACATTTCAATACAACTTCTAAACGAATGATTATCCAAGTTTGAAACATATATACATTAGATTTAGAGAGAGAAACAGAGGAGTAGTTGGATAATAACCCATACAAATTCAGTTTCTAATCGAAACAAAGAAAGAAGAAACTAAATTCACTGTTAAATTTTGATAAATCGCATGCAAATCTTGCTAAATCATATATAAAGAACAGTTTTTTAGAACGCTTACGTTGGTGCCAGAAAGAGGAACAAACCAGTTAAATCCCCTGTTTCAAGAACAACAAAAAGAAAACCGCCATGAATTAAACTTAAAATCAAGAACAAGCAAAACCCCATTAAAAAAATCAAAGAGAAACGAAAAAAAAAATATCAAACGTCGAAATCACAAGAAAAAGTATACAGAAATGAAAACCCACCGAAAATCCCAAACACGGAATGCAGAGTATTCGTCATTTCAGTTCTTCAATTAGCAAATGTAGCAAAACGCAGACGAAGAAAAATTACTTCAAGAATTTTAAGGAATGAATGATTTCTTCAGAATTGATATTGTAATTGTGAAGAAAAAAAGAAAGGTTTATATAGAACAGAGGAATGAAAGAACTTAACTGCTTGGCAGTAAAAATTTGTTGGTCTTATCCGTATAAGGAAAAAGGGGTAAATCAAGAACAGTCTTTTTTCTTTTAATATTTGGGATATGGTCCTTGGCTTGTGGATTTATTACAAAATAGACCGTCTACTTTTATCGATTTGAATCCTTTTTCTTATTTTTGTTCTTTTACTCTTATTATTTTATGTGTACATAAATTCAAAAAAATAAATATTTAAATAAGAGTACAAAATATAGGCAAGAAAATATATAGGAGATTTTAGGAATAAAGAATGATATAGAGAAATTTTAAAAAGTGACACAGTTTCAATAAGTGATTATTTTTCTTCTTTTCCCTTTAAAAGATATAGATTTATATTTTTGACTGAAAATATTGATATTTTTTTATATATATAAAAAAAGATATTTAGTCGTCCCAACTAATTAGCTTTAGTTAAGTTGAGTTGAATAGGAAAAAAATTAATTTGAGAAATTATTTAGAATAAATACTCTTAATTCTCCTTCTCATTGTTTGTATTTTGTGTCTAAAAGGATTATTTTTATGAATGAGAGATTATAGTATAAGATAGGTTCGATGCTTATTTTGGATCCTGTTTATTTAATCAAGTCACTTTCATAGAATCAATGAGGTCTATTCTTATAATTAATATTGAAATATTGTGACATTTAAGTATAAGGTTGGATTTTCATTTAGATGATTTTATTTTTACCTTTAAGTGAAGTGCAAGTGTATTTACTCTTTTATGTGAAGTTTTTTGTGAGTTTATATATTAGTTCTTCATCTTCGCTATAAATCATATAGCGACGATTTTTACTGTCGCTATACATCTATAGCGACACTATAAATATTAAAAAATTATGTAAAAATATCAATTTCTATATTATAATAGCGAATGATGTATATAATTAATGAGATTATATTGTACTTCCCAAAAAGTGAGATTTCAAAAAAAAAAAAAAGTCACTCTCATATAGATTAAAAAGTCTAAAATCAATAGTTGAATGATCAAATTAAAGTTAACATTTAATTTTAAACATTTGTGGAGTATGTAACTATATATATTTTGTTTGGGGGTAGCAATTACTATATCTTTTTATTTCTTCAAGTGGTGAAATATTTCTTACTTCTTGGTTAATAATTACTTAAAACAATTTTGAAAGTGATAGTTGTTAAATGAAAGTCCAAAAATATTTGCTTTCCATGTGTAATGAAGCAAATTTCTAAAAATATAAACAGCCACACACATTGTCATAGATATACACAAACACAAATAGAATAAATGTGTGTGGTACAAGTAGTTACCCTATAATTTTAAGACTGAATTACATATATGTTTCTTTAAATTTTCAGTTAGTTTTAAAGAAAAATAATTATTAAAATGAGCACTTGCTTTCTTATAATTGTCACATAATGTCAATTTCATTCTTTGATTGGTTTTTTTTTTCAATTTTTGCGTCACGTGCTAGTTTGTGTGCCTATTTATTGAGTTTTTGTTTTTTTTTTTTTGTAATTTGATATTTAAAAATATCCAATTCTCATGATTAACACGTTAAATGTATGAACTGAGTATTTTTACATAGTTAGAGCATCTCCAACAGATGAATTATTCCGTAGACTATATTTAATCCATATGACATCAACATATGTCTTTTAGTCTTCAATTTTTCCAGCAGATGGACTATCATGTGGACTATCCCGTAGACTATAATATAAAAAGATTAAAATAATTAATGAATTCAAAAAAAACTATTATTAAATATAATAAAAATACAAACTATTATTAACAAAATACTTACAATTGTATATATTTATAGATTTTCCAATTTATATTTTCAATTTATATCCATTAGTATTTTATTACCGTTTTGACCAAAAAAAATTTGCGGTTCTGCTTTTTTTTATATCCTTTGGAGCAATCCTGCCCTTCATCTCCTTCTTTAGCATCCCCATTTTCCTTCTTCTTCACCCATCTCTCCCATTTAAATATATTAAAAATTATAGTCACAATTATATGAGGAAAATATCTTAAACAGACGCATGATTAAGAAATAACACAAATCGATAAAAATAAATAAATAAATAACCCAAAGAATAAATTTACACCAAATGAGTATTATATACACATTTATTTGTTTTGATAATTATGAGATTATTTTAAAAATTGATTGACAACTTAGAGGAATAAATGTGTAAATGAACTTAATTTTGAGTAATACTCTCTCCGTCCCAGGATAAAAGTCTTGGTGGACTTTTTATGCATATTAAAAAGATGAATGAAATGATAAAATTGCCCATAATAATGTCATTAAATATGGAGAGAGAGAATTAGAATAAAAAAAGTATGAGATATTTAATACTACGGGTATAATAGAAAAATATGTGTAAAAGTTTAGTTATTAAAAGAAAATAGACATTTAATATGGAATTACCTAAAATAGTAATAAGAACTTTTATCATGAGACGGAGAGAATATATATTATTAAAAAGTCAAAAATATCATTAATAGAAAGAAGAATTACAAAACTTCATTAATATACTAAAACTATTATGGACCTTACACATTTAGCCAATCAAAATATTGAAACAAAATAGAATGACTCATAAATTTGTAATTCACGTGTATAATAAATTACGTGACCCATTAAAATATATATGTGAATTTATATAAACGATTTTATATGATATATGCAGTAAGTCGAATTTCGGTCAGTCTATCAAAATGACGCTTAATGCCCAAAGATGAGAAGGGGCAATTTTTTAAAAAAATTATGTATATATGTGTATAAAAAAATATAAAAATAATTATAAAATATAATATAAAACAAATCAATAAATATGGAGAATCAAAATAGACTCTTAGCCACAAAAAGAAGGAAAAATCTTTCGACCCCTCAGTTCATAACGCAATGCAAGCAATATTTTTTTCGATGATTCTCCTCTTCTCCAACAAAGTTGAAAAATAAATCATCCACCAGGTAGACTAGTGTCATTCTTTGAAGGTAATTTTTTTTAAAAAATACATATAGAATCTAGATATATAAATTTTGTAAATTATAATATATATTTTTGTTAACTTTTTCTTATTTATTATTCAATTCAACAAAAAATTTGGCTGAGATTTTTGTTCTTCGTTTTTAATGCAATGTTTATAATTCGGGGTACTCTTTTTTCTTCGTTTGGGATTTTGTCCCATTAGATTTTTCCCAAATAAATTTTTTAACGAGGTCCCAACGTGTTCTTACTTATCTTTTGTAAATTCTTATAATTTTAATAAAATTAATTAGTTGATAGATTATTTTTATTTTTTATTTAATTTATATAAAGGAGCACATTTAAAATATTTTGTCCTGAACTTTATAAAACTCAGGACCGACTCTGGAGATGTGATGATAGAATTATTTTAGACATCAATTCATCCACAGTAAAATCTAATCATTCTTATCCTAAATGAACCTACATGGGAAAAGAAAATGGTAAAGTTGCAAAATGGTAGTGGGTTTATTTCTTGGCAATGAAAAACAAAATATACTTTGCGTGTGGATTTGGCCTCGTGGTCCATATGTAACAGTGTTTCGTTATATACATGACATGAGTTTGACCAATGGTCCTACTTATACATTACAGTTGTTGGGACTTTAAACTTGTAGTTATTGGAAAAAGATTTAAAAATATAAAAACTTTAAAAAATCAAAATATAAATAAAAGAAAAAAGAAAATTTCCACATTAATGCATAATACTACTATGTTTCTATTCCAAAATTAGGTAAACAAATATAGTACTCTATTTCTTTTTATGTGTTAGAGTGAAATATGTTTATTTTAGGTAATTGATTATGTCCGAACAATAATTATACTAGATTAATAAGTGTCCATGAAAGTTAAAAATATTATTAAAACAAATATAAAAGTGGTATTAAGTGTACATTTAATCTGACAGCATAAATATTTCTCTGACATTATCAATAACATCTTTTTATCAATTTAAAAAAAAAACACTAATCACTTGGTTTTTCATGTAATTATCCCTGCATTAAATATTTAAACTTACCTCATTTTGTAAATTAAACGTCAATTAAAATTGATTGACGAAGGAGTATATAGTGTTAAAAAATTATATTGGAATCATGTTATTTCATCGAATAAATTGAATTAATCATTGCATATTGAATTAATCATTACATCTGGTATGTAATCACAATCTCTTGAACTTAATAGTAAAAATCTTTAATCGTGTCTCTTAATCTTAGGATGAATGTGTAAGTGTGTATAAAATTTTTCAAAAAACAATTGAGACCAAACTCTTATTTAAGGGTGCAAATGAGTCAAACTAAATCGAATAAAGAGTTGCTCGAATTCGACTCGAAAAGTTAAATTCATATTTGAATTCGACTCAAATTCAATTGTATTTGAAAAACTCTACTCAGATTTGACTCGACTTGAATATTCATTACTCGAATTCGATCTAACTCGGATCAAATTATATTTAAACTACTCGCGAGTTTCGAATTCAAGCTTGAATTCTTGAATTCAAGTCTCTACATAATAACTAGTGTTATAATAAATATAATTATAAATTGAATTTATTATTTTACTTAGAAATGAGAAAATATATTTACTATTACACTTTACAAATATAAAATTCTAATTAAAATTTAAAACAAAATAAAATAATAATAATTAATTATCCTAATTTGATTTAACTTTGGATATATTATAATAGAATTTATAGAGTAATCTAAGTGAATATGTATCAATCGAGTATATATCGAATCACAATCGAGAATTCGAGTAGTTTGAATTTGCTCAAATTCTACTCATATTTTTATTCGAACTATTTTTATGCTCAAATCTGGATCATATTATTAACGAATCCGAGTCTTACTCGTATTTTTTCGAGTCAAGCCCGAACTGTTTGGTTCGATTTACAGTCTTACTCTAACTGTTTTATTTATATATAAGTTAAGAGTCAAAATCGTCCATCAATATTATAAAATCCTAGGGTCCATTATGTCAAAATAATATTTATGGGCCACATAATTGTCAAAACTTATAAATAAGGTGATTAAATTAATATAATATTTAAGTCTAATAATTCCATAAATATTAGTAGAGGCCACATAAGAAATTATATTAAAATAAAATATTCTAACATATATAACATGCATTTTTGTTAATTTAATCGATTCTTCATTTTCATTTGGAGGTGGAGCCGATTTTCACTAAAAATGAGTTGTGAAAGTTAGTTATTGGAAATCATTTATATACTGAAAATATTGGTCCTCACGAGTTGTTTCATGATCAAATTTTGTCTCAAAAATGATGTAGAATCAATTAAAAAAACGGCATGATTCATGAGTTATAACATGAATATTACTACATTGATTTATAATGGAAATTAATGAACACATTTTCTCTTTGAACAATGCAGTAATATTGATATTCATTGAGTAGATTAGTAGGGTATATATATATAGAGGCCGGATCAGGTCCGGATTCTCGGACCGGACTAAAATTTGGACCTTTTTTTTTTTGTTTTTTTTTTAAAATAACTAAAAAATAATAATAATAATTATGGAATTGAAATTTTTTCATAATACAGTGTTTTGGGTGCGATTTGAGTACGTATAACAAAACATGTATGTACAGTCTGTGCAGACTGTACCACCATTTTTTGGTATAGGTATTCAAAATACGCCCAAAACATTGTATTATGGAAAAATTTCAGTTCCATAAAATATTAAATATTTTATTTTAGTTGTTTTAAAAATAAAATAAAATTTTGAGGTCCGTTTTTGATCAGGTCCGGGAGTCCGGATTTGATCCGTGTTGTATATATATATATATATATATATATATATATATATATATATATATATATATACACACACACACACACACACTTTAATAATTAAGATCAAGAATTAAATGGTAAATGTAGTAATATAATTCATGGTTATTAAATTCAAACAGGACAACCGATTTAATTGGTAAAAATCAGAACATGTCGATACTTCGGTTTGGATTGAACCAATAACCCATTTTTGGATAAAACTCAGCAGAATTGGTTGACCATCGGTCGAATCGGTGGTTCAACCGGTAAAATCGATTAAGTTGACCTTGTAAACTGGTTTTAATTATTTTTTAAATATTAAAATTAACCATTTTTAGTAATATTGTAACTCAATTTTATTTAGTTCATAAAAAATGAGATTTTTTAAAATTTTATTAATTACTAATAATATTTATTTATTTATTAATGACGTCACTAGGTCAATAAAGGTTTGATCACTTGTTGAACCAGTGATCCATCAACTCGGTACCTTTTTCAATTCAATGAAAGTTCAAATCTAAAAACCTTGGTATAATTTGCATGACATTGTATTTTATGGCTTATTAGCATGCAAGGTAAATAGGTGTTATAGATAGAACATGTTTCTTTCCATATTACTCTCAACTTATTTTGACTTATTTAGATATAAGGTGATAACTTATTAGTAGAGACTTATTATCTTTTTTTTTTTGGTGCAAGGTTACAATTTGAGTCACTCTTAGGGTCGTTCCTGAGTACGGGCAAGAAGGTCGACCGCCAAATTATATATATATATATATATATATATATATATATATATATATGTGTGTGTGTGTGTGTGTGTGTGAAATTAAAAATATAAATATATAATGATATATATAAGTATACAAAAGTAATTTTCAAAGTTCAATAAATTTTTAAGAACTCAATTGGGCCAAGAGAAATAGAGTCGGCCATTGAAATTCTGGAGTTTAAAAAAGTTTTGGATTGTTTTCCTAATATTTCAATTACTTACATGGTATTTACTAACTATTTATGTGACAATGACATCTATTGAAAGAAATTTTTTGAAATTAAAATTGTTGAAAAATTACTTGTGGTCGACTATGACATAAGAAATGTTAAATGAGTTGACAACCATATGTATCGAGAAGGATATGCTGGACAAGCTTTATTTTGAACATTTAATTGAAGATTTTGCTTCTAGGAATACCGTAAGAAATATCTTTTAATGAATGTATTCTCATATATTTTGTTGTAGGCAAACTATTTAGTCGAATTTCTCATATATTTTGTTGTAGTCGAAGTTCTCATATATTTTGTTGTTGTCGAACTATTATGTTTTAAGCTCTGAAAATGTAATTTTTTGAATACAACTTTTACTTTTATTTATTTATTTTTACTTTTTTTGTGAAAATAATGTTTTGAAAAAGACATCGTTTTCATTTTCGCCCTGAGGCTTGGGCCATCAAAATCTCAAGAACGACCTTATCTACCCTTTGTTAAAAGTTTACAAATTTTAAGATTTTAAAAAATGATATATATTGTGAATGTTTATGTAAACTATTTGATTATTAGTTACGTGGATAAGTATTAGTAATAATTTTTAGGATAGATGTGTAATAAGTGAGACACTCCTATAATTCTTACTAATCTTATATATTGATAAGGTTTGCAATTAAAATTTGACATAAATTTTCGCAATATATAGTACGACTCTTTTAAGATTAATTTCACAATACATAACAACACTCTTTTAAAATTAACTGCAGTATGCTACACGATAAAGATAATCTAGTTAAATATTTTGAATAATGAATTAAGTTTTAATCCTTACTTGAGCCTAACGATTGTTACTAGAAAGTGTAAAGATCGGACGAGGTGGGATTGTGACGACCCCAAATTAAGACACTCATATCTCGAATCTGGTGCATCACGTGCAAATTCTAATATCATACTAAAATCATCAACAACAGAATAATAGAATAATTTACATTGATATAATATAAATATTCTTGTCCCAAGGTACCGTGACCGTTACTACAACATTCCAGTGATTAAACTTAAACATAACTTATACGTAATTTGATCATCCCTTAATACAACATTATAATAATATAACAATAATAATTCTTCTACCCCTAAAGGACTAAGCTATTCCGTAGCCTTACCCTTTCCTTTATCCTTGCCTGATGTACTGCCTTGCTCTGCCTTGACTGTAATATTTTAAGGAAGCAAGAATGAGCAACAAGTTTGCCCAACAAGTAATATAGCAATAAGAATAAGCAGTTATAACGTTTGAATCTCAAAGGTATAACAGTAAATGATAATTCAAGGATATCAAGAAGTATCAAGAGTATAACAATCCAGAATTTTATTTATAATTTCAAATATTTATTGAATTAAATAAATATTTTTAATTGATGTGTTTGTTGTTTAGTAGATATTTGTTGGATTATTTATTGGTAAGTAAATAATTCATGAGTTATAGAAATTAACTTAATTAAGATAAAAGAGTGATGAATTAAATTTATGAGATAATAATCTAATTTAACTTAATAACTAAATTAGAGAGTTGTTAAGGATTATATGATTTGTTATAATGTTATTTTAATTTAATTTAGTAATTAAAGTGATATGTTAATTTATTAAATAAAATTATAATGAAAATTATAATTTTGTGTAAGTGGTTAAGTGGATAATTTATTTAATAAGTTGTAATTAGTTTTTATTTAATTAAGATTGGATATGGAAATCCAAGTAAATAATGTGGGACAATAAACTATAGTATAAATGATTTATTAAAATAAATTAAAGGCGTTTTAAATGGGTTTACCAAACAAGGTTTAATGAATATTAAATCTTTATTTTTAAAAGTGTTTTGCCAAACAAAGCCTTATGGCTTTTGAATTTAAAAAATAAATAAAAATATAATCAATATTTTTATAACTGATACATAATTAGTATATTTATTATTACGGCAGTTTTATACGTTTAGTTTTGTGCGTCTGTTTTATTTGGTTACGTAAGAAGTTGGCCTAAGCCTGATAATAGAGGGGAAGAAGAACAGAGAAAAATAGAGAGAAAGAAGAGAAAGAAAAGAGAGAAATTGTGAGTTTGAAGGAAGCAGGCTGAGGAAGCAAAACTAATCATTCTTGTGGATTAATCAAGCAATTGAAGGTATAATTTCTAAAACTTTAGTTTTACGTATATGAAGAGTTTTATGTTCTTGAGTTTCAAACCTCTGTAATCCAAATTTGATGAATTATTGATATACAAAGTGATTGATTATGTGTATATATAATTGTGATGTTATAACTAGCATCTAGACAAGGATTTAGTATACTAATTACGTTTAAAAATAAGAAAAACTGATTACAGTGCATGTGTGTATGAATATGGCTTGTTGGAGTCCAAAATTGATAGTTGGTTTGTGAACTAAGTTGTAAATTGAGTCTTGAATGTGTTAATTCGTTAAGAAACGAAAAGAATACAATTTGAATGAGTTGATTTGGTATAGTAATGAAGTTTCAGTGATGACTTTTGCTAAAGATATAAGAAAATGAAGTTTTGGCAAAAGTATGGAATTCAAAGGATTTAATTTGATTATAGTTGTTGTTTAATTGTTCTAAATCAGTATATATATGATGTGTAATGTTTATATGAAGTTTATATCATTTGGGTATGTGTAATTTGTTGTTTAAGTGATGAAGTTCGTGATAGTTTGGAATTGAACATAGTATGATAATTGACTGCGTAGTTTTTATTCCTTAATTTGCTACCGGGTGTCAAAGGCGTAAATGGCGATTGCTAGACCGGTTTTAGGGTTAAAATGGTGCAAATTTGCACCATAGCTTAATAAGAGAGTGATGTCTCATTGATTGTTCAGACTTTAAAAACTCATTATAACCTAGTCTAATGAAAATGTTAATGTGGTGAGCATGTAATAAAGATACTATAATAGATTTGTATAATGTATGTGATAATTCCAAAGTTGTAAAATTTAATAAGTCATGAAAACTTTACGTTGTGATTTATTAGAATCTAGAGTTGATGACTAAGTGTTGTAATTCTAAGACTTGTGATTTTTGAAGTGTATATGGTATGATTTGTAACTTGTACTAAAGTAACAAGTTCAACTAAAATGAGATTTAATTTGGAAAGTGGATGTTAGTATATCTAATAGATGTTGCGATTCTAATAATATGCGTAGGTGAACGTGAGTTGTAATTTATAGCTTACACATAAGGCAAGTTCTCTAACCCTATTTTTATTTGAGCAAGTTTTGAACTCTAATCTTTGTTTGATTTACCCTAACTTGTTTATAATTAAGCAAGTTTTCCTAGTTTTATTCTCTTTATAATGAATGCAAGTTCTTGAACTCATATCTCTAATTGAGTTGTCCTATCTCATTTACTTTACACAAGTTTCTAATCTTTATTGTTATATTGAGCAAGTTTCGTTCTCAGCTTATTATTCATTAATGCATGTTCAATAATTTAATTCTTTTATTCGACAATATTATAGCCTTAGCTTAATATTGTTCAAGCAAGGTTTCTTGTATTACTCAATGCTTATGCTTTCTAGTTTATTTCTAAGCCTGACTTCGATATATAGTGTTGGTTCACCTATGATTCATAATTATTCCACATCATGTTGTTATTGATTATTCGAAATGATATTGAACTTTGTTGATTCAACTAATCCTTAGTTGATGATTGGTAAACCCTAAATTACCCTTGAAGTTTATCCAAACCAAACTTTCTTTGGTGCGGACTTGTACTCTAAAACTGAGAAGAACAATCCTAATTATAGGGGAATTATTTACGCAATACGTTTTGATGTTTGTGCACAATACATGGTACGAAGGGCTGATCACCCTAAGTACGTGGAGTCCCTACAGTCTTATGACTGTTTAGGTTTAAAGTTGAAAGATTACTTATAACCTTCGACATAGTTCGTGGTATTGTGACCCTTAGATATATCTCATATTTTGATTTCAGTTCTTGATTACCATTGATAAAGTATCATTCAGTTCTGTTGAGCCTATTCATTGGCAGTTATTATGCTGTTGATATTCATTGTTATTTCAAGTGAGCATTTGTTTTGCTCACTTTTGCATATATATAATCATTGCAGCTAAGGTTGAGAAGGTCGACGAACCTACCACTAGCAAAGGGAAAGAAAAAATGAACAAGTGTTGAAAACTTGTAATTTGTTGACTTTCATGATGACAGACTTTATTTTAAATGATGTGATGTAACTATTTTAATTTTCCGCACTTGATGTATGCTAAAGGTTAGATAACCTTGGAGACTTATTGATTTAATTATGTAACCCATTTAATGGGAGGATTTATCGTTTAAACTTTATTATATTTGGGTAGTTAGATATGAATGAATGGAAAGTAAACACCAAGTCTTATAGGAATGAAGTACCCAGATTTGGGGTGTCACAAGTTGGTATCAAAGCTTTAGGTTATGAACCTTAGATGGGGGAAAAGCCTTAGGAAGTAACCTTATAGGAGATTGAAAAAAAAATATAGTGGTGATAAACTCTTATTGAGTTTTAAGAAAGAAATAATAAAACACTTTATGTGCTTATGTAGTTGTAACCTATGTGCTCGTGAGTGTCAAGTAGTGGTGATTAGTAATTAAAACTTAAAAATTATGTTGTCAGGATGGCTAATGTGGGAGAATCCAGTCAGGCTAGGGAGGAGAGACCTCAGATACCTAGAGAGGAGAAGCCTCGAGATATTCAGGTGGTCTGGGAACAACTGTTGCCAAGAGAGTCGTCTCCGTTGGTCACAGTGGTTGAGAAGGAGGATATACCGGATGAGGATGATGTGGTAGAGACGGAGAAGGAAGACCCTGTTGAGTTGCCATATACGGATGAGGATGAGGATGAGGAGGAGGAAGAGTTTCCATCAAACTCTATCGCAACTCATATGTGATAAGTGGGTTTTATACCCACGAATCGGCTCCTAAGTCAAGCTTAAACGGTGTTAATTCCTTGATTTTATGTTTTGTTTTTACTTATTTAGCTTTGTTTTGTGTTTAGGATTAGTGGAGTGACATTTGGATAAAAAGGGTGGACTTAAGGTGGAATGTGGCAAGAAAGAGAGCAAAATGGAGCGATTAATAGAAGGCACCCAGTCAAATGGGTGGCCATTTTAAGACAAAACCCACGCCAAGGCGTAGGGGTAAAAACTCAGTTAGTAGTCCATATGCCCGGTAGAACTCGGCTTGTTATATGAAGAACACCTTCGCTAGTATGGGCAAAAGCGTAAGAGAGTCCTATTCTTTTCAAATGCTGCAAACGTGAAGCTTAAGTGTTGACAATGATTTGGGACTCAACTATGGATGGAATTGTAATCAGAATACATGTCTACACATATAATTAACATCAAATAACAAGATGGATATCATACATGCAATTAACATCGATTGAAGATAGATTTTGAGTGAAGCATTGGAGGGAGGAGACGTTGAAGGCAACTTTCACGACAATTGTAGATTGAGGCTAGAGAGAAGGGTGGTTCTGGATTTATTCTTCTTCTTTAGTTTAATTTCTGTAATTGGGATGATGTTTACTTTAATTATTTCAGTTTTTAATTCATTGACAATGAACTAAATTCTTTATTAGGCTTATAACAGATCTTTGAGTGGAACAATGATTATGTAACTTTGATTTTCAGTTTAATAAGCTATTTCTTAGTTTATCTATATTGATTTATGCTTGAATTTATGAATTGCTTGATCACCAATTTTATGTGGACTTGTATGAACTCGAGAGATGAAATACGAGTCTAGACTTAGTCAATATAGCATGTGTTCTTGAATTCTATGAATGAATGGAATCTTGATGAATGTTAGGGTAGAGATATGCTTATTATCGCATGTAATCGGATAGAGAACTTGAATTTAAACCTCCTTTAATTGTAATTCACATAGAGATATAGTGAGTTAGTTAATTAAGGTGTTTAACTTAATTCTATCTAATTTGTGGATTTGAGTTAATACGGTATTAGTGCATCGAGAGGTGGTTAGTTTTACTTACGTGTTCTTGATTAATAAACTGGGATAGTGAATTAAACTAGAATAAGGTGTAATAATCAGAGTGATACATAGAGTGATACTTAGAGTGAAGTTGTAAGCCTAATTCTCCAATACTTGTTTGAAAATTTAGTTTTTAGGGTTGTTGATTGTTTGGTAATTTTAGTATTTTTAATATTTTTAGTTATAATCTTAAAATTGGGTAGTTTAATAAAATTTGGATTAATAGAAAATTGGTAATTGTGAGGGTTAATTTCTAGCTAATCTCCGTGGGAACGATACTTGACTTATCACTTTATTACTTGTTGACCACGTATACTTGCGTGTTGTGCGTATATAGATTTTACCCAATAAGTTTTTGGCGCCGTTGCCAGGGACTTAGTATAGATTTTAATAATTTTGCAATATCAGTTTAATTAGTCCAGTTTTACTTAAACATTTTCCTTTTTGTTTTGTTCTTTTTATTTCAGGTTCTTGAAGTCGGTTTATGCAAACTCGGTCCAAAAACCTAGACTTGCTTCCTTTGGAGGACTATATCGAGAAACAGTTTTAGAGGTTAAGTAAGTGGATTAAAGACACGAGGGAAGACTTTGAGAATTCTGAAAAAGAAGAAGTAATGGCTGTCGAAGACCAGAAAGCGTTGAGAGAATTTGCTACACCTAAGGTAACTGAGCTTTAGATGAATATCACCAGGCCAATGATTGCTGCAAACACGTTTGAAATCAATCATGGGACTATTCAGATGATCTAGAACTCGGTACAGTTTGGGGGACTTACAAATGATGATCCGAATGAACATTTGATCAGCATTTTGGAGATATGTGACACTTTCAGGTATAATGGGGTGTCGGATGAAGCAGTCAGGCTTCACTTGTTCCCATTTACTCTGCGGGACAAGGCGAAGAGTTGGTTACACTCACTACCGCCGGGCTCAATAACTACATGGGAAGACCTAGCGCAAAAATTTCTGGCCAAATTCTTCCCACCAGCAAATACTGCAAAAATGAGGAATGAGATTACTATGTTTGAACAACAGCATGAGGAATCGTTATATGAGGCATGGGAGAGATACAAGGAATTTCTTAGGAAATGCCCATATCACGAATTACCCAAATGGCTGCAGATGAACACATTCTATAACGGGTTATATGGGAATCTCAGGACGAGTATCGATGCAGCTACGGGTGGAGCATTTATGGCTAAGAGATATGAGGAAGCGTATGAGTTAGTTGAAACAATGGCGGCTAACAACTACCAGTGGTCTACTTCAAGGATGCCACAACAGAAGGTGGCTGGGGTTTTAGAGATAGATGGAGTGACCGCGTTGGCAGCAAAGATTGCTGCCTTATCAAAGAAAATGGATACTATGACGGGTGCACAACCACAACAAGTGGCGTATGTGTGCGAGTTATGTGCAGGAGAGCATCCTATGGAGCAATACGCCATCAACCCAGCATCAGTTTAGTTTATGGGCAGCTATAACAGGATACCACCACAAAATATGTATCAAAATGCCTACAATGCGGGGAATAGAAACCATCCTAATTTCTCATGGAGCAGAAATCAAAATCAGCAGGCTCCACAACATTCTTTTCCCCCGGGATTTCAGAATCAACATCAACAAACAACTCAACATCAAGAGAGAAAATCAGATTTAGAAGAGTTGTTGTCGAAGTATATCACGAGCAACGAGGCAGTTATGAAGTCACAAGTAGTAGCCATCAAGAATCTAAAAAATTAGATGGGACAACTGGCCTTAGCATTGAACAATAGACAGCAAGGGGGACTCTACCAAGTGACACCGAAAAGAATCCGAAGGGAAATCACGAGCAGTGTCAGGCAATCACTTTGAGAAGCGGAAAACATCTAGATGGGGAAATTGCAGAAAATACAATTACAAAAGATGACAAAGTTGATGACAACAAAGTGGTTGAAGAGAAACAGGGAGAGGAAAAGCAAGTTGAACAGACAAAGTCGAATGACAAGCTAGTTATGTACCCTCCACTGCCGTTTCAACAAAGAGTCCAAAAATAGAAATTAGATAAGTAGTTCACGAATTTTTTAGAAAGTTTTTAAGAAACTTCAGATTAACATCCCTTTCGTAGAAACTTTAGAGCAGATGCCGAGTTATGCTAAATTCATGAAGGGAATTCTGTCTAGGAAAAGAAAGTTGGAGGATTTTGAAACTGTGGCATTAACAGAGGAATGTAGTGCAGTTTTACAGCGAAAGTTACCGCCAAAGTTGAAAGATCCGGGGAGTTTTACCATTCCATGCACAATTGGAAATATGGCGTTCAATAAATGTTTATGTGATTTGGGGGCAAGTGTGAACCTTATGCCGTTATCAGTTTATACAGAATTGGGTTTACCAGCTCCGAAGCCTACGAACATTTCACTATAGTTGGCGGATAGATCAGTCACGTACCCGAGAGGCATAGTGGAGGATATTTTGGTCAAGGTGGATAAATTTATATTCCTCGCGAACTTCATAATTCTGGATTTTGAGGAAGATAAAAACATCCCTATCATCCTAGGGAGACCATTTCTGGCTACGGGTAGGACGCTCATCGATGTGCAAAAAGGTGAACTAACTATGAGGGTCGAAGATCAGGAAGTAAAGTTCAACGTATTCAAAGCCATGAAGTTCCCTACGGATGAAGAGGAGTGTTTCAGGATGGATGTCATCAATTCGATAATCAACGAAGATATGGTTAAAAGTTTGGCTAATGATCCATTAGAGACTACACTACTGGGGGATGAAGATTTAGATGATCCGGAGTTTGTGGATTATTTGCATATGTTGGATTCCTTACTATGAGTAAGTAGATTTAAAGCACCATTTAAGCCATTACATATAGAAGAGAAAGCCACGTCAAGGATGAAACCTTCATTGGAGGAGCCACCTACACTTGAGCTAAAACCACTTCCTAAACATCTCATGTATGCATACTTAGGCATTTCTAATACTTTACCTGTTATTATTGCTTCTGCGCTTAACAAAATGCAGGAAAATAAGTTGCTAAGAGTACTAAGGGAATACAAATCGGCTATCGGATGGACAATCGTAGACATCAAGGGAATCAGTCCATCCTTCTGCATGCATAAAATTCTTATAGAAGAGGATTCAAAGCCAACTGTGGAACATCAGAGACGGCTAAACCCTATAATGAAAGAAGTGGTGAAGAAAGAGATTCTAAAATGGTTGGATGCGGGAATCATCTACCCAATTTCAGATAGTGCTTGGGTCAGCCCTGTTCAATGTGTACCAAAAAAGGGCGGAATGACTGTAGTAAAGAATGACGACAATGAGTTAATTTTGACGAGGATAGTGACAGGTTGGAGGGTTTGCATGGACTATAGAAAATTGAATAAGGCAACCCGCAAAGACCACTTTCCTCTACCTTTTATCGATCAAATGTTAGCTAGATTGGCGGGCCACGAATTCTACTGCTTACTGGATGGGTACTCAGGATATAATCAGATAGTCATTGCTCCTGAAGATCAAGAGAAAACCACTTTCACATGCCCATACGACACCTTTGCATTCAGGAGAATGTCTTTTGGCTTGCGTAATGCACTCGCTACCTTCCACCAGTGTATGATGGCTATCTTCTCAGACATGGTGGAGAAAAATGTGGAAGTATTCATGGATGACTTTTTGATCTTTGGGGATAGTTTTGATGTCTGTTTAGAAAACTTAGTCATGGTTTTAAAGCGCTGCATAGAGACTAATTTGATGCTTAACTGAGAAAAGTGCCATTTCATGGTTGAAGAAGGAATAATTTTGGGGCACAAGGTTTTGGCAAAGGGATTAGAGGTTGATAGAGCAAAGCTGGAAATGATTGAAAATCTTCCACCGCTAACTTCAGTTAAGGGAATCCGCAGCTTTCTTGGACACGCCGGGTTTACATGAGATTTATAAAAGACTTCTCTAAGATTGCAAAACCATTGTGCAGTCTCTTAGAGAAGGAGTCAATTTTCAACTTTGATGAGGAGTGTAAATTATCATTTGAGCTATTGAAGAAGAAATTGACTACAACTCCACTTATTATTGCACCAGACTAGAATATGCCTTCTGAGTTAATGTGCGATGCAAGCGACTTTGCGGTAGGGGCTGTTTTGGGTCAACGTCGAGAGAAGACATTCCACGCCATATACTATGCAAGCAAAACTCTTACGGATGCATAATTGAACTACACAACTACAGAAAAGGAGTTACTTGCAGTAGTATATACCTTTGATAAATTCTGGGCTTTTTTAATTGGGACAAAGGTTGTGGTTTATACGGATCACTCGACAATCTGGTATTTAATTTCAAAGAAGGATGCTAAGCCTCGACTTATCAGATTGATACTCCTCCTACAAGAATTTGATTTGGAAATAAAGGATAGAAAGGGGACGGAGAATTAAGTTGCAGATCATTTATTGAGGCTGGAAAATCCGGGTAAAGATGAAGATGATAAGTGTATAATCAACGAGTCATTTCCAGATGAGCAACTGTTTGGAGTCAATACAGAATTTCTGTGGTACGCGGATTTTGCTAACTATCTAGTGATCAACATCTTTCCCCTGACCTTACACGATAACATAAAAAGAAATTCCTACATGATGTCAAGTGGTACATATGGTGTGACGCCCCCAAATCCGGGTATCTTCCAACCCGACAGATAGTGCTACATGGTGCTACAGTTCACATAAACATGCAATTGAAATGCCTCAAAAGAACGTATATGTCTTATATATATATCAAAAGAATATTTACATTTCCCCAGGTTCTTTACAACCAATACATTGTCTTTGTCATAATATCAATACTATTCCTTACAAAATCTATACTATTACATATGCTATCTACGGGTTCGCTTTCGCCTTCCCTTTATCCTTGTCGAATCCATCGGTCCGTTCTGCCTTAGCTGCATTCATATGGTTCAAGCAAGAATGAGCCTAACTAGCTTAGCAAGCACAACAATTCTAGTAAAATAGCATGCTCGAAACATAGGAATCGTATATCTTCAATAACTGAACAATAGTTTCGAAGTACTATTGATAATTCAAAATAACACTTCTTTTCATTCAAAACATTTTACAACAACAATATTCAGTAAAACATCAATTCCGGTTCAAAACCGTAAGCATTTCATAAGTACTTTGAAAAGGACATCCCGACATCGAAGTCCGTAAGTCCCAGATGATATAGCTTACGAGCACGCCTAGGTGATCAAATTTATAGTACTCTATGTTGATCAACACTACATTCATTAAACGTGTATACGTTTAAGTTGTGGCAACCTCACGTGCCTGTCATTTGACGACAAAACAATTTGAGCATACACCATCTACTTTTGAAAACCACAACAATATTAGTTCAGTAAATCCTTATCAACACTTGATAGAATAACATAGCATTCGTCTAGCCGAAAGGATTGGCTTTGACATTCCTCAAATACTAACTCATGCGAAGAATACATTAATCACAAAGACTTGTCCAGATCGAACTGGAACAAGGGTTAGAGTACTTGCCTTTAGCGTCTGCTACAATTTATAACACGTGTACTTTACTTCTTTAAGGTCTCTACATTAGATGATAGCATAACATAGAACATTAGGTCATGAATGATCATACATGGTTCCTAAAGAATCGTACCCTACTTCTCAATCTAATTACATATTAGATTTGTTATTATAGGTTCCGGCTTTCTGTTACGTCATTCCAACATTCATAAGTAATTGACTTAACTTAACTCTAAGTGTTCATGCTTAAGACTTAATTATGTCTTAACAATGTTTAATTAAGATCTTCCTTTAATTGTTTATCAATTACTAATCATGCTCTACATGTAAACATTCATTATAGTCTTGGTGTTGAAATGAAATATTTGCGTACCGACTTTTTACACTTGGTCTTCATACCGCAAGATCACCTATTATTGGCTAGAACCCGGACTCGGCGCTGCGATGCGAGTCTCAAGTTAATAATGGTCGTAACATACGCTATGCCACTCTACGAAGGTTATGGCTTTTGTTTCTACTAAGCTCGGTAGCTATGCTACCGGGCGAATGGTTTTAATGTGGCCGCTACCCCAACTCTGTGCACCAAAAATTTTTTACAGACTTCAAATTTTGTGAGATTCCATGACTCGTAACTTCTTCTTTATCAGTCTGAATTGGCTCGTTCAAGAGCCTACGGTTCATAAATCACGTACTCTATGTATTCATTCAAGAATTTTATCTATTCGAATTTGTTTGCTAAAATTCCACCTATTAGTTCATTTTTAACGAAAACGATAAACGTTCGTGAACATTTAACGCTCGTTTCTTCGTTCTAAGTCGAAATTCGGCCATTTTCGAGTCCGCAACTCTATAATGCCAAATACGACTTGCCTCCATTGAAAACCCACGTTTCCATTGTCAAACACAAAATACGACTTCCATTCTGAGAATTTCACGAATTCGACGATTATCGTCCAATCGTGGAATTCCGGCGAAACCTCAATACTAATCATTCTAAGTGGATTTTAATCAACATGTAGACATTACAAGTTACTTATTACACCAACTTAATATAAGGTAGGTTTTGACTTATTCTCTTAAGCCAATAACTTATTTCACTTATTAAGTACAATTCTCATGCTTATGACAACAAATGGAAATTCTTCATAAGTTCATCAACTTATTTAGGTTCAAGTTGCTTATTCAACTTATTCTATTTTAAGTTCATTCATCAATGACTTATTACATGCTATCATCAAACCTTCTCACTTCTATCAATCCTATTGTGATAGAGATGGAAGAGACAAGATAATTTACCTTTGATGATTACTTCAATTGCTTTGGAAATCTACTAAGGAAAGGTTAAGCTCAAAGTGCTTATTGACTCTAACAAATAAGTTATTTATCTTGAGAGGAGTTGGATGAAATTTAAACAACCAACTTAAGAAATAAAGCTTGGTATTTATAGGCAACCCAAATTGAGGGCACTATGGACATTTAGGCCATCCCACCTCCTTAGTTAACCTCCTCAACTTCCACCTCCTTACTATTCATAACCTAGCAACCAAGTAACTTGCTAGCCACAACACTTGCTCATCACATAATGTACTTGGTTACCACATAACCCATGGGTTGCCCCATGGATCTTACTTTACCCAATGGATCATCCTTTGGGCTTAGTGCTTAATTCAATTAACTTATCTTTGGGCTTGTATTAATCTACCAAGGGCTTTATGTTATTACTACTTGGGCTTTAGAAAAATAATCCCACATAGGTTTACATCTTATACATATTGGACTTGCTCTTTATACAATATCCACCATTCCATTTCATTAGATTATTTATACATACATTCTAAATTTAAGTCCGCATGCGAATTATTGCGTTTTCCATACTTAGATTATTATTACATAATCCATCACGTTCCAATATTCTAACGTTATGTATTTCTTGGAAGTTCAAAAAATAATTCCCGAGCGGTAATCGGTGAATAGTGTTTTTCGTAAACTTTCTCGGAAAATATTTATTTTCGTCTTGAAAATTCAAACACTTTAATTCTCTCACGTGGTTCGAATACTACGGTCTTCCGACATTTCTAGGTTATAAAACGACATACATCTTATTAACACATATAATAACAAATAATATCATTTTATTCATTATTTAATTCTTTCAAATATTTTTACAAAGGATCCGAATTTCTCGAGCGTTACATTCTTTCCCCCTTATAAAGATTTTGTCCCCAGAATCTCGCCCTATATCACTCAAACAAAAGAGGATAATTCTTTCTCATCCTTTCTTCAAGTTCCCACGTTGCTTCTTCCACATCGTGGTTCTTCCATAACACCTTTACTGATGATATTACCTTGTTTCACAGAACTTGCTCTTTTCTATCGATGATTTGAATCGGCATCTCTTCATAAGTTAAATCTTTCTTGATTTGAATAGGCTCAAATTCTATCACATGCTTGTAATCTAGTTTGTAAGGACGTAGCACTAAAACGTGGAATACATTATGTATTCGCTCTAGGTCTGGAGGTAACGCTACCCTATAAGCTACCTCACCTACCCGTTATAATACCTCAAAAGGTCCTATAAACCTTGGGCTTAGTTTTCCTTCTTTTCCAAAGCGTATCTTTCCTTTACTGTGGAGATACCTTTAGAAATACGCATTTGAGCCTACCTCAAACTCTCTATTCTCTCGATGTAAGTCCGCAAATTTCTTCCTGCTCATCTTGAAATGTGACAAGACGACACGTATCAACTTCACCACTTCGTTGTTTGTTGCACCAATTCGGTCCCTAGCATTTGCCGTTCTCCCACTTCATCCCAATACAACTGGCGTTCTACATTTCCTTCCATACAAAGCTTCATACTACGCAGATACCTATACTTGTATGATAACTGTTGTTATATGCAAATTCTACTAATGGTAGATGATCATCCCAACTACCCTTGAAATCCATGACGCAAGATCTCAACATATCTTCTAACGTCTCAATTGTCCTCCTCTCACTGTCCATCTGTTTGTGGATGATATGTCAGACTCAACTTCAATCAAGGCCCCAACTATTCTTGAAGACTTCTCCAAAAGTTCGACGTGAATCATGGATCATGATCTGACACTATCGAAACAGGTGTTCCATGTCTGGAAATAATTTCCTTAACATAGAGTGTAGCTAACTGATCTAAGTTATACTTAATTCGAATTGGCAAAAAGTGAGCTGACTTCGTCAATCGGTCCACTATTACCCAAATCGCATCATATCCCTTCTGAGTCATTGGACGTCCCACCACAAAGTCCATCGTGATATGCTCCCACTTCCACTCCGGAATCTCCAATGACTGTAACAAGCCACTTGGTCGTTGATGTTCGACTTTAACTCTTTGACAAGTCAAACATTTACTCACATACTCGGCTAATTCTCTTTTCATGTTCAGCCACCAAAAACTCTATTGAAGGTCTTGATACATCTTAGTGCTACCAGGATGAATCGAGTACCTCGAACTATGAGCCTCTTGTAAAACTTGCTCCTTTAATTCCATCTCATTCAGAACCCAAATTCTTCCCTCAAATCTTAATAATTCTTCATTATCAAGACTAAATCTAATATCTTTTTCAGTGGTTAACCGCTCCTTCATCTGATCACACTCATCAGTTTTGAGCTGTACCTCCTTGACTCTCTCTACGATGGTAGATCAATCTCCATCATAAAAGTTTTTGTTCACCTCACTTGGCGCCTTCACCTCCAACTCCATCCTAGCCATCTCCGTTATTAACTTTCGGTTTGAGTCATTAACAAAGACAACTTCTCCGACCCTTTCTACTCAAGGCGCGGCCACTACATTAGCTTTTCTAGGGTGATACAGGATTTCACAGTCATAATCCTTTATCAACTCCAGCCACCTCCTCTGTCTCATATTCAACTTCTTCGTGTGAAGATATATTTTAGACTCTTGTGGTTGATGTATATCTCACACTTTTCCCCATAAAGATAATGTCGCCACATCTTTTAAGGTAACACCACACATGGCCATTCTAGATCATGAGTAAGGTAAACTTTCTCATAATCCTTCAATCGCCTAGATGCATACTGTAATGACCTTTCCATGTCGCATGAGCACGCAACCCGATCTTTTGCGCGAAGCATCGCTATAAACTCTTTAAATTTCCCGTGTCACGGGTAATGACAAAACAGCGCTTCACTCAACTTCTTCTTCGGTTCTTGAAAACTATCTTCGCATTTCTCGGTTCATACGCATTTCACCATCTTCCTCGTTAAGTTAGTCAATGAGTAGCTATCATTGAAAAGTCCTGAATGAACCTTCGATAGAACTCGCTAACCCTAGGAAACTCCGTACCTCTACGGTGTTTTTGGTTGTTCCCAATTCATCATGGCTTCCACCTTTCTTTCGGATCTATCGAATCCCTCATGGTCAATAACATGACCTAAAAGTCAGACTCTCTAACCAAAATTCACACTTAGTGAACTTCAATATAACTTCTCCTTTCTTAATGTCTCCAACACTATTCGTAGGTGTTCAAAGATGATCTTCCGCATCTTAGAGTAGACTAGAATATCATCAATAAACACCACGATGAACTTGTCCAAATATTGTTTGAACACTCTGTTCATCATGTCCATAAATGTAGCTGGTGCATTAGTCAACCCAAATGACATCACCAGAAATTCATAATGACCATAACGAGAGTCCGACGTCCGTCTTTGGCACATCTTCATTCCTAACCTTCAAATTGATGATACCCCGTCCTTAAATCTATTTTGGAAAAATATTTTTCCCTTTCAATCGATCAAAAGATCATCGATCCGGACAATGGATACTTATTCTTTATTGTTGACTTGTTCAACTCTCAGTAGTCGATACAAAGTCTCAACGATCCCGTCCTTCTTTTGATAAACAACACCTAGGTTCGCATGCGGTGAAACACTCTTATTGAATGTACTTCCTGTCCAACAATTCTTCCAGCTGTACCATCAATTCTTTCATCTCTACTGGCGCCATACGATATGGTGCCCTGGAAATTGGTGCCGCTCCTGGCACAATATCTATTATGAACTCGGTCTCCCTATCCGGCGGAAGACCCGGTAACTCACTTGGAAATACATCCACGAACTCACTCACTATAGGTATTTGTTCCATGGTTGCTCCCACTCTCTGGGTATCAACCACATGACACAAATAGCCTACACACCCCTTCCTCAACAATTTCCTAGTTTGTGTCATGGTAAGACAACACGAACGTCCCGGCGATTTATTCCCGTAAAATATTACATGAGATTGGTGTAATGTTTTAATACTAACGCATTTCTTTTGACAATCTATAATTGCCCCATGATTTATCAACCAATCCATTCCGAGAATTACATCGAATTCTCCTAACTTTATCGGTATCAGATCTACCGATAATTTACAACCTCGAATATCTATGCAACAACTCCTATAAATATCTTCAATAGGAATTATCTCTTCGTTTGCTACCTTAATGTTCAAAGGTATAAGTAACTTTTCGGGAAGTAATCCTAGTCGTCTAGCAAAATCACATGCGATAAACGAACAAGTAGCACCCGAGTCAAACAACAGTATGTATTTAAGTTGTTGATCAGAATAATACCTGCAACTACGTCCCCCGAGGCCATCGCGTCTTGGACGGTCATATTAAAGGTACGGGCCATCGGCCTACCCGGCTGCGCTGGACCCCCAATAGTTAACTTACCACTATTGGTGCCCTTATTCCCGTCTGTCCCCTTCTTTGGGCAGTTCTTTGCCATGTGGTCCGTAGACCCACATACAAAGAACCCATGATTCTTCTTCGGGCTTGGACAGTTTGGGGCAATATGCCCCTCCTGTCCGCAATTATAACACACGACCTTTCCTTTTGAGACAGACTCCTAGGTGAGTCTTCCCGCAGGTCTTGCAGGCCTCCATCCTCCTCTTAGGGTCTCTTTATTTCACTCCGGTATTCCCCGAGCTAACTACCTTCCTTTTATACCCTTTGCCACTCCCGCTGGCACCTTCAACCTTCACTCCTCCATCCACCTTCCCCTTGATTTTCTTGTCCTTGTGGTATTGGCTCAATGCCTCGCTACCACCTTTGGCAATTATTGCCTTCTCTAAAATAACTCCAAAGGAAGTACTTTGGAACATAGAGATACGATTATAGAGCTAGGGTTTTAAGCCCTGCTCAAATCGCCGAGCTTTTCTCAGCCGGATCCACTTGATGTGGAGCCGAACCTGCCGCTTCATTAAACTTAGCAAGACACTGGGAACCGTCATGCCCCCTTATTTTAAATCTAGAAATCGCATCTCCATCCTTCCCTGCATGCTTGTGGGAAATTAGTTCTCGTAGAATATTTCTTTGAACCTCTCCCACGTTATAACATCTATTCCTACCTGATTGGCCTCCCACCAAAAGTTGGTCTCTCCCTTCATTATATAGGTTGCAAAAGCAACCTTTTGGGCCTCGTTGACATTTACTATCACAAATGCCTTCTCTATCTCCCTCACCCACGTCAGATTTCAATAGGTCCGTAGTTCCTTTGAACTCCCATGACCCACACTCTTAAAGTCCTTAAATGTAGTAGCTCGTACTAAACAGATTCACGGGATATTAGCCCCATTTGGTTAAATGTCATGCGGTTAAAAGGTTCAAAAATTCTTGCATGGGGTTAACAGGACCTCCTCCTGGTTGATTCGTGTTCGCACCTTGGGTACGTGGTACTCTTCTTGGCGGCATTTTGCCGTTACAATAAACACATGTTTCGTTATTATGCATTCCTGTTAGTTAGTTATTATTCCATATTTAAACAATAACTTAAACATTCATTACTCAACATTTTTCGAAAATGAAAACTTATATTAATTCATTGTAGTATAATACTACATTTGCTATATACACCCCAAGTCGGATACATTACTTTCCGCTTATTGCTTTCCAAAATTGGGAATTACAAAGACTACCCTTGATTATACAAAAGAGGGCTTTACGTCACTACTATATACACAATATGTACATACCTAACTTACTCTAACAACTACTCGATCATATCTGCCTTAAGGCATTCTCGAAATCTGCCTTGGTAAGACCGACAATAATATCATGGCCGATAAGATGTCAGATTCCGCTTCTGCTCTCACAGGATACCCAACTACTCAAGAATCGAAATCCTCATGAGAACTCCTATGAATATAGGACATTCTCCCTATCTTTTGTTTCTTGGTCTTTAGCTCGCTCCTAAGCTCAAAGACCTCTTGTTTTAGCTCATGGACCTTATCCTTTGCCAAAACTCTTTCGTCATGTTCTTGTTCCCACATGGACTCCACGTCCATCTTGTCCTCTATAACCGCTTGGAACTCCGCTTTTAGTTCCTTGACCTCTTGACAGTAATGTACATTCCTATCTATCACTGACATGAACAGTGACATCATTGACTCCCCTGGAGTTATCTCTGCTGCTATAGCCACTGGATTGAAGGATACTACCTCCACTTCTTCTTCCAATATGCCGTCAAATACTGACATGAGGTCTAAGCTTTCGAAGTCTCCAGACTCCACCACAACTATCTCAGGATCTGCTGCTATAGAGTTCGGTATGATTTCTATCTGGTTTATCGACCCTTCACTGACTACCTGTACATCTCTATTTTTACCTGACATCTATAACAACAAAAAGAGTTGATTAGTAAACGTCAGTATAATAAAACACATAGCATATATGATGCATTTTTATAAGGTTAACTTCCATCTTTTATTCTTTGACTTTTCTTAAGGTTATGACTTAAGGTTTTATTTCCCCCCTTAAGTTTTATAACCTATTGCTTTGATACCAACCTGTGACGCCCCCAAATTCGGGTATCTTCCAACCCGACAGATGGTGCTACACGGTGCTACAGTTCACATAAACATTCAATTGAAATGTTTCAAAAGAACGTATATGTCTTATATATATATCAAAAGAATATTTACATTTCCCCAGGTTCTTTACAACCAATACATTGTCTTTATCATAATATCAATACTATTCCTTACAAAATCTATACTATTATATATGCAATCTACGGGTTCGCTTTCGTCTTCCCTTTATCCTTGCCGGATCCATCGGTCCGTTCTGCCTTAGCTGCATTCATATGGTTCAAGCAAGAATGAGCCTAACTAGCTCAGCAAGCACAACAATTCTAGTAAAATAGCATGCTTGAAACATAGGAATCATATATCTTTAATAACTGAACAATAGTTACGAAGTACTATTGATAATTCAAAATAACACTTCTTTTCATTCAAAACGTTTTACAACAACAATATTCAGTAAAACATCAATTCTGGTTCAAAACTGTAAGCATTTCATAAGTACTTTGAAAAGGACATCCCGGCACGAAGTCCGTAAGTCCGGTATAGCTTATGAGCACGTCTAGGTGATCAGCCTATAGTACTCTATGTTGATCAACACTACATTCATTAAATGTGTATACGTTTAAGTTGTGGCAACCTCACGTGCCTGTCGTTTGACGACAAAACAATTTGAGCATACACCATCTACTTTTGAAAACCACAACAATATTAATTCGGTAAATCCTTATCAACACTTGATAGAATAACATAGCATTCGTCTAGTCGAAAGGATTGGCTTTGATATTCCTCAAATAGTAACTCATGCGAAGAATACATGAATCACAAAGACTTGTCCAGATCGAACTGGAACAAGGGTTAGAGTATTTGCCTTTAGCATCTGCTACAATTTATAACACATGCACTTTACGTCTTTAAGGTCTCTACATTAGATGATAGCATAACATAGAACATTAGGTCATGAATGATCATACATGGTTCCTAAAGAATCTTACCCTACTTTTCAATCTAATTACATATTAGATTTGTTATTATAGGTTCCGGCGTTCTGTACGTCATTCCTACATTCATAAGTAATTGACTTAACTTAACTCTAAGTGTTCATGCTTAAGACTTAATTATGTCTTAACAATGTTTCATTAAGATCTTCCTTTAATTGTTTATCAATTACTAATCATGCTCTACGTGTAAACATTCATTATAGTCTTGGTCTTGATGTAAGACCCCAACTTATTATAAATAAAATCGAATTTCCTCTAATTATTATTATGAATAATAAGGTATTAATTTGATATAATTCTCTGGTTATGGGTAAAATGTGCAAATTTTGCAAATTATGCAAGTGATTATAAAATAATTATTGTTGTCGGGGAATATTCGTTTGGTCGTGGAATATTCTTGTTGTCGGGGAATATTCGTATGACTACAAGATGATCATTTGTGGGCCCCATAATGTAATAATCGCCGGATGAAGAAAACGACATGTTTGAGTTTTTATAAATAATTGGCAGAAGTTGTTACTGAATTAACATCGTTGGAATACCCGGTTGTTAAAATACAGTAATACACGTGGATGCACAGTATTGATGAATTATTGATCCTTATGTAAGAAGGCACTACTCAATAATTGTTACGTAGAATTCGCTCAATATTTTATTTTATTGATTCAATAATTCTTTGCGTTGATATTTTATATTATTGTTGTTTCAATAATTGTCATCGCATGATATTTCCCATTATCGATCAAGAATTCAGATTATTTGGAATAATATTATTAGATAACATTATTGGCAATGTCTAGAAAGTTCATCAAGGAGAGGTTTGGTCACCTAATGCGCACCAAGAAGGAGAAATTCTTATTGGAAAGCCCCTCTTTCCCGGAACGACTGGTTGTCATAAATGTGATTCTCGTAATATTATTTGTGAATAATTAATCATTGATTCATATGATAAGGAAATATTTATTTTATGTGGATATAAATGATGGATTTATTTATGTGGTTATAAATGAAGGAATTAATGTTGAGGTGTTTTATTAGTATTTTGTCGGATTGGAGGTATTAAAAATCAAACCAGTGTTTTTTGAGATATATTGCGGGAGTTATAATTTTTAATCCGACCATTGGATTGTTATAATTTTTGGATATGTTATACATATATATGTTGACTCTGGAGAAATTAGACTTTAACTTATCTGTTGAGACTCCGTTAGGAGAAACTTTCGTTACATCTACTGTTTTTAAATCTTGCATGATTCAAGTTGGTACCATCACATTACATGCCGACTTTATTTCGTTGAAAATTCTTGCATTTGATGTGATTTTGGGGATTGATTGGTTAACCACGCATCATGATAAAATTGATTGTTTTCGTAAGGTTGTTAGTTTTCATATTCCTAACCAACCTATTATGCGAATTCAAACAACCAAACCACTAAAATCAGTCACTGTCATATCAAGCCATAAAGCTATTCGTTTATTGAAAAACGGATGTCAAGATTTCTTAGCCCATGTCACGGACTTTAACAAAAACACGTCAGATTTTAATACTATTTCTATTGTTAGTGAATTTCCTTATGTATTTCCTGAAGAACTTCCCGGTCTACCCCCAGAACGTGAAGTTGAATTCTTTATTGACCTTGAACCTGGTACAAAGCCCATTTCTAAAACCCCATATCGAATGGCTCCTATTGAACTTCAGGAGTTAAAGGTCCAACTACAGGAGTTGTTGGACATCGGTTTTATTCGTCCTAGTACATCTCCTTGGGGTGCTCCTGTGTTATTCGTAAAGAAGAAAGACAGGAGTATGCGATTTTGTATTGACTACAGAGAGTTGAACCATGTCACTATCAAGAATAGGTATCCGCTACCTCGTATTGATGATCTGCTTGACCAGTTGCAAGGAGCACAATTCTTTTCAAAGATCGATCTTCGTTCTGGATATCATCAGCTGAAGATTAAAACTGAGGATATTCCAAAGATGACCTTCGTAACTCGATGCAGACGGCATTATGAATTCTTAGTCATGTCTTTTGGATTGACTAATGCTCCTACTGCTTTCATGGATATGATGAACCGCGTGTTTAAAGAATACTTGGATCAGTTCGTTGTTGTCTTTATTGATGACATCCTCATCTATTCCAAAAGCCATGAAGATCATGAGCACCATTTGAAGCTGGTACTGCAAAGGCTTCGTGATAATAAGTTGTATGCCAAGTTGAAAAAATGAGAGTTCTGGCTCGAGGAAGTAGCATTCCTTGGACACGTGGTGTCAAAATATGGAGTATCTGTCGACCCAACGAAGATTGAAGCCATACAAAGTTGGGAGCAACCAAAGTCGGTGACCGAAGTACGTAGCTTTCTGGGCTTAGCTGGTTATTATTGGAGATTCGTGGAAGGATTTTCTCGAATCGCTACTCCATTAACTCAGCTAACTCGTAAAGATATAAAATTCGGTTGGAACGAGGATTGCGAGAAGTGTTTTCAAGAACTCAAGAGAAGACTCATTTCGGCACCTGTTCTGACAATACCATCTGGTTCGGATGGATTTGTTATCTACAACGATGCTTCAGGCAAAGGGTTAGGATGTGTTCTCATGCAACATGGGAAAGTCATAGCCTATGCCTCACGGCAACTCAAAGAATATGAGAGGAATTATCTTACTCATGATTTGGAGTTGGCAGCAGTCGTTTTCGCGTTGAAGATTTGGAGACACTACCTGTATGGGGAGAAAGTGGAGATCTATACCGATCATAAAAGCCTCAAATATTTTTTCACCCAAAAGGAACTCAACATGCGGCAACGATGTTGGCTCGAGCTGTTGAAAGATTATGATCACACCATCCAATATCATCCTGGAAAAGCAAATGTGGTAGCTGACGCATTAAGTAAAAGATCATATGCGGGTACGAGTGCAATGTTGGTAACACAAAGGTCCATTTTGTATGACTTGCAAAGGATGGAGATAGAGATGAAGGCTCCAAGTACCCACATGATGATATCAAACATGCGAGTAGAACCGACTTTAATCGATAAAGTTAAAGCTGCTCAAGCTACGGACATGGAGTTGATGCGTATGAAGAAGAAAGTGCAAGAAGGTGCTATTCCAGAAGCAAGAATCGATGAAGAAGGAATACTTCGAGTCAACTCCAGACTTTGTGTTCCTAACGATTCTGACTTGAAGCATAGAATCATGATGGAGGCACACAACACACCATTTTCAATCCATCCTGGGAGTACCAAAATGTATCATGATATTCGACATACATTTTGGTGGAACAATATGAAGAGAGAGATCGCGGAGTTTATCTCGAGGTGTTTAACTTGTCAACGTGTAAAGGCAGAGCATCAAATGCCAAAGGGTCCATTACAACCACTTGAGATTCTGAAATGGAAGTGGGAACACATTACTATGGATTTCGTTATAGGTCTTCCCAAAGTTTCTCAAGGCATAGATGCTATTTGGGTTATTATTGATAGATTAACCAAGTCTGCCCATTTCTTGCCGATACGTGAGACTTATTCCCTTGAACGTCTTGCTCGTATGTATATGAATGAGATTATGCGATTGCATGGCATGCCAGTATCCATAGTTTCGGATCGTGACCCAAGATTCACTTCAAGATTTTGGGTTAGCTTGCAGAAAGCTATGGGCACGGATTTACGATTCAGCTGGGCATACCATCCTCAAACGGACGGGCAATCAGAGAGGACTATTCAAACTCTTGAAGATCTATTAAGACTTTCTGTCCTAGATTTCAAAGGAGTTGGGATAAGTACTTCCCATTGGTAGAATTCTCTCCTACAACAACAGCTTATCAAGCAAGTATAGGCATGACTCCATTTGAGGCGTTGTATGGACGAAAGTGTCGTTCTCCAAAGATCTTTGGGACGAGGTGGGAGAAGCAACGTTGTTGGGACCGTAATTAAATGCATGACTACGTAAAAGATCCAAATGATTCGACAACGATTCAAACCTCACAAGATCAACAAAAGAGTTATGCCGATCTTCATAGAAAGGACGTGGAGTTTAATATTAGAGATCATGTATTGTTACGTGTTGCTCCATGGAAGGAGTTACAAGATTTGGAAAGAGAGGAAAGCTCAATCCACGATTTGTTGGTCCATTTGAGATTCTTGATTGAATAGGAAATGTGGCCTATAGACTCAAGATTACCTCCAAGTATGTCTCGTGTTCATAATATTTTTCACATATCCATGCTTCGTAAATATGTGAAAGACCCGAACCATATTATTGCGTTAGAACCAGACGACATAGCCGAAGATTTAACGTACGAAGAAGTACCTGTTAAGATGGATAGGAAAAAGCATGTCCTACGCACCATGGTTATACCACAAGTTAAGGTTTTGTGGAGAAACCATGCTATTGAAGAAATGACCTGGGAGTTGGAATCAGAAATGAAAGCGAGGTATCCTCACCTTTTCGAAACACAGTACGTATGTCAATTTCGAGGACTTAAATTTCATAAGGAGGGAGGTTGTAAGACCCCAACTTATTATAAATAAAATTGAATTTCCTCTAATTATTATTGTGAATAATAAGGTATTAATTTGATATAATTCTCTGGTTATGGGTGAAATGTGCAAATTTTGCAAAATATGCAAGTGGTTATAAAATAATCATTGTTGTCGAGGAATATTCGTTTGGTCGTGGAATATTCTTGTTGTCTGGGAATATTAAATGCGATGGCGCTTGATCATTTGTGGGGCCCCATAATGTAATAAGCTGTCGGATGAAGAAAACGCACAAGTTTGAGTTTTTATAAATAACGGCGTAGTTGTTACAGATTAACATGTTGGAATACCCGGTGGTTAAAATACTGATGTCTGGCGTGGATGCAATCGTATTGATGAATTATTGATCCTTACGTAAGAAGGCACTACTCAATAATTGTTACAATGAGTTCTTCGTTCAATATTTTATTTTATTGATTCAATAATTGTCTGCGTTGATATTTTATATTATTGTTGTTTCAATAATTGTCATCGCACAAGATTTCCCATTATCGATCAAGAATTCAGATTATTTGGAATAATATTATTAGATAACATTATTGGCAATGTCTAGAAAGTTCTCTGTCAAGGAGAGGTTTGGTCACCTAATCATGGCGCCAAGAAGGAGAAATTCTTATTGGAAAGCCCCTCTTTCCTAAAATGACTTTGGTTGTCATAAATGTGATTCTCAGTAATATTATTTGTGAATAATTAATCATTGATTCATATGATAAGGAAATATTTATTTTATGTGGATATAAATGATGGATTTATTTATGTGGTTATAAATGAAGGAATTAATGTTGAGGTGTTTTATTAGTATTTTGTCGGATTGGAGGTATTAAAAATCAAACCAGTGTTTTTTGAGATATATTGCGGGAGTTATAATTTTTAATCCAACCGTTTGATCGTTGTAATTTTTGGATATGTTATACATATATAAGTTGAGTATATGTCTACAAATTTTGAACCGTTAAAAATGAGGGTATGATTTGTTATGAATTTTAAGAGGTGGCTGATTCGGAAATCAGGTTATAAATCATTTTGGTGGAAAATTCTAGAATTGGTGGGCCCCATTCTTGGTTGGTGAAGAAATGTGCTGAGATTTTTATTCAAATGTGGTGGGTGGGAATAGTAGCAGGTAAAGCCATCAGGTTGTAGGTTAAGTCTGCTTCGGCGTGCTAACATTTTCTTATAAATAGAGGGCTAAGTTAGAATTGAAAATCAGACCAGAAACAAGTTTTCTCTCTTTCTCTATCTAGATTATTGAGTGTATTTTGTGAGTATTTAGATACTTTGTGAGTTTCTGTTAATCAGTGCAAGTTTCCTTCAAATTTTATCCGATATTCCGATCGGAAGTCTTGATATTTTGAGGTAAGGGATATTATCTCTTCTTAAATGATATTTTCTTCAATATCATTATCTTAGAAATATTGGTATGGACTTTTTATCAAATTTGGAACTTTTGTGTCTGGGGTTCTTATTCATGTATCAAGACTATTCATGTATACAACACTATTCACGAATCACAACACTATTCACTTAGAAAAAATGAAATTTTCTTCTTTTTGTCCAAGTTGTCTATTATGGTTACTATCTTTGATTGTATCCATGTTTTGATCATTATTTTGAATTCGCTTCAAAATTGGTTATTTAAGAATATTATTGAACTTGGATAAAGCTGAATCTGAATCCTTAATATTTGATCCGTTATCTCACTTTGGATTCATTTTTTTAAAAATATTTTCATCATCCTCGAGTCCTAAGTGATGATATAAATGAATATCTTTGGCCCGTAGTGCAAAGATGAATGATTACCTAATGAATATCTTTGGCCCGTAGTGCAAAGATGAAGCAGTGTTGAGATGAACATGACCAATCTGGTGATACAAATGAATATCTTTGGCTCTGTAGTGCAAAGATGAATATTTGATTCAAGATGTATATTGATTGATGTTACAGGATAAAATATTGATGATGAACTTTTAAATCTTAGAAGATAGTAGAATTCTTTCTACTTGACTCTTCTAATGGATTGTCAATTTTCCATTGCAGCTTGTTGATCTAAAACTTGTTGTCTATTATATTTTATCGATTATTCCTCGTTGAAGACTAATGATAATTTGTTGTATATTATCTTAGTCATAATATTCTTTTAGGGCTAGTTGAGCTCACCCTTTTGTTCCATTTTTCTTTCTCGGAGGTGAGAACATAGCAGCAGAACTAGTCGGGTGCGGAGTGATGGTTCTAGAAAGTTGTTTTAGCGATCCTCACTATTTTTAAAATAGTGTATCAATAATTGTAATGAGGACTCCTTTTGAGTTTTATATCTCTATTGGTATTTAAACTCACAGTTTAATGAAGTTTTATTTGTTTACGTACCATGTATTTGGCGACTCGAGAATGGGTGATGTATACCTATTTTGGGGCGTCCACATTTGAAATGAGCATGCATTGCGGCCAACTTTTACACTTGTACCGTCTTTGCGGCGTCACTTATTATCGCTAGAACCCGGACTCGGTCATTGCGGCTGAGTCTCGATTTTAATGGTGTCGCTACATGCCTACTCTCCGAAGGTTATGGCTTTGCTTTCGGCTAAGCTTCGTACTGCATGGCACGCGAAATGTTGAAATTGCGGCGCCACGACGCCTTGACTACGGCACCGAAAATTTTTCTGAGACTTCAAATTTTGTGAGATTCCGGACTCGTAACTTCTTCGTTTATCCGTCGAATTGGCTCGTTCAAGAGCCTACGGTTCATAAATCACGTACTCTATGTATTCATTCAAGAATTTTATCTATTCGATTTCGTTTGCTAAAATTCCACCTATTAGTTCATTTTTAACGAAAATGATAAACGTTCGTGAACGTTCAACGCTCGTTTCTTCGTTCTAAGTTAGAATCCGGCCATTTTCGAGTCCGCAACTCTATAATGCCAAATATGACTTTCCTCCATCGAAAACCTACGTTTCCATTGTCAAATACAAAATGCGACTTCCATTCCAAGAATTTCACGAATTCGACGATTATCGTCCAATCGTGGAATTCCGGCGAAACCTCAATACTAATCATTCTAAGCGGATTTTAATCAACATGTAGACATTACAAGTTACTTATTACACCAACGTAATATAAGGTAGGTTTTGACTTATTCTCTTAAGCCAATGACTTATTTCACTTATTAAGTACAATTCTCATACTTATGACAACAAATTGAAATTCTTCATAAGTTCATCAACTTATTTAGGTTCAAGTTGCTTATTCAACTTATTCGGCTTAAGTTCATTCATCAATGACTTATTACATGCTATCATCAAACCTTCTCACTTCTCTATCAATCCAATTGTGATAGAGATGGAAGAGACAAGATAATTTACCTTTGATGATTACTTCAATTGCTTTGGAAATCTACTAAGGAAAGGTTAAGCTCAAAGTGCTTATTGACTCTAACAAATAAGTTGTTTATCTTGAGAGGAGTTGGATGAAATTTAAACAACCAACTTAAGAAATAAAGCTTGGTATTTATAGGCAACCCAAATTGAGGGCACTATGGACATTTAGGCCATCCCACCTCCTTAGTTAACCTCCTTACTATTCATAACCTAGCAACCAAGTAACTTGCTAGCCACAATACTTGCTCATCACATAAAGTACTTGGTTACCACATCACCCATGAGTTGCCCCATGGATCCTACTTTACCCGTTGGATCATCCTTTGGGCTTAGTGCTTAATTCAATTAACTTATCTTTGGGCTTGTATTAATCTACCAAGGGCTTTATGTTATTACTACTTGGGCTTTAGAAAAATAATCCCACATAGGTTTACATCTTATACATATTGGACTTGCTCTTTATACAAGATCCACCATTCCATTTCATTAGATTATTAATACATACATCCTCAATTTAAGTCCGCATGCGAATTATTGCATTTTCCATACTTAGATTATTATTACATAATCCATCACGTCTCGATATTCTAACGTTATGTATTTCTCGGAAGTTCAAAAAATAATTCCCGAGCGGTAATCGGTGAATAGTATTTTTTGTAAAATTTCTCGAAAAATATTTATTTTTGTCTTGGAAATTCAAATACTTTAATTCTCTCACGTGGTTCGAATACTACGGTCTTCCGACATTTCTAGGTTATAAAATGACATACATCTTATTAACACATATAATAACAAATAATATCATTTTATTCATTATTTAATTCTTTCAAATATTTTTACAAAGGATCCGAATTTCTCGGGCGTTACATATGGGATGAGCCATATCTATTTAAACAGTGTGCCGATAAGATGATTAGAAGGTGTGTGCCCTACAATGAGGTGAAGAACATTTTGCACGAGTGTCATGCATCAGCATACGGGGGACATTACAGAAGTGAGAGAATAGCGTCAAAAGTGCTTCAAGCAGGGTTCTATTGGCCTATAGTATTTAAGGATGCCCACCAGTTCATAAAAAGCTGTGATAGATGTCAAAGGGTGGGCAACATATCGAAAAGGAATGAGATGCCACTACAAACTATCTTGGAAGTCAAAATTTTTGACGTTTGGGGCATTGATTTTATGGGGCCATTTCCATCATCGTTCAGTAATCAGTACATCTTGCATACGGTTAACTATGTATCAAAATGGGTTGAAGCTATAGCACTCCCCACTAACGATGCCAAAGTTGTTCTTAAGTTCTTGCAAAAGAATATTTTTACAAGATTTAGCACGCCAAGAGCTATTATAAGTGATGAGGGTAGTCACTTCTGCAACAAATCGTTCACGGCTCTATTGGCTAAGTATGGGGTAAACCATAAGGTGGCGACGACATATCATCCCCAAATAAGTGGGCAAGCTGAAGTTTCAAATAGGGAGGTGAAGAGAATTTTAGAGAAAGTAGTGAACCCGAATAGAAAAGACTGGTCTCTCAGATTGGATGATGCATTATGGGCTTATAGAACTGCTTACAAGACACTAATTGGGATGCCACCATATCAATTACTCTACGGGAAAGCATGTCACCTACCTGTTGAGTTACAACATAAAGATTATTGGGCAATTCAGAAGCTCAACTTCGATCAAGCAACAGCAGGAGAAAAGAGGCTACTTCAATTGAATGAACTCGAAGAATTCAGACTACAAGCCTATGAGAACTCGAAGTTGTACAAAGAAAAGGCCAAGAAATGGCACGACCAAAAAATCATGCAGAAAATGTTCGAACTGGGGCAATCAATATTATTGTTCAACTCAAGGTTGTGATTATTCCCAGGAAAGCTAAAATGGAGGTGGTAGGGTCCATTTACTATAAAAAGGGTTTTCTCTCACGACGCCATTGAACTATACAGTAGGAATCCATTGGAAACGTTTAAGGTCAATGGTCAAAGGCTAAAGCATTATTGGGGTGGTGAGTCCAACACAGATGTCATCGCAATCACACTTGCCGACGCGCCATAAACAAGGAGTTGTCAGGCAGAAAGACTTAAAATCAAGCGCTAGTTGGGAGGCAACCCAATTTTACTTTCGTTCTCAGTAATTTTATCCATGCTAGTTATATTGTAGTTTAGAATAATATTTAGTCTAGGATAAATTCATGTCAGTTCATTAAATAGTAGTTAGAGTACATTTTATTTTTAGATAATCTTACCATCCATGCTTAAAATTGCTCAAAATCTACTTATATTTATGTTTATTGGTATTTCTGGTACATAACAAGATCATGGATTGGAGTTGGATGGAAGGAATGAGAAAATACAAGATGCATTAGCGAAATTTGCTAGTAAAAGGCGAGCCCTTTTAGCCTAATACCAAATTAGGAGATGGGGTCTTGAGTCAATTATAGGCTACAAGCCAGCTGTGGCTGGCATTCATAGCTATTACCCCCCGCCGGGGTGGGGGTCCAAAAGTTGAAAAGTTTGTTGCAGCAGTTATGTAATGTTCAGACATGTTCTCCCAGTCTTCTTGTATGTGATACCCAACACTCCCACTCCTTCACAACTTAAACCCACGAACTTACACATCAATCCTCATCTTCCCACTACAATTAAAACAACTACCCACTACTTCAACCCAACACCCCATTATTCTAAACATTGCACCCTATCTATAAAATGATATCTTCACAACACTCTAACCACATCTATTCACACCAATTTAGAAATTCAAGGGTGGGGTTCTTCTTGAGAGGATTGTTACAGCACAAGAGGGAAGAGAAAATCAAACACTTGGAGATATACAGAGAGTGAGTAGTTTATTTCTACAATTTCTCAACACCTCTCACCATAGTTGAAGCAAAATCACTAAGTTTGGGGGGAATTGTACGTCATGCACACCAAGTGTTCGACAGATTGCTTAAGTGAAGTTTGGGGGAAACTTTTGTTGAAGCTAACCAATTCCTAGTCAATGGCACCTAAACCGGCATCAAAGAGGCAACGTGGAGAGAATTTAGGGTCCACACCACCAACACGAACCTTTGACTGGAAAAAATTCATAAGTGCCACCACCGCCGACCGTTACGACTACCTTGTAATAAAAGCACTCATACCGGAGCTGGGGTTGGCACCTGAACATGTTAACGGTGAAATGATGCAACAAATTTATTAGAAAGGTTGGAATAAGTTCATGAAGGAGCCTGAGGCTGCAATCGTGAGTGTGGTCAAGGAGTTCTACGCCAACACAGAGGATAAGGCTCCATTCAACACATTTGTGGGGTAGGTTAGTTCTTTTCAGTGGCAACGCCATCAACACGTACTACCAGTTTTGAGTTCCTAGACATTGCCAATATGCTCACTTACGTGACCATGATCCTAATTATGAGGCTATTATGAAGGACATGACAAACTCGGGTACCACATGGATAAAGGGCTGAAAAAGGGGCACTGTCTTTTGCAGTAAGGATCTCAGCCGGTATGAAAAGATTTGGTACGCATTCCTGTACGCCAAGCTATTTCCATCCACACACGTCATATGTGCCCAAGGAGAAGGTAGTGCTCTTATATGCCATTGTCCAAGATTTTTTCATCGATGTAGGAGCTATAATCAATTTTTCTATCCGAAGAGGCCTTCGAGGGCAGCTTGCCACACCCATCGCTCATTTGTGGGTTGTGTCGACAGGTGGGAGTACGATAGTCCGATGATGAGACCACCCAGATGCTGCTTCAGACGTTAGATTCGAGGATGATTGTACGACATTCGGTGTGGCTTGGGGGCGAGTCACAGCTTAGAGAAGTCAGATTTATATTTCCATCAGCCTCGGAGGATGAGGCTGACGCTGAGGACACCTCGGATGACGACGAGTTTCAAGGGGATGCGACGATGGGAGAGTAAGGAACGAAGGAGACACCAGATCATGAAGATATATCTAGCCCTCAGTTCCTGAGCCTTCAATGACAAGTGGATGAGTACAACAAGGATGCTCATCGAGAGATACGGAAACTAGTAGCCAGGCAGGATAATATGTTCGAGGCCATGAATATGTCTTTCACCGCATTGAACGCGACACTCCAGATTTCAATCCCAATGCACAGTTCCCATACAAGCAACCAACCCCGATGCAAAGGTTTCCACCCAGTGATTCAGATGAAGAACAACAACCACCACCACCTTCCGCTTAGAGGATTACAGGGAAGTCCTCATACATTTATTGCTTTATCTTTACAATGAGGACATTATAATTTTCAAGTTTGGGGGATTTAGTTTAATTCTCATGTTTGCATGTTTAATTTCACTAGTTAGGTTTGCATATGTTATTTCATGTTTAGTTTTAAGATTATTAAATGTTTGCATTCATGTAGTCATTTAGTTTCATAGTAGCATAGGATTGTAAATAGTATTTATTTATTTTGCAATCATGTTATGTTTACCATATATATATATATATATATAAATCATCATCATTTAGTTAAACATTGTGTTATATTGCATATGTCCAACAGTTTGATGTAGTTCATTTTATTTTGGCCAGTGATGAGATTGGGATTAAGTAGACAAGTACGGTACCAATTATTAGAACTTTGACGTAATTTCTGTTATGAATTAGATCTTTTGCATGTTTGACACTAGTATAAAAAGGTTAGCACGTTAATGACACTTATGTGGACTGATAAGTTCAAATTGATACATAAGGATTTTCTAAAGGATAATGCTAGTGAGAATGAAAGAATGATAAAGATAGGAAGTGAAGATAAAGAATTAGGCAAAAACCTAAGTTTGGGGGAAAAGTGGGGTATATAAGCTTCTTATAAAAAAAATAAATTGGGAATCCTCCCGAGTTAAATAAATTGAGTCCTGTGGTGGGTCGAGAAGAAACGTGAAACACACTCCCCATAAACACAGGCATGAGATGGAGCGTAAAATGCACTCACTTTGAAAAAAAGAAGAAGAATAAAACGGAAAATAAGAGCAAAAAGCCCCCGTAAAAAGAAAAAGAAAAAGCATAAGTACCCTATTTGGACCCTTGGTCTTGGTGATTGTCTGATTTTAGTTAGATTTTGTTTGTTGTTGAAATTCTTGAAGTTACACTGTACGATGCCTTCTAAGACTCTTGTTATGTATTGAATTTGGATTTACATCAGTTAGCATGAATGTTAAGCGCACACACACTATACCAGTAATAACAATTTAAGATTTGAGGATTGAGAAGGAGTTATTGATTGGTTTTGTTATGAAGTGTTGTAGTGATTGCTTGATTTCTCTGAGGCCGAATGAATAAATTTGATTCTATGATACTGCTGGATTCGTAGGCATATAGATTATCAACACTACATATCATTGCATTGCATTGAATAGCATATTAGTTTTGTTTTGTGCTCGAGGACTAACACAATTTAAGTTTGGGGGATTTTGATAAGTGGGTTTTATACCCACGAATCGGCTCCTAAGTCAAGCTTAAACAGTGTTAATTCCTTAATTTTATGTTTTGTTTTTACTTATTTAGCTTTGTTTTGTGTTTAGGATTAGTGGAGTGACATTTGGATAAAAAGGGTGGACTTAAGGTGGAATGTGGCAAGAAAGAGAGCAAAATGGGCGAGTTATAGAAGGCACCCCAATACAAATCGGGTGGCCATTTCTAAGACAAAACCATCACGGGGAGGGTGCAAACTCATTATAGTCCATATGCGGTAGGGGTCGGTTTGTTGACAATTGAACAACACCCCAGGGTGAAGTGCTGAAGTAAGAGAGTCCTGTTCTTTTCAAATGCTGCAAACGTGAAGCTTAAGTGTTGGCAATGACTTGGGACTCAACTATGGATGGAATTATAATCAGAATACGTGTCTATGCAAATAATAAACATCAAATAACAAGATGGATATCATACATGCAATTAACATCGACTGAAGACTAATTTTGAGCGAAGCATTGGAGGGATGAGACGTTGAAGGCAACTTTCACGACAATTGTAGATTCAGGCTAGAGAGAAGGGTGGTTCTGGATTTATTCTTCTTCTTTACTTTAATTTCTGTAATTGGGATGATGTTTACTTTAATTATTTCAGTTTTTAATTCATTAACAATGAGCTAAATTCTTTATTAGGCTTATAACAGATCTTTGAGTAGAACAATGATTATGTAACTTTGATTTTAAGTTTAATAAGCTATTTCTTAGTTTATCTATATTGATTTATGCTTGAATTTATGAATTACTTGATCACCAATTTTATGTGGACTTGTATGAACTCGAGAGATGAAATACGAGTCTAGACTTAGTCAATATAGTTTGTTTTCTTGAATTCTGTGAATGAATGGAATCTTGATGAGTGTTAAGGTAGAGATATGCTTAACATCACATGGAATCGGATAGAGAACTTGAATTTAAACCTTCTTTAATTGTAATTCATATAAAGATATAGTTAGTTAGTTAATTAAGGTGTTTAACTTAATTCTATCTAATTTGTGAATTTGAGTTAATACGGTATTAGTGCATCAAGAGGTGGTTAGTTCTACTTGCGTGTTCTTGATTAATAAACTGGGATAATGAATTAAACTGGAATAAGGTGTAATAATCAGAGTGATACTTAGAGTGAAGTTGTAAGCCTAATTCTCCAATACTTGTTTGAAAATTCAGTTTTTAGGGTTGTTGATTGTTTGGTAATTTTAGTATTTTTAATATTTTTTAGTTATAACCTTGAAATTGGGTAGTTTAATAAAATTTGGATTAATAGGAAATTGGTAATTGTGAGGGTTAATTTCTAGCTAATCTCTGTGGGAACGATACTTGACTTATCACTTTATTACTTGTTGACCACGTATACTTGCGTATTGTGCGTATATAGATTTTACCCAAAAATATGTACGGTGAGGTATACGACCGCAACATTGAGCTTCAGGATAGAGTCAAGGAATTAGAGGAGATAGTAGTTGAACGTCAAACTTTGATGGAGTAGAAGGACGATGAGATTTGGGATCTTGATGAGCCTCTGAGTAATGTCGAATGGAAGCTGATTCATACTGAAAGGGAGAACGAGCAGTTAACAGAGGAGATCGCGGAGCTGAAGAACAAATTGAAAGAAGAATCCACCAAGAGAGCAAGAGCTGAAGATGTGTACGAGGAAGCTTCTAAGCGTGCAGGAGTAGCAGAGAGAGAAGTACAAGCAAAGAAGGTCAAGATGGAGGAGATGAATGGCGTTTTCAACACCATGACAAACCAAGCTCAATACCGAGTCATGTATTATCCGATTTAGTTCGAGACGCTGCCATAGTACATGTTAGATCGTCGAACAATGTTCCGTATTATAGAAGAGGAGCGTCGTAAGGCTATGCAACATTTTAGTAGGTCATCGTAAAGAATGTAATTGTTGAGTGATTAATGATATAATAAATAAGATGTAAATCCCATGTGTTATGTAACCAATGGGATATGGGGATGATATTATCCTACAACTTTAGTAGTTTAGGAAGATGATGTATATAGCAACGATGCTATTATTTGTATGTTTTTTTTAGAGATTATGAATGAATAAAAGTTAATATTTATTAAAGATATTACGTGTTGTGTGGTGATCTTTTATGATGTGTAAGTTAAGTAGAGAATACTTAAAAAGATTGAGTAAGAATCTAATGAGTGTATTTTAACAGAAAATGCCTCCAAGACGTCAACCACGACAAAGAACCCCTGAGGGATCTACCAATAATAACAATGCTGCTGCTAACCCAATTCAGCAGTTGGAGACACTACTGATGGGAGCGTTGCAGAATCAGTCGCAGAACCAAGCTGCGACTTTTAAGGATTTCAAGGCGGTTGGACCACCAGAATTCTATGGAACCATGAATCCGGTTGAGGCACAGACTTGGATCTTGGAAATAGAAAAGGTATTCGATGTTGATAGAGTTGGTGAGAACCAGAAGACTGCTTTTGCAACATTCAGGTTGAAAGCAGAGGCCAGTTATTTGTGGCAAGTCAATAAAACTAGAGGAGGTCAGGGAGTGATGACTTGGGAAAGGTTCAAGGAAACATTTTTTGAGACCTATTTCCTAGAGAGTTCAAAGAATCAGATGGAAGTGCAATTCTTAGAGCTGAAGCAGGGCACAATGACGATGTCAGAGTATGCAACAAAGTTCAATGAGTTGGCGAGGTTTGCGCCATATCACATCAATACAGATGAGCGCAAGGCTAGGAGGTTTGAACATGGACTAAAGCCCTGGTTGTATAGCAGAGTCTCCATGTTTCAGTTGAAGACGTTTGCCGCAATGCTTGAGAATGCGATTATCATTGAGGGTGGATGCGAGGCTGTGACAAAGTACAATCAAGAACAAAGAAAGAAGAAGAGTGAGAGTGAAGTTAATAATTGTGGTAGTAGTGGTGGAAATGGTAGTAATAACCTGAAGAGCAAATGGAATGCAAGTGTGGGTGCTGGAAGCCGACAGAGTAACCAGCAGATTTTTTTTTGAAGCATGTGCTACATGCGGAAAGAATCACACTGGAATGTGTTTAAGGGGTAAGCGAGTATGCTTCAACTATGGCCAGGAGGGTCACATTGCTCCAAATTGCCAACAACCAAAGAAGAATGCTTGCTACACATGCGGGTCAAATGATCATTTTGTTTGCGAGTGCCCTAAGAAAAAGTTGGAGAGGCAACAGGAAGCAAGGGAGGTGGTAGTGGCGGCACATTGGCTATTGCTGGACCAACGTCATCGAACAGACCCACAACCAGAACCTTCAACATGACAGTTCAGGATGCAGTGCAGTTAAAAGAGGTTGTGTCAGGTATTATCCCAATCAATGATATAAATGCATATGTATTATGTGATTCGGGTGCTACTTACTCGTTTATATCTGATGAACTTGCTAAGAGGTTAGAATTGCCTAGTGAAGAGTTGAATTTCCCTTTAAACATAAAAATTGCGAATAGGGAGGTAATTCTTGTTAAATTTATATACAAGAATTGTAGGGTGAATATTAAGGGAAATATTATAACAGTAGATTTAATCCCGATAAAACTTGGAGAGTTTGATGTTATATTGGGAATGGATTGGCTATTCAATTATGGAGAGATAATTGATTGCCAAAAGAAATGTGTAAACCTTATGACTCCGCCAAAGGTAGTTTTCTATGGTAGCAAATCACCTAGACAAGCGCGATGTCTGACGATTATGCATGCCAAGAATTTATTGAGTTAAGGCTGTGTAGGGTACTTAGCTTACATAGTAGATACTCAGAAGTAGGGTGTGAAACGGGAGGAGATACCAGTGGTTAGGGATTTTATGGACGTATTTTTGGAAGATTTTCCAGGACTTCCGCCTGACAGAGAGATTAAGTTCGTGATCAACTTAGCGCCAGGAATTGCTCCGATATCGTAGGCCCCGTAGAGGATGGCTCCGGTAGAGATAAAGGAACTAATGATACAATTGCAAGAACTGCTAGACAAGAAATACATTCAGCTGAGTGTCAGCCGAGATGAAGGAGCGCCGATATTATTCGTGAAGAAGAAGGATGGGTCAATGCGTCTTTGCATTGATTATAAGGAATTAAACAAAGTCACTATTAAGAATAAATATCCGTTGCCAAGAATAGATGACTTGTTTAATCAATTTAAGGGTGCTAGATACTTCTCAAAAATAGATTTGAGAAATGGGTATCATTAATTAAAGGTAAGGAAGGAGGATGTACCAAAGACGACATTCAGAACTCGGTATGGACACTAAGAGTTTCTGGTAATGTCTTTTGGTTTGACCAATGCCCTTGAAGCATTCATGGATTTGATGAACATGGTATTTAAACCATTTTTAGATAAGTTTATAGTGGTATTCATCGATGATATTTTGGTGTACTCTAAGTTTCAAGAGGAACATGTGGAACACTTACGTTTGACGTTGGAGACGCTAAGAAAGGAAAAGTTATATGCAAAATTCTCTAAGTGTGAATTTTGGCTAGAACATGTACAATTTCTTGGGCATATGATTGACAAAGATGGGATTTTAGTGGACCTATCAAAAGTCAAAGCTGTAATAAACTGGGAACAACCAAGGATTCCATCAGAGGTGAGGAGTTACTTAGGGCTGGCGGGCTATTATAGACGGTTTATTCAGGGCTTTTCCAAAATTGCCACTCCGTTGACAAATTTGATAAGGAAATCTGTAAAAATTGTTTGGATGGAAAAGTGTGAAGAGAGTTTTCGGGATTTGAAAAAGAGGCTTAGCATGGTACTTGTGTTGTCATTATCGGATAATATGGGAAACTTTGTGGTGTATAGTGATGCATCATATAAAGGCCTAGGTTGTGTCCTTATGCAAAATGGCAAAGTCATTGGGTATGAATCAAGGCAACTGAAGGACTATGAGAAAGGATACCCGACTCATGATTTAGAGTTCGCTGCGGTGGTATTTGCTCTGAAGATATGGAGACACTATCTCTATGGGGAGAAATGTGAAATATACACGGACCATAAAAGTCTGAAGTATATTTTCACATAGAAGGACCTGGACATGCGTCAAAGGAGATGGTTAGAATTGATAAAAGATTATTATTGTGAGATCTTTTATCATCCGGGTAAAGCCAATGTGGATGTCGATGCCTTGAGTAGAAAGGGTAGAGAAAATTTGATGTTGTTAACCAGCCAAGAGGAGCTCATTTCAGCAATGGCAAGATTAGAGCTAGAAATAAAATTTCTAAAAGAATCCGATGAAAGATTGTTTCAGATGGAAGCAAATCTAACTTTAGTGGATAAAGTGAAGAACGCTCAACTACAAGATTAAGAATGTGGGAAAATCAAGGAAAGAGTGGTCGAGGGTAGTGAGGTGAAGTAAAAGATTGATACCGAGGGTTTGCTAAGATTTGAGGGACGAATTTGGGTTCCAGCAGTAATGGATATTAACGACGAAATCTTGACTGAAGCTCATAACTCAAGATACTCGATTCATCAGGGAAGTACGAAGATGTATCAGGATTTACGACGACATTATTGGTGGTCAAATATGAAAAAAGATATTGCGGAATGTGTTGCGAAATGCTTGACATGTCAGAAAGTCAAGGTCGAGCATCAGAGACCAAGCGTATTACTTCAACCGTTGGAAATACCGGAATGGAAGTGGGAACATATCACAATGGATTTTGTGGTAGGTCTTCGAACTACTCAGAAATGATACGATGCGATTTGGGTGATAGTGGGCAGGTTGACAAAATCAACACACTTTTTGCCAATAAAGATTAGATTCAATCTTGATCAGTTGGTAAAGTTGTACGTTAAAGAGATCGTTTCGAGACATGGAGTTCCAATGTCAATTGTGTCAGACAGAGATCCGAGATTCATGTTAAATTTTTGGAAGAGACTACATGAATGCATGGGAGCACAATTGAGAATGAGTATGGCGTACCATCCATAAACAGACGACCAAAGCGAATGAACAATCCAGACGTTGGAAGATATGCTCAGAGCATGCATCATGGATTTCAAAGGGAATTGGGATGATCATCTACCATTCGCAAAATTCACCTACAACAACAGTTACCATGCAAGCATTGCCATGCCGCCATACGAAGCATTATACGGCAGGAAATGCAGAACTCCATTGTGCTGGGATGAAGTTGGTGAACATCAACTATTAGAACCAGAACTGGTACAACAGACCACTAAATTTATCAAACTCATCGAGAGAAAAGATGAGTTCTTTGCTCGCCAAGATGTATATAAGAAGTATCTTTGATCAACATGCATAAGATCACGAATTTGACGTAGGAAATTTCGTTTTCCTGAAAGTTTTTCCTTGGAAGGAAAATATTCGTTTTGGCAAGAAAGGAAAGCTAAGCCTAAGGTTTATTGGACCCTTCAAGGTACTACAAAGAGTGGGAGAAATGGCTTATGAGGTAACTCTACCTCTAGAATTAGAACACGTTTAGAACGTTTTTCATGTTTCGGTGCTACGACCGTATAAACTCGATTAAAAACATGTGATCGAGTATGAACTGTTATAGTTTGATAATGACTTGTCTTATGAGGAGGTTCTTATCCAGATAGTTGACTGAAAGGAATAAGTGCTCAGGAATAAGGTGATACTGTTGTGAGAGTGCATATTTTGATTTGATGTTTAAAGTAAATGCTCATGATTATATGTAAAGTCCTTCTAGGAATGTATGTACAAGGACTTGGTGATAGATCAAATTTGTTAGGTTGATTTAAACCTTTAGTGTGTATAATTCTGTAAAAGTATGTATAGATAAAATGATCAAAGATGTTAGGTTGATCTTGAGATGTAATAGATAGGTTTTGAAGAAATCGTAGTGTGTCAAGCTGATCAAGATTGCAGAAGCCAAGGAAGAAACGTAGAGCATCGAGGATCGCAATGTGCCTGCCTTGAAGGGCCTCTGAAAATCATAGAATGGTCCCAATGTTTGCCGAGCCAACTCAGAGATCGTACTGTGCTCTCGGAAACGTAGAGCTTGCAAGACAAGCAAGTGAATATTGTAGTGTTAAAGTCTTTAAGAGAAATCGTAGTGCTCTCATTGGATATCATCAGATCAAGCATCAAGGTGACAAGACACCATGACCTAAATCGTACAGTATCATCTGCCTTGTATTAGAAGCATCGAGCCTTACCTTATTGCTTGGAGATAAATTCCAACAAATATGGAATAGGGTTTATATGTTGAAGTCCTCACCAGTCCCAACGGCATAAAAGATATCCTTAGTATACAAAAAAAGAAATGTATTGAAGAAGCCAAGGAAAGGACCATAGGACAGAGGAAAACACCTTTTCAGGTGTTAGGTGAGAAAGCAGTCTGCTGTGTCAGTGGGCCAGAATACAATTCAAAAAGGTGTGCAGAAAAGTCTCCATCAAAGTTCAGAAATGTCAAATGCATTTAATGCTTCAATGAATGGCTTCAACGGATAGATTTGAAAGATCACATATATGCAAAATAGATACAGATGATATAACTAAGCAAGCATTGAACAAAACGCACAAGAACACTCAACGCTCAACTCTACGATATGAGAAAAAGAGAAATCTTGCTGAGCTACTCAGTTCTTTCGAACAAGTGCTTAACGTCAACTGAGTAGCATCCATCAAGAACTCAACAACTACCAATCAACTGAAGTAAGAGTTCCAAGTCAGAAGGACTTGAAGAGTTCTAAGTGAACTGTGAAGAACCAAGTCTGCTGGACTTGAAGAGTTCAAGAGTGAACTGAGAAGTGCCTAGACTGCTGGTCTAGAAGGAATCTGTGAGATTCAGAAAGTGTAAAAGACATCCTTAGTGGATTTCCTACTCAAGGAGTAGAAGAGTGGACTAAGAGCTTTAAGTGCTCTGAATCACTTGAAATTGCTGTGTCCCTTACATTCTTGCTATAACTGCTATAACTGTTATAACTGCCTCACTCTCATCAACTCACTATATCTAAAGGGAGATTAAACAATTCTTAATTCCATTGTATTTTAATCATTATCAAAACTAACAAAGTAAAATGAAAAGAATTTTAAATATCTATTCAACCCCCTTTCTAGATAACTATTGTGCCTCCGGGAACTAACAGATACCTTCCGTGAAGGTGATATGGAGGAACCACAATGCTGAAGAAGCTAAATGGGAATTCGAAGATAAAATGATGAAGAACAACCATGAGTTATTTGTTTAATTTATGTCTTCGATTCTGGGGACAGAATCCTTGTAAGGAGGGAAGAATGTGACGAATGAATTGTTTGAGTTGTGATTTTGGGGACAGAATCCTTGTAAAGAGGGAATGATGTAACAATTCAGAATTTTATTTGTAATTTCAAATATTTATTGAATTAAATAAATATTTTTAATTGATATGTTTGTTGTTTAGTAGATATTTGTTGGATTATTTATTGGTAAGTAAATAATTCATGAGTTATAGAAATTAACTTAATTAAGATAAAAGAGTGATGAATTAAATTTATGAGATAATACTCTAATTTAACTTAATAACTAAATTAGAGAGTTGTTAAGGATTATATGATTTTCTATAATGTTGTTTTAATTTAATTTAGTAATTAAAGTGATTTGTTAATTTATTAAATAAAATTATAATGAAAATTATAATTTTGTGGTAAGTGGTTAAGTGGAGAATTTATTTAATAAGTTGTAATTAGTTTTTATTTAATTAAGAATGGATATGGAAATCCAAGTAAATAATGTGGGATAATAAACTATAGTATAAATGATTTATTAAAATAAATTAAAGGAGTTTTAAATGGGTTTACCAAACAAGGCTTAATGAATATTAAGTGTCGACGTCGGGATTTTTTTTGTCCCTTTTCTGTTCTTGTCTTTTGGTGTTCTCATGTTAGGTGAGATTTGTTTGAAAAAAAAGTTGTGAAAAGGTCCGACATGTATATGTCGACGATTGGACTGTAAGAGTCGCCAGTTGATTTTTTAAATGGTTGTACCAACACAATCGAGAAAAGATTTGCATATTGACCCAGTGATGTGACAATGTTTAACGGGTCTGCAAAACCGAGATTCGTTAGGGTCCAAGGATTTGGTTATGCAGAGGGAAGGTGTTAGGCACCCCCCGGCATCCGTGTTGCCACGGTGACCGCCACTTTTCAATTAAACTGTTATATGAATGTGTGTTTGGATCAATGTGTAATTATTTGGAAGTAGTGCTATGCCTCGTTCGCACCTATATATAAAGGGTTTGAATTTTGTAAAAAAGTGTAGTTTTAACAAGATATAGCAGTGATGTTTTGTAAAAAGAGAGTTTTCAAACCCTTGTGCTCAATAGTAATTGAGGCCATTGATACATCCATTTTATTATGTGTTCAGCTTGATTGCTTTTATTTTCGAGATGCGAAGCATCTTCGAGAAAATAATATACATAGCAGTACCGAACTCCTTGTGGGCATGAGAGCCGTCTAAGGAAATTCAAACACCGTGAATAATTTACAAGCCGTGTACAACAGAAAATATCCATCACGGGAACCAAATCTAGATTCAGTAGACTGAATCTGTGATCACATGATTCATAGGCTCACATGATGTAACAATTTGTATGAAAGCTGTAAACAGTTATATATATAAAAGTTGTATATATATATATATGTGCAAGCAATCAACCACCACGAAGCACCTCCATGGGGGATTGCAAATGTAAATAAAGCAGTAAAACCCAATCAACCACCACGAAGCACCTCCATGGGGGATTGAGAAATATAAATAAAGAAGTAAAAACCAATAAACCACCACGAAACACCTCCATGGGGGATTGAGAAAATGTAAATAAAGCAATAAAGCGATCAACCGCCTCGAAGTAAACTCCAGGCGGGACAAAATATAAATAAAGCTTTATAAGGTCACGAAGTAAACTCCAGGCCTGATAGAAATGTATATAAAGCGATAAAAGGCCATGAAGTAAACTCCAGGCCAGACTAAAATTTAAATATATATATCCTCTACCATGAATTAACGAAACGAGCCTGGATCGATATATGTCCAGTGCGTTTATCGCTTATATATATATATATAACTCGATAATGTTAGTCCATATATATAAATATATATAATATATATATACAAAAAGAAATAAAAGTAACGGACCAAAGTCCGGACATACACACGCAACACGACTCTCAACGTGTAGAACTGTGTGTGCACAATAGTGGAGAAAGGCTTTAGAAAGTGTAAGAAGGCTTACAGTGGACTTCCAAAGAAGACTTCAATGACTTTAAATGGATGAACACTCGGCTCTCGCCGGTAAAAATATAACAATATATAAGCTCACAAGTGTTTAAAATGAGAAAAAACTAAGTTTATAGTGTGTATAGAGCAAATTGGACAGGGCTTCCTCGCCTTTTTATCTTGTAAATATGGCCACCCGAAGCCCTCTATTTATAGAGGGGGGAGCCACAGGTGTACCTGCAGCAGAAGCAGTGTACCTGCGGCTGCCTGGGGTGCCCCGGGCAATGTGGGTCCCACCGTCTTGAAGTACGTGTACTTAGACGACGCGCTGTTCGCTCGAACCTTCATAACTTTCAATCCGAGAGTCCGATGGAAGTGTGCCATACCATTCTGGAAAGCTCTTTCCGAGAGCTACGCAATGACATAGTATTTTCCCTTTTTTGATTCCAAGAAGATGGGTCCATGACCGAATGACATTTCTGGGTTTCCGTCAGGTAGTCCGTTGAGCCGTTTTGCGTAGTTTGCGCTCGTAAGTTAAGATATAGTTCTTGTGGGACTTATTTTGAAGCAATTTGTGCGGGGTAATGGATGAAAGTTGAAGCTTGAAGACCGGAGGGCATCGTCCCATCTTCAATGACTTCGTACAAACTCTAATCCCATGCCATCGTACAACTCTCGACAACGGCGGTCCTGTATACCTCAAACGGATGCCCGGATTGCACTTTTGAAAGTTCGAGTGGACATTACAGTGCTTGAGTACACGTACTTCGAGATGACCCGACCATACAAACCTGGGCCCACCCGGGTTTCCTCTGGTACACCTGCGGCTTAGCCGCAGGTACACCTGCGGCTAAAATGCCTATAAATAGAGGGCTTGGGCAGCCCATTTTGAAAGAGAAAAAGGCGAGGAAGCACGCTTAATTTGCTCAGACTCACCTATACTTTCCCTTCTAAACACCCTGTGAGCTCATATATAGCCCTTTTGTACCTACAAAAGTCAAGTGTTTACCCACTCTAAAGATATAGAAGCCTTCTTTAACAGTCAGCTGTAAGCCTTCTCACACACTTTAGAGTCTTTCTCTTCATCATTGCACACACCCTTCTACACGTTGAGAGTTGTGTTGCTTGTTTTTGCTCTGGACTTGGTCCATGGTTTCATTTCGATCTGTATATATATATATATATATATATATATATATATATATATATATATTTACATATATATTGACTAACATTATCGAGTTATGCCTCGATTGAGCCTGAACTTCGATTCGGTGCATTTATTGCTTTGTTATATATATATATATATATATATATATATATATATATATATATATATATATATATATAGCAAGCAAACGCATCAAAGGAAATCTAAACTCATCGAACAAAAGTCCACACACAGTTAATATATAAAAATATATATATATATATATATATATATATATATATATATATATATATATATATAACCGTGGACTGACTGCTCGATGAGCACGGATTTTACATCATATGCTTATTTCGCTTATATATATATATATATATATATATATATATATATATATATATATATATATATATATATATATATATATATATATATATATATATATGAACTGTGGTTGGATTTTGTTCGATGAGCACTGGATTTTATATCCAAGTGCGTTTATTCGCTTTATATATATATATATATATATATATTTTGTCCCACTGGAGTTTACTTCGTGGCGATTAACCGTATTTATTGCTTTATTTATATTACGTCCTTACTGGAGTTTCTTTCGTGGTGGTTAATCATCGTATTATGACTTTTATTTACGTTTTCGTCACTTTGGAGTTTCTCGTGGCGGTTGATAGCTTTCAACAAACTTTATTTATATTTTGATCCCCATGGAGGTGCTTCGTGGTTGGTGATCTTGTCTCAGTATATATATATTTACTGACTTTTATATATATACCGCCATCGCTTTCATATAAACCTGCAGATTTTGTGAGCCTAGGAATCATGTGATCACAGATTCATCCCATTGAATCTAGATTCGGTTCCCATGATGGACATCTTCAGCTGTAAGCAGCTTGTAAATTATTCTGTGGTGTCTGAATTTCCTCAGATGGTTTCCATACCCACGAGGAAGTCGACATTATTTTGTACATTATTTTCATACGGATACCTCACATTAGTAAAATAAAATCAACCAAGCCGCACACTTAATAAAATGGGAGTGTAAAAGGTCTTAATTACTATTGAGCATCAAGGTTTGAAAAAACCTTTTTATAAAACATCATTACTATATCTTGCTAAAAACTGAATTTTCACATAAATTCAAACCCTGTGTATATAGGTTCGAATGAGGCCTCGCACTACTTCCAAATAATAGCATATTGACCCACACACACACACATTCAGATAATAATTTCTTGAAAAGAGGCGGTCACCGTGGTAACACGGATGTCAGGGGGTGCCTAACACATTCCCCCCGCATAACCAAGTCCCCGGACCCTAATGAATCTCGGTTTCACCGACCCATTTAGCAGTGTCACATCACTGGGTCAATGTGCAAACCTTTTCTCGGTTGTGTTGGTACAACCATTTAAAAAACCAACTGGCGACTCTTAACAGTTCATCGTCGACATTATACATGTCGGACCTTTTTCACTTATTTTTTCAAACAAATCTCACCTAAAATGAGAACACCAAAGAACAAGTAACGGAAAGGGACATCCAAAAATCCCGACGTCGACAAGTGGCGACTTTGCTGGGGACACCAGTAAGAGGACCTAAGCCGCTATTTCAATCTTTTCAAAACTGTTATCTGCTTGTGTGTGGATGTTACATTTACATTTATGATGAATGTGTACGAATGCATTTACTTATTGCACTTAGTGCCTCGCACCATAACTGCTTGTGATATTAGCGCTTCGCATATGTCATCATTTTTCATACGGTGAGACGCGATGTATATGAATGTATGTTGTGTGGTCCCTCCACCAGGAGGCTATCCCATCAGTGTTTGATTCTTTGGACTCGTGGGAAGACCGATTCCGAGGGCTCGTGAAAGGCACCACCAAAATTCGCTCCAGTTGAAAGACAGAATTAATTTCCCATTGAGTAAATTGCGATGATTTGGGAACCTTCATGCCAAAAATCCGCGAGAGTAACCTAAGATAGGTCGGCCTCTGATAAACCCAAAACGGAGGAAAGTCTCTTCATGCTCTCATTTCAATTACTTGTAAACACAATTACTTGTAATTTCATTCTATATCTATCTCCATGTAATGAGAAATATGAAGAAATGTGTACACATACATATTAACATGCTACAAACAGTGACATACATCCTCATGCGGGATAAAATTCCTAAAATGGACACATCACATAGCATGTTATTATATACATTCCTAAAGAGACTAAACTATGCGGTCTTTCGTGAGGGAATCAATCGGACCTACTACCCCATTCAAAGTCCAAAAGGCAACAGCCTACTGAGCAATCATGTCGTCATCCGACTAGACTGACCTTAATCCATTTCGCAAAGAATTGATGGATTAAGCAAATAGATTCTGATTTGGTCATTTTTTACTCAAAAGAATTACACCGGTCTACACAGGTCGTAAAATACCCGACATGTTTGAATCCTCCACCCAAGGGGGAATCCCGGTCATTATCATACCTGAACCACAGTTGGATACAACCAACAAAACTCTTGATGCTGCCCATCCCACTGGAGATCTAGACACTGGTGACATCAAAAATAAAGTCCTCCAAATGGAAGAGACCCTTCGCGCTATCAAAGGAATTGGAACACACGAAAGTGTTTCATATGCAGATTTGTGTATTTTCCCTGGTGTTCATTATCCAGAAAAATATAAAACTCCTGACTTTGAAAAATATGACGGGTTAGGAGATCCTTACACACATTTAAAAGTGTTTATTGGAGAACTTGGATCTTATGCAGAAGACGAAAAGCTCAGAATGCAATTGTTCCAAAAATGTCTAAGTGGAGAAGCCCGTTCATGGTACACAAGATTAGACAACTCCAAAATCCATAGTTGGGAAGAGCTAGCACATGCTTTCCTCACTCAATACAGCTTTCAAACATAGATGGCTCCTGATCGGTATCAAATTACCAAGATCAATAAACATTCTAACGAGTCTTTCAGAGAGTATGCTAAGAGGTGGAGACGCCTGGCTGCCCAAGTTAGTCCTTCCATGACAGAATCAGAAATGGTCATGACTTTCATAGACATACAAGAAGCTCCCTTCTATGTGATATCCTTCACTGATGATGACATACCATCCAAAGGGACCGTTCATTGCAAGTCGTTTCACATTGCGGTCTTGTCCTCCGGATATATGGTAGCAGGAGTCTTAATAGATGGAGGTTCCTCTCTGAATATCTGCTCATATGCTACCTTGGTGAAGATGAACATCAATCTCAACCGAAATCGGAGTAGCCATACTATCATCAAAGCTTTTGATGGAGCCCGGCGAAATTTGGTCGGAGTAATTGAGCTACCAATCGAAATTGGTCCTCACATATTCTACGTATCTTTCCATGTGCTCAAGATAGATTTGGGATACAACCTACTCTTGGGACGACCATGGATTCATATGGTTGGGGTAGTCCCCTCCACTCTTCACCAACAGTAAAAATACATTATGAACAATAGCCTGGTCACAGTCAACGCTGAACCAGAGATTCCTCAGCACGGAGACATGCCATTTATCAATGCCAATGCCGATGTGGAACCAGTCAGTTTTCATGCTTTGGAAATAAGTAACACCCAATACCATGCTATTGGAGCACTATTACCCAAACCCAAGATTTCTACTGAGGTAATGTCGGCCACTCAAGAAATGATGTCGTTGGGTCATAAGCAGGGACAAGGGTTGGGTAATGATTGCCAGGGTATCAAGTACCTAATTTGTTTAACCAGGCAAGCTGGAACAGCTGGGCTAGGCTATTCTGCTAGTTCTAGTCACAGAAATCCTCATAAACATCAGCAGATTCCTTTAGCTTCAACCATGTGGCGTTTATCTTCGCCTTCAAACTCTGAGTCCGCACAACCTCCCATAAAGGTGCAAACCAATGTAATGGCTATTTTAATTTCCAAGCTGATACCGGTGAAAGGAAAAGAAATCTTTGTTCCAAATCCCGCAGTGGAAGAAGAGGAACGAAGAATCAAGCAAGACATCATCCGGATGATGTCCGGTATACGCATCATCATTCATGATGAACATACCAACAGATACACCCCATACGATGATTTCCTAGACGTAATGGCCATCATTCAGGATAGGGAGGATGATGACAATCCCTCCATCACTGCGGTCCACCCGGACTTTGCTCTTGCCAATTGGAACAACATTCCTTGCATTGGTCGTCAAGGGTAAAGCGGGCAGAAACTCTTTCTGCCCTATAGATATAATAACTTCTTACTTTTTCTCATGACAAGATTAGCAGTTCATTTTGCCAAGATATGCTAACACCGTATGATCAACGATTTCATATATATATACTAAGTGAAAACATATTTTGTTTCAGGACTCAATTTAGATATGCCTCAGATTACGACACGGTGCCTCTTCTCCACAAGGATTGTACCTTTGATGTAGAGATGAATTCAGCCTTGATGGATATACAGGATGACATTGAGGTGCCTCAAGAAATTCAAGAATGGATCAAAGACAAACCCAAACCCAACCTTGATCAAACCACTTTTTTCAATCTCGGAACCTTAGAAAGCCCTAAGTTAATCCAAATTGGTTCAGACCTTACCCCAAACCAGCGGAATGACATGGTTACGCTATTAACCCAAATCCAGGATGTGTTTGCATGGTCTCATAAAGACATGGTGGGTTTGTTCACTGACATTGTCCTTCATCGCCTTCCCATTAAAGAGGGATTTAAGCCAGTCAAGGTAAACTCAAAGCGATTGAAACTCGAATGGAGTTTAAAGGTGAAAGAAGAAATTGCGAAAAAATTTCAAGCTGGCATCATAATGGTGTCTACATATCCTGAGTGGATATCCAACACTGTGCCCGTGCCTAAACCTGGAGGGAAGGTGCAAGTTTGCGTGGATTACCGGGACTTGAACAAAGCTTTCTTAAAAGATAGATTTCCCGTGCCATTTATCCTCATTCTCATTGAAAATACTGCGCAATACGACATGTACTCCTTTGCTGATTACTTTGCGGGGTATCATTAGATTATGGTTGTCGAGAAAGATCGTGAGAAAACTGCTTTCATCACTCCTTGGGGAACCTTTTGCTACAGACGGTTGTCATTCGGCCTCATCAATGCCAGAGCCACCTATCAACGAGCTATGATGGCTCTTTTCCACGACTTAATGCACAAAGAGATCAAGATCTACGTGGATGACATCATTATCAAATCCCAGAAGGAGGATGACCATATAGACCATCTCAGAAAGTTGTTCAACAGGTTGCGTAGGTACAACTTGAAGTTGAATCTAGCTAAATGCGCCTTTGGCATTAAATCGGGCAAGTTGCTAGGATTTCTAGTCAGCCACAAAGGGATAGAGCTGGATCCTACCAAAATCCAAGCCATCACTAAAATGCCCATTCCTCAGACAGAGAAGGAAATACGGGGATTTTCGGGAAGAATCAACTTCATTAGCAGGTTTATCTCCCAACTCACAGCAACCTGTGAGCCAATCTTCAAGTTATTAAGGAAGAACTCCTCCATAAAATGGAATGATGAATGTCAGAAGGCCTTCCTTACAATCAAGAAACAGCTAGTTAAAGCTCTCGTTTTGGTACCACCCAGGGATGATGTTCCCCTGTTTATGTACCTGTCCATAAGTGACAATGCCATGGGCTGCATGCTGGGACAGAAGGACGATAGAGGCCAAGAACGAGCTATCTATTAGCTCAAAGAAAAGGTTCAAAGAAGAAGTGAACACAAGTACACTCTGATCGAAAAGACGTGTTGTGCTTTAGCATGGGCTTCCATGAGGTTACAACATTACCTCCATGGTCACACAACCCATCTCATATCCCGTGTGGATCCTCTCAAGTACGTGTTCAATAAACCCATGTTAAATTACCGGCTGTCCAGATAGCAGTTGATCTTACAACAATTTGACATCGTATATATGACTCAAAAGTCCATCCAAGGTCAAGGAATCGCGGATCAACTGGTCGCGGCACCTTCAGGGGATTTCAAACCCTTGGAAACATATTTCCCTGATGAAGGAGTAATGACAGTACAACAACACCATCCATACGATACACGCCAATCATGGAAGATGTATTTTGATGGAGTTGTTAATATGGAAGGTTCTGGAGCTGGAGCAGTTCTAGTATCTGATACGGAGGAGCAGTATCCCGTTGCCGTCAAATTACAGTTTGTCAGTACCAACAATATGGCTGAGTATGAAGGCTGTCTCATGGGGCTAAAACTTGCCCGTTCAATGGGCATCAGGCGGTTAACTGTCTTTGGAGATTCAGAGTTGGTAATCAAATAATCCACCAGAATCTATCAAACCAAGGAACTACATTTGCTGCCTTACCATCAGCAGGTTTTACAGATGGTTTTGGAGTTCGAAGAAATATCCTTTCTACACATTCCTCGTAATAGGAATGACTTCGCGGATGCATTAGCAACTTTGGCCTCCTTGATTCGCATATCAGACAAGGAACACTTGCCGAGCATTACGATTTCCCTGCACAAGGCCCCAGCCTATGGGAATTACGTTGGAGAAGTATCGGATGAGCTACCTCCCATCCAACCTCCTTGGTATCAGCATATCAAGGAATATCTGCGAGATGGATCTACACCCGCTGAGGCGAGCCCGACTGAGAAAAGGCGGATCCATCGAATTGCTATGAAGTTCTACCTGAGTGGAGATGCGCTCTATAAAAGAGATGCAGGACTAGGTCTCCTCAGATGTTTAGACAAAGATCAAGCCCAAAGGCTTATGGATGAAATCCATGGCAGAGTCTGTGGCCCCCACATGAGTGGCCCCCTCCTTGTCAAGAAAGTCCTCAGGACAGGACATTATTGGCTATCTCTCAAAGCTGACTGCAATGACCACGTCAGGAGATGCTATCAGTACCAGATTCATGGGAATGCTATACACGACCCTCCATGGGAACTCCACAATATGAGTTCACGTTGGCCCTTCTCAATGTGGGGAATGGACGTTATCGGGCCCATCTAGCCTAAAGCCAGTAATGGTCACCGTTTTATCTTCACCATGATCGACTACTTCACCAAGTGGGTAGAAGTAGCCTCCTTCCCCAGGGTTACTAAAGAAGTCATCATTGCTTTCATCAAAAATAATGTCGTTTGTCGATATGGACAACCAGAGGTGATTGTGTCAGAAAATGCCAAAAACCTCAACAACAAAATGATGGAGGAATTATGTAGTAAATTTCACATCAAGCATCTCAACTCTGTCATCTATCGTCCGAAGATGAACGGTGTTGTTGAAGCGGCTAACAAAAACATCAAGAGGATTATGCAAAAAATGTTCGCCAACCACAAAGATTGGCCTGACCTATTGCCTCTGACTCTGTTAGCCTACAGAACCTCGATGCGTACTTCCACTGGGGCAACCCCCTACGCTTTAACCTATGGGATGGAAGCAGTACTCCCCATAGAAGTTTAAATGGAATCCCTCAGAGTATTGATCGACGCTCAGCTAGATGAAGACCAACGGGTACAAGACAGGTATCACCAATTGTCTCTGATAGACAAAAGGCGAATCGCGGCTATCTTCCATGGTCAGTTATATCAGCAAAGGATCGCCAGATCCTACAACAAAAAAGTTCGGCTACGGCGGTTTAAACAACATGACTTGGTTTTGAAGAAAATCCTTGACAACCAAGATCAATCTAAGGGAAAATTCGCTCGTAACTGGGAAGGCCCGTTTATTGTCAAGGAAGTATTGACAGGAGGAGCTCTCAGATTGCAAGAAATGGATGGCAATGAATTTCCACAACTCATCAACTCAGACACCGTGAAACGGTATTATGTCTGAAGTAATCAGCAAACACCCTGGTGTCAGACCATCAGATCACCAGTCATTCTGGTTCTTTAACCCTTTACCTACAACTTTCCTACACTTTGCCGCTCAGGGAAACATACATTTCAAGCCAGCAGCCTGGCTTTCTCCTCTGCGTTCCTACAACTTAGGTCATCCCACCGCGGATTGAACCTCTTGCGTTTGTAGTTTGGCTACCCATATCAGGGATCAAACTTCTCATACTTGCAGTTTATCCTCAACCTAGGATTAAACTTTCTCCTCCCTGCACTCTGACCTGCACATGGGATTACGCTTTTCTTCTCATACGGGGCTTAACTACGTCGACCTGATCTCCTCTTCAATAGGAGTACGTAGGCAACCATGTTACATGGCCCGGTCGCAATAAAACAAAAAAAACAAAAACATTTCTACCTTTACAAAAACAAAAACAACCAAAAACATTCATACACCATGTCATCCATATACAGCGTTGAACCTCTTACACCAGGTTCGAACTACGCAGACCTGATCTCCTCTTTAATAGGAGTACGTAGGCAGCCATTCATGGTGCGGTCTCACCCCCTACCAAAACACAAACTATTGTCAGCTAGTACTGGGATCATCCTTCAATCTAATACATTTCATTGGCTTCAGACCAAAGGGATGGAATTACCTGAACTCCCCCCAAATAGGAGATTCGGCGACCATTTAAGCTGTGGTCATACCTTGAAGAGCAACACCAATCCATAAGAGGTGGAATTAACTAGGCTTCTCCTAAATAGAAATCAAGCGACCATCCGTGGAAAGGTCAATCTCAGACAGAAAAGCCACACTCCTCTACACATTTCCATTCAGAAACAAGTCCCAAGACACCAAAGATGGTAGGGATACATAGAGATCGATGATCCATTCTGAACTATCCAGAGACAACTCAATGTCTATCCACCCAGGAGGAATTTAGAATATATTAAGACCACAAACCCTGAAGTAACATGCAAAATATCAAGCAAATAGCAAGGCATATCTAAAAGGGAAGTGATCCAAAAATATATTTTCCTGTCATATATAATGCTGTTTGATATATATACAATGTAAACTGTACATGAAAAAATGGCTAAGCTAGTCTATGCAGGTAAATACAAGCTCATCTACAAGTCAGGGTATATGCGAGCTAACAAGCCCAACATGGCGTCCCTCTCGTAAGATGGAGGCGTAAGTCGTGGTCTCCTCGATGAGAGTATCCACACGACCCAAAAGATCTCGTAGCCATCCGCATGGTGACCATATGATCATCAATATATGTGCTCATCTCTCGCAATCATGCGGTGGTAAGGGACCTCACCTGCGAAGATTATCTATGATCGCTACATCCGGTCGAGATATAAGATCGTCTCCGCTCAACTATCACTGCATCTCTGGCTGATATACCCTCATCTCGCTCAACAACAGTGGCATCTCTGCGATCTAATGCATCGTCTTTCTTTAATAGAGCTGCGTCTCTCCTATCAAGGGCAGTCAACATCATAGATCAAGCCTGATCTCTCTCAAAGGTCATCAGATGAAGACTCTGCTCTAAGAAATCTTGTCCGAAATCTTTGAATCACAAAAGTACTAGTACTAGGAGAATCCGGAAGAAATGTTGGCAACCCAGCATCGGGCTCCTCCTCGATGTAGGTATCGATGTCCTCTATGGGCTCTGCATCGTCTGACTCGCTATTCGGTACTGCAGATACTGCTGCAGCCGATAAAATCTCTATCTCCATCCATGCGGAATACTCTGCAGAACAATTGGGATGACTGAAAGAAAAAGTAGCTATCTCACGCCGATCCCAACAAGCATACACATGGGATCGGTCCTCTGCTGAGAGATATCGAGAAGCTGAACGCTGACCTATTGCCCCATCAAAAGGATAGAAATCCTGGAACTAGTCGAATTGCGACATCACGGCCAGTGGGTGATAAGTAGTCATGCCCCTCAATCCAGCTAGAGGGAGAAAATCTATGCCTGGAGAGTGAGTAATGAAGCTGTATGGTGAGCAAATCCCTGAGCACGGCAATATGCTGAATGGATCTCTGATATCTGCCAAAAATGCAGACCAAGACAGAGCATCTGTACACTCCGACGACTGAAAGGAGTATGACATGGCCACATTATGGGAGAAGCAATACCCATGTCATCTAAGGGTACCAACTGATTTCAAGTGTGACATAAACCATACGTACAACATGACCGAACTCCCTGTGAACACTCCTGTAGTGTACGTGCAACAATAGGATGTCGACCGCAGGGTCTTTGCTACGATCATAGGTATAATGGTGCGACCCTCTCTAAGAGCTCTCACAGCCATAATGACACCAATGTCTATCTCGTCCATATATCGTGGCATATAGACATACGACAAAGACGACAATGCTAACAAAGACATCAACTCGGGTCAACACCAATGGTCCTCCGGTGTGGTGAAATCCCTGGAATATCGTGAGTAGCTATCCTCTGAGCCAAATCTGTCATACAAAAAACGCTGGGAGATCACATGGCTAGATGTCAGCTCGTCCTGCACTACTCTGCACCGCAATCCTGTGAGAGTCATGAATCGTCTACTCATGTCTCCCAAAGCTAGATGCACGCAAGGTTTGTCTAAAGGCAGCATCGTCAAACCTGCATACTCCTCCAGAGTAGGAGTCAACTCATGGGTGGAAAAATGGAATATTTGCCTATTCGGTAGCCAATGCTCTAGCATCCCGTCTATAAACCCTGTAGGAACCTGAAAAGACAATAAAGTCATGGTATACTGCAGCAACTGATCTATGGTCACCCTATCTGGGGGTGACATGCTATCGTACCACGATCCCATACCCAATGCCACCAATGATGGTGTGGTATGATATATACGGCTAACTGTCGAAGAAGACATCTGTGCGGGCCGTGTTATAAGACCATTTAGGGGTCAATATCGATTATCTCTGGACATACATACATATGCATAACATGGTACATGCATAACAGATAATGGATGGCAATATGATACAGGGAATGAAAAACGTTGCATACATTCCTAAGTATATCATCATTTAATACATCACCAGATGACTACAAATACTGAGGAAATGGGGCACACAGTAGCCTACTACTAACAAGAGGCCTATCAAAAGATATAGCGAGAATGGGGAACAGCCACCCAATATCTAACAGAGGCCTATCAAAAGATATAATGAGAATATACATCAGAAGAAAACTAGGGTCTCGATGTCTACGTCCTCAATCCTGTCCACCTGATGTAACTCCTCCTGAGTCACTGGATCTCTATCAACATGGATGTCAGGCCTATAAAGAGGAGGATCTGCGCCGGCAAAACCGAATGGGTCGTTTGAGGGGCCAGCGCCTGAGCTGGAAGGAACAAATGACTCCGCCTCTGTTGGATCTCTGCCCAAATTCCGTATAAATATATGTGCCTGGTCCAACTGCCGGGTCAAACTATCAATCTGGGTCATATGATTCGGAGCTCGGACACAAGCTACCCAATCCGTCATCATCAAAGATCCTAGAACCATATCCCCCATGAACTGTGTGGCGCGGGACTGGGCTCTAATAGTGCGAGGGGACCACCACCACCTGAACGCTCTCACGAGTACATGGACCCTCCGATAATGCAAAGCCGCCAACCCCAACAATGGGATATCGGTGATGGGTGATCGTGATCTGTGCCAACGACGCTGGGGCAGGAGGCAAGATCGGCATACGAATCTCCCCTGTGGTGCTCCTAATAGCACGCTCTCCTAAATAGAGTACCCACCCCTCTGGCTCGGTCCAATTTGAGTTGCAAAGGAGTTCTTGCGGACTAGAAAGGTCAAATTGGGAATAAAAATGCCACGCGATTTAGCAAAATAGCATACAATCCTGGTCTTCTCAGATGAGACTTTGAATTTGTACATCACTCATTGGTAGTCACCTGAACACAAGGTATACCCTGCCGATGATCTCAGTTATCACAAATCACATACGGCAATACCTTATACAGGTCCGATGCCACCGACTCCAGGTCGTTACCCTACGTGAGTCCCCGACAGGGATTACAACGTAGATCCCCGATGGGGGTTACAACACGTTCATCCGTTGACTTGTCTATCGACGAAGGTCAAGCAACCTTGACGTTATTCCAGCCGATGACAAGTAAACCCATCGAAGCATTGAGAACTATTCGGGAGTTGCGTACGTACTCATGCATCCCCAGTAGATCCCCAACGGGGATTACAACGCATATCTCCGGCGGGAGTAACAACGTATGCTCAGCCGTTGACACACATATCAACGAAGGTCAAGAAACCTTGACATCATTTCAGCCGATAGCGTTTAAACCTATCAGAGCTCTAGAGCTATTCGAGGTTTTCATACTCAATTGCGTCAGATTCCCAAAGCAGATCCGTGACGGGTCACAAACGAATGCTCCGTTGATCTACACGACAGCGAAAGTCAAACAACCTTGACAATCTACTCACAGAGTCTCAGCCATTGATTCACACGTCAGGGAAGATCAAGCAGCCTTGACAGTATATCCTACAGGATTTTCAGCCGTTGATTCACATGTCGGTGAAGTACACGTCAACAAAAGTCAGGCATCCCTGACAACATTTGCTGTTGGCATTAAATCCAACAAAATCCTGACATGTCCTGGTGATACCGACCAGGAAAGGTCAATATTATCAAAGAGGATAGATGATGGAATATGTTATCACATCCTCAGAATAGATCAAGCTTTATCCCCACATATCTCTTACACATAAGAGGTACCTCTTTAGGATCAAGTCGTTATCAAGAACACATGAATTTGGTGATAACTCCAACATCAATATCCTAATGATTTGGCTTTACATCAAATCGTCAAGATTGCCAATCCCGGTTGAAGCAACGGGGATCCCATGAATCATCATCTGACATGTTGGGCTACAACCCCGTACACATGCATCATACATTTGCATCATTTTGCTACCTATAGTACCACGTTCATTTTTGTTGAGTTTCAAGTGTCTAGGATTCTTTATCCTTCTCATGCATCGCCATGCATGAGTATGATAAAGAGGGGCATCTGTAGACACTCGAAATTTTCTGTACCACTGTCACTAACATTGTAGGAGGACAGATTCGTCTTTTAAGAGAGAACCCTGAAAGACAATCCAAATCCATACCGGATACTACCGAAAATTCAGCATCAACCCCGGATCGCAATCTGGGAGTAACAAATCCAACCTCGGAGATAACCCCGAGGCCTACAGATCCAATACCAGAACATACACCGGAGAAGAGCGATTAATCTTGGAGATAACCCCGAGGTATCCAGTCTCAGTCCCAACCATGGGAATAGCCACCAACCTTGATGATAACCCCAAGGAATGCAGTTTCGGCGATAACCCCGGAAATTCTTGTTTCAAATGCAACCAGCTTCAATCTCGGCGCTCACAATGAGATACACTACACCAACCCGACAATAACATCGGGAAGGCATGCACATCTCAAAGGTGACAATGAGGACCTTCAACAAGTGCAGCAGTCCAATCTCAGCGAAGTTTGAGCAACGTCTGCTTTATCAGCCCAATTTGGCGATAACACTGGTGAGGGGAAACATCTTCATCTCGTCAACACGATGCCATGTTACGTCGTCTTACCATCTTTACGCAATGATGTCCCACAAGACTAACCAATCCCGAGTGACTATTGTGCGAGGTAACGAATGAAAGTTAAAGCTTGAAGACCGAAGGACATCGTCCCATCTTCAATGACTTCGTACAAACTCTAATCCCATGCCATCGTACAACTCTCGACAACGGCGGTCCGAAATAGGTCTTGTATACCTCAAACGGATGCCCAGATTGCACTTCTAAAAATTTGAGTGGACATTACACTGCCTGAGTGCACGTACTTCGAGAAGACACGACCCGACAAACCCGGGTTACCTCTGGTACACCTGCGGCTAAAATGCCTATAAATAGAGGGCTTGGGCATCCCATTTTGAAAGAGAAAAAGGCGAGGAAGCCCTGCCCAATTTGCTCTGCACTCACCCCATGCAGTGTACTTTTCCCTTCTAAACACCTGTGAGCTCATATATAGCCCTTTTGTACCTACAAAAGTCAGTGTTTACCCACTCTAAAGATATAGAAGCCTTCTTTAACAGTCAGCTGTAAGCCTTCTCACACACTTTAGAGTCTTTCTCTTCATCTTTGCACACACCCTTCTACACGTTGAGAGTCGTGTTGCTTGCTTTTGCCCAAACTTCGGTCCGTAGTTTCATTTCAGTCAGTATATATATATATATATATTATATATTTACATATATATTGACTAACATTATCGAGTTATGCCTTGATTGAGCCTAGACTTTGGTCTGGTGCGTTTACTGCTTTATTATATATATATATATATTTATATATATTAACTGTGTGTCAAACTTTGTTCGATGAGCCTAGACTTCGGTCTGGTGCGTTTACTTGCTTTATATATATATATATATATATATATATATGAACTGTGGTCGGACTCTGTTCGATGAGCCTGGATTTTACATCCGGTGCGTTGATTCTGCTTATATATATATATTTATATATATATTTTGTCCCACTTGGAGTTTACTTCGTGGTGGTTGATCACTTTTACAACTTTCTTTACGTTTCATCCTACCTGGAGTTTACTTCGTGGAAGTTGACCGTATTCTGACTTTATTTACATTACGTCTCTACTGGAGTTTCTTTTTCGTGGTGGTTGGCCGTATTCTGACTTTTATTTATGTTTCAGTCTTACTGGAGTTTCCTCAAGTGGCGGTTGATAGCTTTTAACAACTTTATTTATATTTTTGATCCCCATGGAGGTGCTTCGTGGTTGGTGATCTTATCGTATATATATATTTACTGACTTTTATATATATACCGCTATCGCTTTTATATAAACCGCAGTATTTTGTGAGCCTAGGAATCATGTGATCACAGATTCATCCCATTGAATCTAGATTCGGTTCCCATGATGTATACCTATTTTGGGGGCGTCACAATTATACTGAATGAACAATGGTCATAATCCTACCAATCAATAGTCCAACAATGCACTCCGGCCAAAGATGACTTTCATCATAATATAAGCATGAGGATGATGACAATGATATAAGAATTCAATTAAATGAAAGCAAAGGATAAATTATAAAGATTTATAATTTAATTTATCCAGAATTCAATAATGTCCAAATTGTTAACATGATACTGCTTTGTGGAGTAAAATTCAAGAATAATATTGTATCAAAAATGATTTGGACCGAAAAGAAATTATTTTTTTGGTCATGAATAGTACTCCGTGTGAATTGTACCTGAGTGAATAGTACTCTGTGAATAGTAATTCAGAAATATTACCCGTGAATAGTACTTTATGAATAGTACCCCGTGAATAGTACTTTATGAATAGTACCGTATAAATGAATAGTACTCATAGACAGTACTCTAGCATAAAAAGCTTAAAATTTAACAAGAATGTGCAGAAAATATCCTTGTGAAACGATACTAGATGAAGCGCAAATCTCAAGGATATTCTACTAATTTCACGGAGTATAGAAGCAATACTTTAACAAAATGAGGGTATAATAAGGAATACGAGACGAAATAATATTACTCACATACTACAGAGTATGAAAGAATGTATTATTCCTTATGAATACTGAACAAAAATAATATCCCTTACCTTAGAAGAAGACTAGATATTGGAATAGTGATGTAGCATAATACTCTTCTTCTTTCTCTTTATAGCTTTCCTCTCTATAATTGCTCTTGTGAGTCTTAGTGAATTGGTGAGAATGAAAGAAGAATGAGCTTCTATTTATAGGAAAACATAGTTTCGATAATTGCACGTTTAGGGCTCGAATTATTACAGTATAGTACCTTCATCTATACCTCCATTTTTAATTTAGCCCTGTAAGTATTATTAATCTTGCACCACCTCCCCTAATAGTACACATATGTGAATCAATAGTTCCATACATTTGAATCAATAGAAATTAATTGCTCATTTATCCGATTAATTCCCGTTTGGTCAATTTAACATCCAAAAATCAATTATTATCGAAATAAATGTCAATTTCCACTAACACAAATAATCCCAACACAATGGAAATATTTTTATCAATAATTTCATCTTTAATCAACACGAACTTATTCATCATTAATATTATAACTCACAATATTTAACAATCAGATCATTCCCAGGAAAGAAGGGGGCTTTCCAATAAGGATTTCTCCCTATTAGAGCTCAATTAGGTAACCAAACTGTAAGACCCCAACTTTTATAAATAAAGATGAATTTTTTATAAATATCATTTTTGAATATTATAGAGTAAATTTGATATAATGTTATAGTTGTTGGTAATATTTATAAATTTGCAAAGTACGCAAGTTTTTATATAATATTCGATTGGTCGGGGAATATTCGTTTTAACAAGAAATATTCGTACAACGGCATAATCATTGGTGGACCCCACAACGGAATTATTGTCGGATTGAGAAAACGACAAAAATACTTTATGAAAATAATAAATGGAAGTTTTACTGTTAACTATTGAAACACCGGTGTTAAAAGTACAATAATACGCTGGCGTGGTGCATAGTAGTAGCTGCACGGTATTGATTATTGATGCTTATGTGAGAAGTCACTCAGTATTGTTCAATTATTGCTACAGTAATTGTTGCATAGTATTTTTCATAGTAAAATCTTTTTATATAAAACATAATACTTTTATAAAATTATTTGTTTTATTAGACAATAATTAGAATATATTATATTTTATTATGTATAGTGTTGCATAAGTGTTCTGCATAGTGTTTTGCATAGTAAAATCTTTTTATATAAAAATGTAATACTTTTATAAAGTTATTTGTTTTATTAGACAATAATTAGAATATATTATATTTTATTATGAATAGTGTTGCATAGTGTCTGCATAGTGTTTTGAATAGTAAAATATTTTTATATAAAACAGAATACTTTTATAAAGTTATTCGTTTTATTAGATTATAAATAGAATATATTATATTTTATTTAAAAGATTTTGTTTTAAATCTGGACCGTCCGTTTAAAGTAAATCAATCTGGACTGTTCATGAATTAGTTACTATACAGTCCATTCTTCTATAAATAGAAGCTCATTCCTTCATTATTATTTGCGAATTCACTGAAACTCTAGAGAGAAAAACTATAGAGAGAAAGAAGAAAAGTGTTCTGCTACTTCACTACTTCTATATCCAGTACTCTTCTTTCTAAGGTAGGGGTATTATTTCTTTTGTATTCATGAAGAGAACTTCTGTTATTCCATTCTTTATTATTCTGTTGGAATAACCTGTATACGCGGGCTACCCTATACTTGGTAAAATTCTTCTGTTATTCCATTCTTTATCATTATGTTGGAATAACCTATCTATGCGAAGTACCGCATGCATGGTGATTTCTGTTATTATTCCGTTCTTTATTATTCTGTTGGAACATCCATCGTGCTTTTACGCATGACCGGTTAAGATTCTTTATTATTCTGTTGGAACATCACATGCATGCTTTTACGATGATCCGGTTCCATTATTTATCATTCTGTTGGAACATCACATACGTGTGTTTACGCACGACTTCGATTCCGTTATTTATTATTTTGTTAGAATAACTCATGCATGCGATTCTATCGCATGCACCGGGATTTGTTTTGTTATTCCATTCTTTATTATACTCGGTTGGTTAAAGTTTTGACTTCTATACTCCATGAAATTAGTGGAATATCCTTGATATTTGCGCTTCATCTAGTATCTTTTCATGGAATTATTCTTCTGAGCATTCTTGAATTTTACTCCATAAAGCAGTATCATGTTGACAATTTGGACGTTATTGAGTTCAGGATGAATTAACTTATAAATCTTTAAAATTTATTCTTGAACTTGTTTTATTAAATTGTCATCGTCCTCATGTTTATAATATGTTGAAATTCATCTGTGGCCTGTAGTGCATAGATGGACTTGGTATGATTATGACCAGGGATTATTCGGTATAATCATGACCGTAATGTTACAAATGATGTGGTAAAAATCCTCATTGGCCGTAGTGCATTGATGGACAGTTGTTGGCATGATCATGACTATTAATGAATACACAAATATCCTTGGCCCGTAGTGCATGGATAATTTGTGGTCGTGATACTAAAGAATATCCTTGGCCGTAGTGCAGGGGTGATTCAATGATGTGGATTATTTATTGTCGAGTCTCAAATGATAAAAGTGATGAAAAACCTTTTAAATCATAAAAGATAGTATATTTTATTTTCTACTTAACACTTTTAATGGATTGCTTGTTCCGCTGCAGTTAAACTTGATGTTTGTTATATTGTATCAGTTTAACACTATTGAAGACTAAAGATAATTTATTCTGCTTTATCTTAGTCATAATATTTCTTACTGGGCTAGCTGAGCTCACCCTTTCTCTTACTGTTCTCTTCAGGAAATGAGAACGTAGCAGGGACTAGTCGGGGAATGGAGTGATGGTCCAGAGGATAGCATTAGTAGTCCTCACTATTCTGTGAAATAGTGTGTTAATAAATATATTGAGGACTTATTTTGAGTTTTAATGTTGTCTAGAAGACAATGTTTGTATTAAAACTCATAGCTCATGTTGTATATTTAAGATTGTATTTGAATTTTGTACCATGTATTTGACAACTCAAGATGGGTGATGTATACCTATTTTGGAGGCGTCACAGCCCTTTCCTCGACAGAACTTTCTAGACATCGTCAATATTGCAAATAATAATATGAATAACTTTATCGTCTTAATTATTGATTTAATAATATAAAATATTATGCAGATGATACTATGACAATAATTGAATCAATAATATGAGAGATATTATGCTGCAATTACTGTAGCAATAATTGAGTATAACTGAGTGACTTCTCACGTAAGCATCAATAATCAATACCGTGTGCTATTATACAACCACGTGTATTACTGTACTTTTACAACCAGGTAGTTCAACAGTTTAACGGTAAAACGTTCGCCGTTATTTTTATAAAAAGATATTTCTGTTGTTTTCTAACTGACAATACTTTCGTTATGGGGTCCACTAATGAATGTGTCATCGTACGAATATTCCTTGTTAAAACGAATATTCCCCGACTAATCGAATATTTTAAAACCACTTATTTACTTTGAAAAATTTGTAACTATTACCTACAACTATAACATTATATCAAATTCACACCATAATATTCAAAAATATATTTCGAGAAAAAGTAATCTTTATTTATAAAAGTTGGGATCTTACAACCTCCCCTTCTTATGAAATTTCGTCCTTGAAATTATGGTACGTACCTGGTATGTCGAAGAGGTGAGGATACCTTGACTTCATTTCAGATTTTAACTCCCAGGTCATTTCCACAACATCGTGGTTTCTCCACAAAACTTTGACTTGAGGTATAACCTTGGAGCATAGAATATGATCCTTTTTATCCAATATTTTAACATGCATATCTTCATACATTAAATATTTCGCTATCTCATCAGGTTCTAATTCAATAATGTGGTTTGGGTCTTTCACATATTTAGGTAACATAAATATGTGAAAAATGTTATGAACACAAGACATACTTGGCGGTAAGGCGAGTCTATAGGCCATAGTTCTTACTCGATCAAGGATTTTGAATGGCCCAAATCGAGGATTGGGCTTTCCTCTCTTTCTAAATCTTAAAAATTCTTTCCATGGAGCAACACGTAACAACACATGATCTCCAACATTGAATTCCACGCCCTTTCGATGAAGATTAACATAACTCTTTTATTGATCTTGTGAGGTTTTTATACGTTGCCGGATCATTTGAATCTTTTCCGTTGTCATGCGTACCAAATTCGGTCCCAACAACATTTCTTCACCCACCTCATCCCAGCATACTAGAGAACGACACTTGCGTCCATACAATGCCTCGAATTGAGCCATACCAATACTTGCTTGATAACTATTATTGTAGGAGAATTCCACCAATGACAAAAACTTGTCCCAACTTCCTTTGAAGTTAAGGACACATAGTCTTAATAGATCTTCAAGAGTTTGAATAATCCTCTCTGACTGTCCGTTCGTTTGAGGATGATATGCCGAACTAAATCGTAAATTCGTGCCCATAGCTTTTTGCAAACTAACCCAAAATCATGAAGTGAATCTTGGGTCTCAATCAGATTTATGTACATACGAACAAGATGTTCAAGTGAATAAGTTTCTTGTATAGGTAACAAATGAGCAGACTTTGTCAATCTATCAACAATGACCCAAATTACATCTATGCCTTGAGAAACCTTGGGAAGACCAGTAACGAAGTCCATGGTAATGTGCTCCCACTACAATTCTAGAATTTCAAGTGGTTACAATGGACCTTTTGGCACTTGGTGCTCCACCTTGACTCGTTGACAAGTTAGACACCTTGAGATAAACTCTACTATCTCTCTCTTCATATTGCTCCACCAAAATGTATGTCGAAGATCACGATACATTTTGGTGCTCCCAGGATGGATTGCAAACGGTGTGTTGTGCGCCTCCATCATGATTTTATACTTCAAGTCAGAGTCGTTAGGAACACAAAGTCTAGAGTTGACTCGAAGTATTCCATCTTCATCGATTCTTACTTCCGGGATAACACCTTCTTGTAGTTTCTTCTTCATACGCATCAGCTCCAGGTCTGTAGCTTGAGCAGCTTTAACATTATCGATTAAAGTCGGTTCTACTCATATATTTGCCGTTATCACATGGGTCCCTAAACTCTTTAACTCTATTTCTATCCTTTGTAAGTCATACAAAATGGGCCTTTGCGTTGATAATATCGTACTCGTACCCGCATATGATCTTCTACTTAATACGTCAGCTACTATGTTCGCTTTTGCAGGATGGTATTGAATGGTATGATCGTAATCTTTCAATAGCTCAAGACAACGTCGTTGCCGCATGTTGAGTTCCTTAGGTGAAGAAGTATTTGAGGCTTTTATGATCCGTATAGATCTCCACTTTCTCCCCATACAGGTAATGCCTCCAAATTTTAAGCGTGAAAACTACAGCTGCTAACTCTAGATCATGAGTAGGATAATTCCTCTCATATTCTTTGAGTTGTCGTGAGGCATATGCTATGAATTTTCCATGTTGCATAAGAACACATCCTAAACCTTTGCCTGAAACATCGTTGTATATGACAAATCCCTTTGAACCAGATGGTATTATCAGAACATGTGCGGAAATAAGTCTCCTCTTCTCACATTGCTCCCTCCAACTGAATTTTATATCTTTTTGAGTCAGCTGAGTTAATGGAGTAGCGATTCGAGAAAACCCTTCTACGAATCTCCGATAATAACCAGCTAAGCCGAGAAAGCTACGTACTTCGATCACTGACTTAGGTTTCTCCCAACTTTGAATTGCTTCAATCTTTGCCGGGTTAACAGATATTTCGTGATTTGATATCACGTGCCCAAGGAATGCTACTTCCTCAAGCCAAAACTTGCATTTCTTCAACTTGGCGTACAACTTATTTTTACGAAGCGTTTGGAGTATCAGCCTCAAGTGCTGCTCATAATCTTCACGGCTTTTGGAGTAAAGGAGGATGTCATCAATAAAGACGACCACAAAGTGATCCAAATATTCCTTGAATACTCGGTTCATCATATCTATGAAGGCAGCATGAGCATTAGTCTATATAAAAGACATGACTAGGAATTCGTTATGCCCGTACCGAGTTCTGAAAGCAGTCTTTAGAATGTCATCAGTTTTAATCTTCAACTGATGATATCCGGAACGAAGATCGATCTTTGAAAAGAATTTGGCGCCTTACAACTGGTCAAAAAGGTCATCAATACGAGCCAATGGGTACCTATTTTTGATGGTGACATGATTCAACTCCCGATAATCAATACAAAGTCGCATACTTCCATCTTTCTTCTTTACGAATAGAACAGGAGAATCCCAAGGAGACGTACTAGGACGAATGAAACCGATGTCTAACAATTCCTGCAGATGGGTTTTTAACTCCTGAAGTTCAATAGGAGCCATTCGATATGGGCCTTTAGAAAAAGGGTTTGTACTGGGTTCAAGTCGATACAAAATTCAATTTCACGCTTTGGGGGTAGGCCAGGAAGTTCTTCAGGGAATACGTTAGGAAATTTATTAACAATAGAAATATCATTTAAATCTGACGTATTTTGATTAAATTTGTGACATGGGCTAAGAAAGCTTGACATCAATTTTTCAATAAACGAATACCTTTATGGCTTGATATGACAGTGATTGACTTTAGTGGTTTGGTTACTTGAATTCGCATAATAGGTTGGTTAGAAATATGAAAACTAATAACATTACGAAAATAATCTATTTTTACATGATGAGTGGTTAACCAATCAATTCCTAAAATCACATCAAATGTAAATATTTTCAAAGAGATAAGATTGACAGGTAACGTGCGGTTGCCGATTTGAATCAAACAAGATTTATAAACAGTGGATGTAATGAAGGTTTCTCCCAACAGAGTTTTAACAGATAAGTTAAAGTCTAATTTCTCTAGAGTTAAATTTAAACGTTGAACGCAAGTAGGAGAAATAAAAGAATGGGTAGAACTGGTATCAAATAAGGTATAGACTTCGCTAGAGTTTATGATTAACTTACTCGTGATAACCTCGTTCGAATTTCTCGCTTTTTGAGAGGTCACGACAAACGCTCTCCCTTGAACTACCAGCTTTGACTTCTCTAGGACGACCTTTGGTGCCTCCGTCCCTGCTGGACCTGACTTCACTGCACGACAAAATCGGGCTAGGTGACCTTCTCTTCCGTAATTATAACATGCTTTGGATTGATGCGTACAGTTCAGACTGATGTGTCCCCCCCCTCCGCATTTGTAACATACGATCGGTGGTTGTTCTCCTTCCTTAACAACTGGTGCTGGTGCTGACGTCTTTCCACAATTATTGAATCTCATCTTCTTGAAATTTCACTTCTATTATCTTGGCCATGATTACCATCGAAGTTGTTACCATTTCTGGGATGTTGATTCCCTCCACGTTTGTTGTCACCGCTTCGATGACTGCTACCACTGGTATTATCACTTTGTCGCCTGTTTTCTCTTGGTTGGGTTGACTCGTTATCGCGCTCTAATAACTGAGCCCTATTTACAACATCTGAATACAAACATAGTTTGTGAGAAATTAAGTATTGACGTATCTCGGGTTTCAAACCTTTTAAAAACATCCGCGTCATTCTCTCCTCATTATTAACCAAGTGGGAGACAAACCGGGACAACTCGACAAACTTAACTTCGTACTACGACACGGTCATATTGTTTTGCTCCAGCTTGATGAACTCCACCTCTTTCATTTGACGAATACTTTTGGGAAAGTACTTATCATTGAACAGTTCTTGGAACTTTTCCCAAGACATCTTCAGTGCGGTATGCTAAGTACATTTTATAGATTCCCACCAGTAATCTGACTCTCCTTGCAACATGAAGGTGTTAAAAGGAACCTTTTGCTCCTTCGAGCATCCCAAGACATCAAATATCATGGTGATCTACTTTATCCACGTCTCCGCCTTAAGTTTTTTTGGCTCTCCCAAAAACTCTGGTGGTCCTAGCTCCTTGAATTGCTTAGCAGTGACCATCCGAGAGTTGCTAGTGTTTCCACTTGCATTTTGAACAGGAGTCTCTCTCGCCTGATGTTGCATGAATTGCATAAAGCCTCTGAACATCCCATCGGTCATCATCTGGTTGGTGTTGTTGTTTACTTGAGGATTATTGTCTTCCTGATGCACATTATCCTGGGTATTGATCGTTGGTGACTCAACGGTCTCATGTTCTTCATTTCTTATCTTAACATTTTCAGATGCCATTTTCAAACACTGCCACAAAACAAGAGTGAATTGACATATCACATATTATCCCTATACTCTGACCAACCAATTAAATAACAAATAAACTTAGGTAGGTCATACTAGCAAAGGAATTACCCGTCTCTCCCCTCCTAGTTCTAGTCTCACATCTCAGCCATGGATCATATCCCTAAGCTTTGATAGCAAATGTGACGCCCCCAAAATAGGTATACATCACCCATCTTGAGTTGCCAAATACATGGTACAGAAACCAAATACTAAATTCTTTTATACAATACGAAAAAAACGTAGCTGCGAGTTTTTAAACTAATATTGTCTAAAAGACAGTATTCAAACTCAAAAAGGAGTACTAATTACAAATATTATCACACTATTTTATAAAATAGTGAGGACAACTATAGCCGCTATCATGGACCATCACTCCGTTCCCCGACTAGTTTCGGCTACGTTCTCATTTCCTGAAGAGAACAATGAAAGCAAAAGGGTGAGCTCAACTAGCCTAGTAAGAAATATTATGACTAAGATAATGCAGAATAAATTATCGTTAGCCTTCAACATTGTTAAACTAATAAATAACAAGTTTAACTGCAGCGGAACAAGCAATCCATTAGAAGAGTCATGTAGAGCATGATATCTGCTATCTTCTATGATTTAAAAAGTTTATCATCAAACTCAGCTTAACAAATAATCCACATTATTGAATTATTCATGCACTACAGGCTAAGGATATTTATTAGTATCATGTCCACGAATTATCCACGCACTACGGGCCAAGGATATTCGTGTAATCACCGATGATCATGATCATACTAACAACTATCCATCAATACACTACGGGCCAATGAGGACTTTTACCACATTATTTGTAACATTATGGGTCAAGATTATACCGAATGATCTCTGATCATAATCATACCAATCAACAGTCCATCTATGCAATCCGACCAAAGATGACTTTCATCACAATATAACCATGAGGATGATGGCAATGATATAAGAATTCAATTAAATGAAAGCAAATGATAAATTTTAAAGATTTATAATTTAATTTATCTAGAATTCAATAATATCCAAATTGTCAACATGATACTGCTTTGTGGAGTAAAATTCAAGAATATTATTGTATCAAAAATGATTTAGACCGAAAAGAAATCAATTTTTTGTCATGAATAGTACTCTGGGTGAATAGTACTCGAGTAAATAGTACCCCGTGAATAGTACTTCGAGAATAGTGCCTTGTGAATAGTACCCCGTGAATAGTACTTTTTGAATAGTACAGTATAAATGAATAGTACTCATGGACAGTACTCCGGCATGAAAAGCTTAAAATTTAATAAGTGTGAGGTCCCCAGATCCGGGTCCCAAATCACCACGGATCTGGTACAATCATTCTATAACTATTGCGGAAGATATAAACATAAATTGTTTATACATTAAACTTACACACTATCCCCAAGGTCGAGAACCTTCACTTAATACACAATTCATAACCTATCTAACATATAATGTTATTATCATACAATATTGTTACATTTTTAGCTGCACATATTATCCCAAGCTAGACTTGTCTATGACTTTTCTTGTATCCGACGTATTCGTCTTAATCTGCAATGTTTATCATGATATAGCAAGGGTGAGAAATAAGTTTTCCTAGCAAGTATTAGTTCAATAAATTAATGATATATCATGATAGAAAGAATTGAACAATAAGCTGGCTAACGTTTTACAATATAATTGTGAACTAGCATGAACAAATTTTCATAGCTGAACGAACATTTAACATAAACAAATATATATCTGAACCGAATGGTAATGAAGGTGATCAGCCTTTCATACCTGATGAGCACATGCAATATGCACAGAGTGCGAATCAATAATTCATAGACATGGTATAATAAGTAGTGATTAACCACAAGCATATTTCAAAAATATCAACTCGAGGTAGAGTTAGAGAAAATGTGCTTGTACCATTGAATACCGTTACACCATTTATTAAGTTTTGTTTGAAGACCTAATATTAATAATATAGATCTCCCAATATTAGAATAATATAATCACAATATAAAATAACCTAAACACATTACTACATTATCCTATCAGTCTATACATTACATAAGACCTAGTATCTAATCAAACTATTGCTGAGTTGAGTTCGAAACTATTTCGACATCCCAACGGCCTAGTCGGATAAATATCGGGCCTATTTTCCTTAAGACTCTACTTAAACTTGTACACAATTATCTTAAATAATTTATTATTCATTCAAAATATTTTTTCAAAGACTCGTAATAATTTTTAGATAATTATTATCCTTTAATATGATTTTTCAATCATTAATATCGTATTTAAATGATTTACATACCACAATATTCTAATATCATTAATATTTATTTAATATTAAATATTAATGAAATACATGTCATAATATTATAATATATTTATAATATCTCAAAGTATTTTTAATACTTTATTATTACCTTTAAATGATTTTAAAGTAATTAAAATTATTATTAAATAAGCATCATTAATATTAAAATATTAATATTTTTCATGATAAAATATCAAAAGTTATATTTTATAACTTAAAATATTTTTATAACACTTAAATCATTTTTATATGATTTTTAAATTATTAATTCTATTTTCCATAATTTATTTAATATATTTATTAAATTAATTAATTACCATTAATATTTATTTATTAATGAATTTCATCAAAAAATATTAAAAGTCATTAAAAATAACTTAAAATATTTTCTAATACCATAATATAATTTTAAATGATTTTTTAAGTATTAAAATGGTTTAAGTAATTTATTTAATATTATAATTAAATAAATTAAATCCATTAATATTTCAAAATATTAAATATTAATGAAATATATTCAAAATAATTAAAAACCCAATTTTAGGTTTTAAAATAATTTTTAGGAATTTATTATGAATTTTTAATAATAATTTTTTTTTTCTCTATTTATTATATAAAATAATTAATTTTCTAATTAAATTGTCGCTAAAGGGCCCTTTAGCAATGAAACTGTCGCTATAGGTGTTCTTGAGTGTTCTTGAGAAACCCAGAACTTCATGAACTGCTAACAGGTTGCTAGGTTTGACCACTTGTGGATTCTTGATCATAAGGTTTTTGAGCATGCTAATGGATTAAGGATATAGTATGGATGTAATACTACATATCACAACTAATTTCATGGTCATAAAATAACACAACAACAAGATCTATGCTCCAGAAAATCTTATCAGACATGTTCTTGAGTTTCTGGGTTGCCCAGAAACTCAAGTAGTGTCAAGGGTCCCTTTTTGAGCCTTGATTAATCCGGTCTAGATCTGATCATGTTTTAAGTGGTTGTATGATACCAGATTGTAGTACCTATGTCTTAGAACAACATCATAACACTAAATCAACCTAAAGACATCACATGTGCAAGATCAAGGCTGGTCAAAGTACTGTCAGAATCGTGTTCTTGAGAAATATGGGTTTTCCAGATTTCTTCATAAGTTAGTCGGTCAACGCTACTTTGACCCTTCATAACTTTGATTCAATGTATGATCTGGGGGTTCTAGATGCATGAATATGAAACCTACATGTCAGTATACAAATCTATAACAACAACATGGCAAAACTATCACACAAGTGTAAGTATGTATTGGAGAAAATGAGAAGTAAAGTATGTATTTTCTCTCTCTTTAATCTATTTATTTTGATACAATGCAATGTATATGACTGTTGAAAGGGGCAAGATGGATGGTATTTGTCACATGGAAGTCAAAAGTTGGTAACCAACCAAAAATATAGCAAGATTCTTAAGTTTTCTACAATAATGCACGAAGGGCAAATTGGTCATTTGGCGTTTAATTTTAATGGCATAATTGTAACTAAACCAACCCTTAGGTTAACCCCAAGGTTTAAAAAAAATAATTTTTTAGGATTTTCTAATTAACTTTTAAAATAGAAAATTAAGATTTTCAAATTATAATTAAGATTTTCTAATTATACTAAAGTTTACTAATCACATTAAGATTGGTTAATTAGGATTAGTGTTTCCAAATGAACATTAAAATCGTTACATTAACAATTAGGTTTTTCCTAATTATACATTAGGGTTTCTAATTTAGAAATTAGGGGTTTCTAATTTAGCAATTAGGGTTTTCTAACTATTTTGTTAGGTCTTCCCTAATTAAATACATAATCATAAACACTTAAGCCTTTGAGGTCCCTAATTAGTTTTTTAACAGTCCGAATTAGGGTTTCTAATTCCCAGAACTAAAATTAGGGTTTCCAGAGCCGGTATTACGGTTTCTTATCATTCGTTAGGGTTTTCTAACTGAACGTTTATGTTCTTCATATACCATCAGGGTTTATCACTAATATAAGTTATCAGATCAACTCTTGATCCTTAACCACAAACTGTACATATAAAACCACATACACAGAACATATACACTTAATCTTGAATAATTCACCACAAAATTTTTAAATCCATAAAATTCCTTCCCAAAAATATCAAATCCATACACTTACTTTCTACCTAGGTCTATTAGTTAACCTTTATTCAATCTTTTAAGATTTTAATAAATTGTCCAAATTCTCGGGTTATCACATTCACCCCTTCTTCTAAGAATTTCGTCCCAAAAATTCAACTTACACCTTATACCTTTCATTCACAGCATCACATGCTACACAAAACATCTCTCATAAGAATAAAAATTTTAAAATTGTGTTGAGGAGTCATATAAACCATGAGCTTTCATTTTCGAAAAGGTTTATGGAAATTCATCCGCAAACCGTCATACCTTACAGACACATAAGGTGATTAGCCCGGTATGCCCTGTACTGGCCATATACTGCTGGTCGGATATGTTTCTCGTCACTGCCATATGCACAAAAATTGTACCACAGTCTTATCGGATTCCTCACCAAAATAATTCGGTTCGGGAAAATTTTTAAAGAACGCTAAGAATTTTATAAACGTTGGTCTAGCCGAATCAAATAGCATAGACTCATATCAATAATCAATTTTAATCAAAATATTTATGTATAGCCAAACCTCGTTGGCAAATTATAATTTTAAAAATAGTTTGAAAATGACATCATGATGTCGTACTGTATTAAAAGCTCGTTTGAGGATGCCTTCATCGAGTGACTTTGTCATAACACATCATACAATAGTGGAACAACAATTTTTAGATCAAATTCAACACTAAGTATTCCTGTATTTATAACTCCATCAACTTTTTATCATCTCTACACCAAATTACATGATACATAAGTGATAAATTAAAATATATTTTGATATTTCAAATCATTATCGTCTAGCCAAAACACGTAGCATAGACTATACTTTAAACTGTTCAAAAATTGTTGCAATTTAGTTTTATCATCTCAACAGGTAACGATGTGTCAATGGCCCGAAGTCCACACATACACAATGATCACCAGGAGTTGAGAATAAAAATTCATTTTCAAAAGCACATAATGCGTATTTAACTTGATGTCAAAAATTTCGAAGTCTAGCATAGCTAGCAGATTTGGAAAACCTTTGTCTCCGCTACTGAACCATTGCTTAATCAGTCTATCTAATCCTATTATCCTCAATACTCTTTTCACACATATCTATACCCAGTTCATCAAACTTAACACACTTATGAGTTCAGGAACTTTCCACAATCATATCAGTTTAAGAACGTGTCCTAGTCAGTCCTTTGGCGTCCATTCGCTGAGGGGTTCATAAACATTTCATATAATTATGAGTCACGAACGTACCATAAGTATGAGTTTTAAGAACTCGTACTTAACCTTATATTCTCTAACTATACCCTACCTATATGTTATACACCTGAGAAAAGAATCACCTTCTCAATAGGTATATAGCAAATAACGCGACACAGACATTTCAATGATTATCAGTACCAGAAACTAAGTAGTTTTTACACCAAGTACAATTCCCTGCCCATAACAAGGAATCATACAACTCAGCTGCTGACATGAGTCCTCAATTGAAATCCCCACCTAATCTTAACTCCATTCTCAATACGAATTTTGTTTAATCCGTATTCATAGTCCTTTCCTAAATTTGTCTCGTACTAATTTATAGTATAACTGATACACATCAATCTTGCTGTAAACTTTTCAATCATTTGATTGATTCTCCTCGCTGCTATGACCTTATCAGATCACGGGGTGATCTCATCGTATAAATTATGATTCATTTCTATACTATGATCGTTTTATTTTACGATCTCCTATTCCTGCATTTTTAGTCTTTTAGACTCTATCTATTCATCACTACTGTTCACCTTTATTATCAGAGTTAGGTAACTCCGTATCTTTATAACTCGCCAAGATTCGTTTTTAAATCTTACCGACACACTAACTCTATTTGAGTTAGACCTTATCCTAACCACTGCGGTTATTAGTCTAAGGTAATATTACCCTGGGTTTATAACCTACAACTTTGATACCAACTGTGAGGTCTCCAGATCCGGGTCCCAAATCACCATAGATCTGGTACAATCATTCTATAACTATTGCAAAAGATATAAACATAAATTGTTTATACATTAAACTTACAAACTATTCTCAAGGTCGAGAACCTTCACTTATTACATAATTCATAACCTATCTAACATATAATGTTATTATTATACAATACTGTTACATTTCTAGCTGCACATATTATCCCAAGCTGGACTTGTCTTTGATTTTTCTTGTATCCGACGTATTCATCTTAATCTTCAATGTTTATCATGATATAGCAAGGGTAAGCAACAAGTTTGCCCAACAAGTAAAAGTTCAATAAATTAATGATATATCATGATAGAAAGAATGAACAATAAGCTGGCTAAAGTTCTACAATATAATTGTGAACTAGAATGAACAAATTTTCATAGCTGAATGAACATTTAACATAAACAAATATATTTGAACCGAATGGTAATGAAGGTGATCAGCCTTTCATACCTGATGAACACATGCAATATGCATAGAGTGCGAATCAATAATTCATAGACATGGTATAATCAGTAGTGATTAAGTACAAGTATATTTCAAAAATATCAACTCGAGGTCGAGTTAGAGAAAACTTGCTTGTATCGTTGAATATCGTTACGCCATTTATTAAGTTTTGTCTGAAGACCTAATATTAATAATAAAGATATCCCGATATTAGAATAATATAATCATAATATAAAATAACCTAAACACATTACCACATAATCCTATCAGTCTATACAACATATAAGACCTAGTATCAAGTCAAACTATTGCAGTCTGAGTTGAGTTCGAAACTATTTCGTCATCCCGACGGCCTAGTCATATAAATATCGAGCCTATTTTACTTAAGACTCTACTTAAACTGTTTCACAATTATCTTAAATAATTTATTATTCATTCAAAATATTTTTTCAAAGACTCGTAATAATTTTCAGATAATTATTATCCTTTAATATGATTTTTCAATCATTAATATCGTATTTAAATGATTTAAATACCACAATATTCTAATATCATTAATATTTATTTATTATTAAATATTAATGAAATACATGTCATAATATTATAATATATTTATAATATCTCAAAGTATTTTTAATACTTTATTATTACCTTTAAATGATTTTAAAGTAATTAAAATCATTATTAAATAACTGTCATTAATATTAAAATATTAATACTTTTCATGACAAAATATCAAAAGTTATATTTTATAACTTCAAATATTTATATAACACTTAAATCATTTTTGTATGATTTTTAAATTATTAATTCTATATTTTTCATAATTTATTTAATATAATTATTAAATTAATTAATTACCATTAATATTTATTTATTAATGAAATTCATCACAAAATATTAAAAGTCATTAAAAATAACTTAAAATATTTTCTAATACCATAATATAATTTTAAATTATTTTTCAAGTATAAAATCATGTTTAAGTAATTATTTAATATTATAATTAAATAAATTAAATCCATTAATATTTCAAAAAAATATTAAATATTAATGAAATATATTCAAAATAATTAAAAACCCAATTTTAGGTTTTAAAATAATTTTTAGGAATTTATTATGAATTTTTAATATTTAAAAACTCTTTTTCTCTATTTATTAAATAAAATAATTAATTTTCTAATTAAATTGTCGCTAAAGGGCCCTATAGCGATGAAATTGTCGCTATAGGTGTTTTTGAGAAACCCAGAATTTCTTGCACTGCTAACAGGTTGCTAGGTTTGACCACTTGTGGATTCTTGATCATAAGGTTTCTGAGCATGCTAATGGATTAAGGATATAGTATGGATGTAACACTACATATCACAACTAATTTCATGGTCATAAAACAACACAACAGCAAGATCTATGCTTCAGAAAATCTTGTTAGACATGTTCTTGAGTTTCTGGGTTGCCCATAAAATCAAGTAGTGTCAAGGGTCCCTTTTTGAGCCTTGATTAATCCGGTCTAGATCTGATCATGTTTTAAGTGGTTGTATGATACCAGATTGTAGTACTTATATCTTAGAACAACATAATAACACTAAATCAACCTAAAGACATCACATGTGCAAGATCAAGGCTGATCAAAGTACTGTCAGAATCGTGTTCTTGAGAAATATGGGGTTTCCATATTTCTTCATAGGTCAGTTGGTCAACGCTACTCTGACCCTTCATAACTTTGATTCAGTGTATGATTTGGGGGTTCTAGATGCGTGAATATGAAGCCTACATGCCAGTATACAAATCTATAACAACAACATGCCCAAACTATCACACACGTGTAAGATCAGAGCCTTCAAAACGCTTGTTAGAATTTTTTGGAAAAATCTGGGCAACCCAGATTTACTTGGTCATGGCCGGTCAACCAACTTTGACCATCAATAACTTGAGATATATTCATGATCTGACCTTGATTCAAGTTCCAGATCAAAGCCCTTATAACATACTACAAGTCTATAACTAAAAACACAAAAAACAACTAATAGGTAAAGATCTATGGGCCCTGACATATGGCTGTCAGGCCATATTTTAGGGTTCATGATAAGTTTTTAAAACTTGATTTTCGCGCCTCTAGATATTATGGATCCAGGATGTAACAACCCAGATCACTAAATAACACCCTTAATCACAACTTAAAACAATAAACAACAACAAATAACATGGATCACACAGATTTTTAAGTTTAGGGTTTTTATACCTTTTCTAGTTTTGATCTTAAATATGACTTTTGATTCTAATCATTGGCAAGCTATGTAGTGTTCTTAACTTTGTTTCTCACTCTCTCTCACTCTAGATTTCGAAAATTGTGGAGAGAGAAGGTCTCGGAGAAAATGAGAAGTAAAGTATGTATTTTCTCTCTCTTTAATCTATTTATTTTGATACAATGCAATGTATATGGCTAATGAAAAGGGCAAGATGGCTGATATTTGTCACATGGAAGTCAAAAGTTGGTAACCAACCACAAATATAACAAGATTCTTAAGTTTCCTACAATAATGCACAAAGGGCAAATTGGTCATTTGGCTTTTAAATTTAATGACATAATTGTAACTTGACCAACCCTTAGGGTTTGACCCTTATGGTTTAACTCTTAGAATTTAACGCTAAGGTTTTTAAAAAATAATTTTCTAGGATTTTTTAATTAACTTTTAAAATAGAAAATTAAGAATTCTAAATTATAATTAGGATTTCCTAATTATAATAAAGTTAACTAATTACATTAAGATTTGCTAATTAGGATTAGTGTATCCAAATTAACATTAAAATCGTTACATTAACAATTAGGTTTTTCCTAATTGTACATTAGGGTTTCTAATTTAGAAATTAGGTGTTTCTAATTTAGCAATTAGGGTTTTCTAACTATTTTGTTATGTTTTCCCTAATTAACTATATAATCATAAGCACTTAAGCCTTTGAGCTCCCTAATTAGGGTTTTAATAGTACGAATTAGGGTTTCAGATTCTCAGAACTAAAGTTAGGGTTTCCAGAGCCGGTATTAGGATTTCTTATCATTCATTAGGGTTTTCTAACTGAACGTTGACGTTCTTAATATACCATTAGGGTTTATCACTGATATAAGTTATCCGATCAACCATTAACCCTTAACCACAAACTGTACACATAAAACCACATACACAGAACATATACACTTATACACTTAATCCTGAATAATTCACCAGAAAAATTCTTAAATCCATAAAATTCCTTCCCAAAAATATCAAATCCATACACTTATTTTCTCTCTAGGTCTATTATTTAACCTTTATTCAATCCTTTAAGATTTTTATAAATTGTCCAAATTCTCGGGTTGTCACAACAAGAAAGTGCAGAAAATATCCTTGTGAAACGATACTTGATGAAGCGCAAATTTCAAGAATATTCTACTAATTTCATGGAGTATAGAAGTAATACTTTAACAAAATGAGGGTATAATCAGGAATACAAGACGAAATAATATTACTCACATACTATAGAGTATGGAAGAAAATATTATTCCTTTTGAATACTGAATAGTGAACTAAAATAATATCTCTATAATTTCTCTTGTGAGTCTTAGTGAATTGGTGAGAATGAAAGATGAATGAACTTTTTTTATAGGAAAACATAGTTTCGATAATTGCACGTTTAGGGGCTCAAATTATTACAGTATAGTACCTTCATCTATACCTCCATTTTTAATTTAGCCCTGCAAGTATTATCAATCTTGCCCCACCTCCCCTAATAGTACACACATGTGAATAAATAGTTCCATACATGTGAATCAACAATAAATTTGCATGTGAATTAATAACAATTAATTGCTCATTTATCCGATTAATTTCCCGTTTGGTCAATTTAACATCCAGAAATCAATTATTATCGAAATAAATGTCGATTTTCACTAACACAAATAATCCCAACACAATGGAAATATTTTTATCAACAATTTTATCTTTAATCAACACGAACTTATTCATCATTAATATTATAACTCACAATATTTAATAACCAGATCATTCCTTGGAAAGAGGGGTTTTCCGATAAAGATTTCTCCCTATTGGCGCGCAATTAGGTGACCAA